>OZ038375.1:56600953-57152704 GCA_964036015.1 Leptarthrus brevirostris
CTTCAATTGCCAAAATGAGTCGAGTAATGAAAGGAAGTTTTTTGACACGTTATATACCTATATATGTATACTCAAAAAATATACATATATATATACAACAAAAAGATCATTCAAATGGACCTACGGGTTAAACAGTTGACAGTCGCCCCCACCCCACTTCCATCTTTAAATTTTTGTCTTGGTACCAATGGGGGAACATACTTTATACATCAGAAGAAGAATCAACCAATTAGGTGTACGCGTTATGAAGTTAGGCTTCCCGCTCCCCGCCCCCAATTCCACCACCTGTGGGCACATTTTTTTGTTATAAATAATGAGGGATCATATTCTATAAAACAAAAAAAGGGCATATGAAGCAAATTTTAAAATGGTATAGGTTTTTACTAACACAAATGGAAAACTAAGTTGGTGTAGTCAAAGAAAAATTTTACTGCAGAGGTTCTTTTTGACAAATTTAATAATTTTGGCGCGCACTTTAAATTAAATAACGCAAAATTTATCTTTGAACACTAATTTTTTAAAACACTTGCTTTTAAATTTCCACATCTGATTTTAATAAGTCAATTATACAAATTTCTTCAGTCGAGTTATGAGGGCATTTGAAATGTTTAAAATTGACTTATTTTATTCAAATCAAATGTGAAAAATTTAAAAAAAATATTTTAATTTCAAAAAAAAATTTTAATTTCAAAAAAATTATTTTAATTTACGTCCTCCCTCCTCTTCTTGAAACCGGGCTTGGGACCGGCTTCGGCAGAGTTGCGGCTTTGGTTGCTTGAAATGATTCTTGCTACACCAAATTAGTGGGTAGGATAATACTTATAGTTATTAAAGTCTGTACATTATCTATATACTCTAAATTTTATTAGGAAATCTTAAATAGAAATTTCAACAAATAAATAAACTATTCAAATTTTTTCAAGTAATAAAAAGTTAATATTTCTCTAGCTCCCCGTATATTAAAAATTGGCCATAGCACTGAACCTTGAAAGAAAGCAAACGAATTACTACCAAGAAAAATTACAAGTTACTTTCACTTCGCTTTGTTTTCGTGCTAAAACTACTGATTTGACTTCAATTATGTCATTCAATGTAGCATTACTATTTAACTACTATTTGTTCTATATTTACCTATGAAACGAGACTCCAAGAGCATGATTTCGCACTTTGTTCTCACACAAATTTATAATGCACTTCATTTTATCAATTATTTAATGTTTTCTAAGTAAACTTTAATGTTTATTTAGCACTGCACTACACAAATTTTTAAATTTCTAAGCACATTTCACACAATTTAAAATTAGCTTCCAGTCGACACTTGCCGGCATAAAAACTTTCACACATGTAATGTCAAATTTTGACAATGAGTTTTCAATTTGACAGGTAGTTTGCAGAAAATTTTGCTTCACTTTTTGTTCTCGTATATACAGGGTGTTTCAGATCTGACGTGGGGTGATAGATCTCAACTAGACAAACAAAAAATTGTATGGCCAGGGGAGTTACAGGGTGATTCATCCATTTCGGTTCTTCATGGTAAGCACATTACTCTTTTATTTTTATCTTTTGATCTACCCAACATAGCGACATCAAACAAACGCTAGAAAACAACCATCCTAATGATCTCTCCACTTCCGATCTTACTCCTACCATTGCACGTACAGTCACTTCCAAAAGTGGAAAAAATTGTTTCCGATTACACAAAATGTAGCATTTTTCCAAAGTTTTTCCAAAATTTCTATAATTAGTACACTTTTCTTTTATTTTTATTGGATTGCTCATCTTATTACCTTTCTAAAATGGAGCAAAATGGCAAGGTAGATAGAGGATTGGAAAAACCGCATCTTAGAACTCTCTGAGTACTTAATTTTTTTATTACACTATAGGTAGAAAATTCTTTAAAGAAACAAAATTTTAAAGTTAAAAAGCCGAAAATGTTTGTTTTGGGTTAACAGGTCATTAATTTTAATTATTGCTGCAAAAAAAATTTTAAAAATGTTAGTGTAATTGTGTTTTATTGCCGATATTAGCTTGTGGTGGAATTCACACCCTTGTATCCTGGCGTTCTGTTACTCGTACCTGATGAAAATTTTGTTATACAAAAGGGTCAGTCAGCAAGAACACCTATCATAGTTGAAAAACGAACATTTATGGTGTAGCAGACGGAAAAGAGAGAGCGGCTGTACTGGAATATCAAAGGAGATTCCCTAACCCGCAAGCAACCCAAAGAGGGATATTTACACGGACTTTCCAAAGGTTGAAAGAAACAGGAAGTATAACTTCACACGACATGGAAACACGACCCGAAACTTCGGGAACTTCTGCCGACGTCGAGCAGCAAATAATAACCATCGTGGCAAAACCCGGAAACGACCATGAAATGAGTCGCAAGGCGATTAGGAGTTTCGTCATCTAAGGTTTGGAGGGTTATTCATCGCGGGGGATTACGTTCATATCACCATCACCCAGCTCAAGGAGTACTGGAAGGACATTCCGAGAGAAGACTTAAATTTCGCACTTGGCTTCTGGAACGCGACATTGACGACAGAGCGTTTCTGGACCGAATTCTGTGAACAGATGAATGTCAATTCACCAGGAATAATATCACGAACTTCCATAACCTCCATACCTGGTCGAACACTAACCCACACAGGGCCAAGGTGACCTCATTCCAGCAGAGATTCAGTGTAAATGTTTGGGCTGGTATCATCGGCAACCATAGGACCATTCATTTTGCCGCAAGTGCTTAATAGTGTTATTTATGCGGACAATGTTTTTTGGACTTTTTCTTATAGGGAACAATGAAGAGTGAAGTTTATTCAAGCCCTGTTAACACTAGGGAGGATTTAGTTAGCCGAATTGGGAATGCAGCAACGAAAATACGGAAGAGGCTGGCTGCAATATGCGTTAAACAGGGACTTAAAAGGAGATTGTTGAAATGCTTCGAAAGTGGCGGTGGACATTTTGATCGACTTTTGTTACTTATCAAGATTAATTTTAATTATTTTTAAATTCAATAAAAAGGATTTTAGAATTAATTTGAGTTTAATTTCTTTAAATTGTTAATTTTTATACTTTTCTCCGATAGGATTTTTAAGTATAATTTCTACATATTTTCTCTACGTGAACATGTTGCACCTTTTTGGAAAGGTAATAAGATGCGCAATCCAATAAAAATAAAAGAGAGGTGCACTAATGTCATGAATTTCAGAGAAAATTTGGGAAAATACTGAATTTTAGGTAATCAGAAACCATTGTTTTCACTTTTGGAAGAGACTGTACGGGTAGGAATAAGATCAGTAGGGTTAACATTTTTGAAAAGGTCATTAGGATAGTTGTTTTCTAGCGTTTGTTTGATGCCGCTATGTTGGGTAGATCAAAAGATAAAAATAAAAGAGTAATGTGCGTACCATGAAAAACTGAAATTTATGAATCACCCTGTAACTCCCAAACGGTTTAGATTGCTCCCCCCTGCCATACAATTTTTTGGTTGTCTAGTTGAGGTCTATCACCCTACTCATTCAGGCACGTCAGATCTGAAACACCCTGTATACGTATCGGTCTTTCTTTTTGTTCTTTATTCGTAGAGCTCCACCCACCCCACCAACAATTTTTTAGACATTGTGCCAATCGGGGAATATACTCTACCCAACAAAAAAAGCAATCATCAAAATCATTAAAGAATTTTTTGTTTAATCGTCATACGATCTCAAAAATAAAGAAAAAATTAAGACGTTTTTAAGCCTCCAGATTCCAGTTACAACGCTTCGATGGGTGCCAATTTCTTCTCCACTAACTGCTTTCTTTCCTATCAACACTCGGCGCCATAACGGATGCCTTGATATCGTGAAATGTACCTCTTCTGGACAGACGAAATCTGCAGGTTGTATTATATATGCCCTTATTAACGAACCATTCGTGAATGAATTTCGTAAGCACTATTAAGTGAATACTTCATTGTATTTAATATTCCTTTTCTTATTTTTCCTTCGAAGCACGAAGATTCTTCTTTATTAGTGATATAATGCCGTAAGAGACACTAATTGTAATTTTATTGTTCACTTCCACACAAAAATTGTTCTTTAAATTGTCTTCCTCGTCATCATATCTATATAAAAATTAGAGTTATACTTCGTACTTAATTTTTTTTAATAAGTCATATAAGAATAATCAACAAATATTTCTCTCTGGTTCTCTTGTGGTATATAGGGCGTTTGCTATATCAACTCTTCACTTGGTACGGTTCTGTGCCAACGCCTTTAACTTTTGCCTTCGGTCCTGTGCGGATTCTTCCTTCGGTCCTGTGCGGATTCAAATCTCGAGTCTGTTAAATGATGTTGTTTAGCTCTTTCTTAGTGTGTCGTCTATCCATTGCCATTATCACCTGCAAATACTGGTGTCTATCCCGACTTGGCTTGTAAGGCTGTGTAGGTAATGACTTATGGCCAATGGATGCTAAGTATGCGCCGGAGACACCGTTTCAGAAGGGATTTTAGCTTAGATGTTATTTCACAGGTCATTTTCCATATTGAACAGCCATACAACAGAACGCAACATATTTTACCTACTGTTTTTAATTTTACTGCAAAGCATCAGGATCGCCACTTCGACACATCTCTGGTGTAGGGTAATATGTTTACTATCCTCTCTCCACTCCTTAAGCAATAAAGTTCTGACTTTAAACTCTTCGATCAGTCACTAACCAACTCACTAATAAAAATACTATTAGTCTCTGTTTTGACGGTGAGCCTTCTTAAAGAATTACCATATTACGTTAAACAGAGTGGATAGTTCATTGACGAAATTATTTTGATGAAAAAACAAATTGATTTTTTGGAAATTTCAAAGTTGTGTAACGCCTTAAAATAAGTAAGTCAAGACTTCTGAAACGTTTGAAATTATGAATATTTATATAAGCTTTAAGCGCGAGAAAATTGATTAAGTTTTACTGAGGACAAAAGATTGGTAACGTCATTCATTCGAAAAATAAATAATTTCCTTCAAATTAGTGTGTCTAGGTAACCTAGCCTAACCTAGCCTCAGATAAGTCCAGGAAATGATGGAATCGTCCCTGTGATTATAGTTAAGACCAAAATGGGGGAGAAGTGAAGGGACTTGTAACAAACATCTGTTTGTAATCGCTTAAGGGGGTCTTCCTTCGACCCAAGAATTTTAGCCTATTTTTGGGAATGGATTGCAAAAAAACTACTAAAGATATTCACGTCAGTTACAAATTTTTTTATTATTACATGCTTCTTCTTCGAAAAAATCTATTTTTCATTTGATAATAATTGCATCCGCGACCTTGGAACGTCCTTGACCTCGACGCTGCAGAAATGTCATTAAGAACTTTGTGGTAAGACTTTGGCCATTTAAATTGTCTGAAACCAATAAAATGAAATATGTCTGTAATCTGTGTTACATTGGCTATGTTTTCCCAGAGCCGATTTTTTTTTATTGTAAAATGTGTTTAAATTACGCAATTGTTTTCGAAAAAAATCAATTTTTGACCTGTTTTTTGACCTATTAGAGCCTGTTAAAATTCAACAAAGTAAAAATTTGAAAATCGCCTCTGAGAAAACATAGCTATATGTTTATTGAATAACTGAAAAAAAATTTGATCAAATTCTATCAATATTTCCACAAAGTTTAAAAAATGCAACTTTTGGGAAATCACGTTTAAAGATAAATGACAGTATAAAACATGATTTGAGAAACTTGCGTTTTAATCGGTAATACCAGGGCCGTAGAGCTCCCCTTCCTCGTCACGGAGATGGTTCTGGTTTGCCAAAAATCGATTGTAACGCCCTACGAGACAGAGTTTATTCCTAAAACAGTGACGAAGCGGTCTTGTGCCGCTTCGGCGCTCGAAAAGCGCGTGGGTGGCAATCTTTCCGATTGCATATACGTACGAAAGAAAGCGTATTTCAAAAAATCCCTCATATGGCGTGTTCCTTATAACATCTGCATTCAAAATATGCAACAAAAAAAATCAATTTTTCCAAACCGCGAAGGTAGACGACCCCCTTAAATCACAATAGTAAGTCGAACCTATGGTTGTTTTCGCGAAATTGTGGATTTCAAAGTCAAAAAGGGATTTTTATATCTATACAAATATAAAAACGCTGTATACAGAAAGATTCTATTTTACTTTCAATTAATTTTGCGTTCAAAAACAGAATCTTTCATTTACCAAATTAATATTGGTTCTCTAAACATTAATTTCCCTTGAAGTCTATAATTTTCTGAAAATCTGAAATGGTCATGAAATTTGTTTTTGAAACTTCACAACAGATTTAGAATTAGTTCACATGCTTTAGTTGGGTTCTTACCGTCAGAAATTATGAATTTTGAAGCTGGGGAGGTTATAGAGATTTACATACTACTACAAACTCAAAATTGTTTTATCATCCTCAGAGCAGTATATATAATTATCTGCGAATCGCCCGAATACATTAAAATATAGGACATTAATGGGATCACTACTTAACATTAAAAGCAAAATATTCTAACTGTTACTCTGAGATATTTAGAGCTTTTGTTGTTTTCTAACAATATTAAATTAATAACCAACCTTACATAGAATGAGGTATCCCAAAAATATTTTCCTTTAAAGGCATTGGTTCAATTTAATAACTCAATTAAATAACATTCTTCTTTTTTCAACTCGACGAACTATTTGGCGTTTGGGCTAGCAAAAGACCACTGTTCCGTACTGACAACTAGTTTGCACGCCTCATCAATCGTATCGAACCAGAA
Organism: Leptarthrus brevirostris; assembly: GCA_964036015.1. Classification (NCBI taxonomy): domain Eukaryota; kingdom Metazoa; phylum Arthropoda; class Insecta; order Diptera; family Asilidae; genus Leptarthrus; species Leptarthrus brevirostris. The sequence continues at coordinate 56,607,710 of OZ038375.1, forward strand.
AATGATGAGCGTTAAGAACTTTCAACATTTGACAATACTTGCTGCAATTAGTTTTTTTAGTATATTGAGAGAATAACGAGGCAAATAGTCACAAGGTTCCAGCAACCAGCATCTCGTCAGTCAGCGATCGACTGAATCTTTATTGATTATTTAAAGACGCAGTGAAAATCGCTCAATATTTGAAACGAAACTCGCACTCCCGACCCCGCTTAAAACAAAATTGTTTGGAAAATTTACGAAAATTTTAGTGGATCGAAGAAACTATTAATTAAAATGGAATAATTATGGCACCGCTCATCAACAACGTTCAAACTTGTCTGGTTTTTGTTTAAAAGGGTGGAGGTATTGTAGCTTTCATTTTGATTTTCTATTGCTCTCTGTTTATCATTTAAAATTTATTTAACATTCAAATCTTTTGCTGCTAACAAACTAAGTAAATATTTTGAAACAATTAGTTTTGTTTATTATGAGTTTAAGTTGCATGTTGGAATCTTCAAAGATTAGGATTCTCAGTCAGCTATAGTACTTGATAAGGCATAGTTCCGAGAGCCAACTCCATATAACATTCAGCCTCGAGTCGCGAATTATTTTCGTTTTCATCAGGTTGAACTCGATAAAAGGGTTAAAGTCAATCGTCTAATTATTTCCAAGTAATTTGTGCGCAATGACAATTCGTACTTTAGTTGCTGCTAATAGAGAAAACTCTGCCTTATTTATATTATAATTTTTTTTATTTTTCCAAACTTTGTTATAACTTGGCAGATTAAAAGACTTACACAGAGCTACACGTGCGAACAAACGTGAACACCAATTGAATAAAATTGATCCTTGAAAACTCTCACGAAACTGTTCCACATTATGTCCTGAGGCAAATACGTGACATATTTTCCAAAAATATTAATAAAGGTGTAGAATTTTGTAGTTTTGTTGTTATAAGAGGCTAATACATGCTTACCAACATTTGTACGGTTTTGTTTAGCCATATTTTAAAGACGTTATGATTATACTTTTTTTTATTTTCAAAAGTTTCCTCAATACATAGCTGGAAATATTACAGTTTTCACTTCCAGGAAGAAAATAAAATTTTAACATTATGCTCGAAACCCTCCTTTGATGGTCAGTTTTTCGGCACTTGGAAAAATAAAAAGCAAATATTATTCTGTCCACATGTGGGCCAAAACTCGTGAAACTGGGACGTGACATATCATCGAAAAGTTTAAACGCTGCTTCGTCAAAATTGAAAACGCCCATATGAAACCTGTTTTCGCTTAGTGTCACCCAGCTTTTCTCAACCCTTAGAAAGCTCGCTCATTCAATCAGTCCTTTACTGATTCAAAACGAGTTTGGGTAAGAAATGGGCAAGGATATATAATCACCAAGGACAGCAAAGTGCACAAGCTTGTGCCCATTTCGGGTTAAAAAGGACATTTAATAGATGGGATTAAATTTAGTGATAAACATCAAAAATTATGTTTGATGAATGCCTTTTAGGTGCGAATGGAAATTGAATTTTTCATTTTACCTTGTGAATATGTTACCCCGGCGTGGAATAAATCTAAATTTCAACATTTCTGCATTAATGGAAGACAATTTGTTACATTTTTTCTAGAAAATCATCTGGATTTACATAAATTACCCGGACACGTCAAGTAAACGTGCCTACAATTAAAACTTTTTTTAACACTCCAACACGCGGAATACTACAATTTTCATTTAGAATTTGTCCTTTTTAGAATTAGGGCATCAGAGCAGAAGTGAAATGTAATTTGTATGGTTACGCGGACGGATTTACATGGAGCTAAAAGGTACGATTCTTAAGTATCCAGAGAAAATCTTCTTTGCAATCAAAGTCGATTCAACTTTTGCAAGCGAATAATTTCGCGGTGTTTGAATTCAGAAATGTCACGGAGTATACAATTTGACGGAGTGATTTATGATATCTTGGTCTGTTTCTTCTTCGAAAAATTCATTAAATTGATTGGAATGAGCATTTCAATTTGTAATCCTTTTGATAAAGCATACAATAAAATCTTTACTTACTGTATGGAATGAGACACTTTCTTTTCAAAAATCGAAATCAGTGTTTTATCTTAAAGAAACTTAATATTGTAACGAGGCTGGTGCTTTCTGGGCTTGGCTGATTAATTAAAACACTTTCTTTCAATCACAATTATTTACAGTCTTTCTTTACTTCACTGTCCAATTCGTTACACAAATTTCTTTACAATATACCGTTTACTTCTAAAACTTATCACTTCACTGGTTAAATCGCAACTAATTCTTCACAGTATCAATAGCGTGTACTCAGCCTTATTTATATTACTTAGCTTAGTTCTAGAATCTTCAGCCATTTAAGTTCTAGATATATCCGTTATACGTTTTCACCTTACTTATTCTTCACAGGATCGAGTCGTCCTAGCTTTCCCACATTTAACATTTCCTTCCTTGATTTCTAGCCACCTGAACAGGCGCATTATACAGTTCACTATTCCCGCTTTCATTTTAAACCTCGTGTTCGTTACAATATATTATTAATGATGTTATTTGCTACTATTATTTACCCATTTGCAATAATCTAGAGGAATTAAGATCTTGTAAAGAATTCTATGCTTGTACCGAAAACTCAACATGTTCAAGATTGCTGAGGAACAATTTTCCTAATTTTATTTATTTGAAAAATGACCGACTTCTTCACAAGACTTTAACCAGAAAGTTTTGCAAAACTACGTATTTGGGAAACTAGGCAACTTAAAAACTACCAACATTATTCAATCAATTTGTAGTTAATGTATGGATTGTAACATCTGAAGATGCAGCGGCCAATTGTGCCCCACAGAGATTTTCATAATCGCCATAAAGTTTTAAGGCCAATTGTCTATTGCTATATATTTGCCACTGTAAGCATGGTATTTTAGTCTTTAACTTGAACTACCCAAACTATTATTTCACCGGCTTACGGTATTGAAGCTGAAAAATCATGCGTCCCCTTGTTACCTCTCTCTCTAATTACCGTATCCCCTTGTGGGGCATGGGGCGGGAGAAGAATTTCAAAACAAGCGTCCCCGTAGTATAGTATTCTCTAATAATAATCCATTAAGAGCACATGTATGTAAAAGTAATTATAAACCACACAAATTACAAAACTCAGGGGTATTCAAAATAAATTGTAATGACTGACTGTAATGCTTTCACTCATACATATACGTGGGCAGGCTGGACGTAATTTTAAAATTAGATTTAAAGAACTTTTGAATTAAAATACAATAGATTGGTTTCCATGGTAGCAAAATATATGAGTGAAAACGGACATAGCTGTCATATTAGCAATTTAAAAGTTTTACATATAACAGAAAAAAGAAAAAGAAAACGTAATATTCTAGAATCCTGTTATATAAAAAAGGCTTGCAAGAGGACTACAGTTTATTACAAAACAAAAAAATAAAGTAGGTAAGAAACATCACAATAAAAAGAAAACGGTTGTATCGGTGAGTGGACGCACGACAGAAGCGAAGCTTCTTTTCTATATAAATGTATAGGGTGTAAAATAATAACTGTCGCACCTAATTTTTAAAATTAAACCAATTAATTTGATCGCAACTTCGTTACATAATTCTACACATTGCACATTGTTATATTTAAAATATCTATTCGATTCGTCCTACTTTCTCTTTAATAAGTGCTTCAATACCAATTTTCTTATTTTTATGATGTTGAGAAAGCTCAAGGGATGCCCTATAATGCTAAATCACAGCCTTAGCAGGAAAGTAATTAAGGATGAGGGAAATGGGTTAGGAGGTTGAATGAAGGAGGTGTCGATGTACGCTCCGTTTGAAAGTTTCGGGCTCATATGACGAGGGAAAAACAGAAGATGGTAAACTGTTCCACATTCGTGTCGTTCTGCTTAGAAAAGATTCCCGAAATTTTACGATACCTCCACATTTGACCTGAAGAGTATAGGGCTGGAAGCGACTTGTAGCTCTTGTATCGCACGTTATCATGTGTCTACAAGGAATCAGGCTAGCAATTTCGTTAGAATAATGGCCATGGAAATAGTTATAGAAGAGTGAGAGTCAACCGACATTCCACCGATGCTCCAGAGATTCAAGGCCTCCAGAGAGTCAAGGCCTTCAGAGATTGAGGAATCGCCAATAAATTTGATAGCTTTACGCTAGACTTTGTCTAACGCGGACAATGCGGTGTGTCCGGCCCCTGCCGAATATATAATTCCCCTGAGAATTATATTCAAGTCTAGGCCAAATGTGGGGTGAAATACTTCTTACATCTCTGTAGAAAACCAAAACATTTCATCGCACTCTTTGCGATTGCAAATATATGTTCAGTCTAGCTAAGATTGCTGGATATCTAAATACCCAAGATATTTAGGGAGGGCGAATTGGGTATATTCACTCCATCGACTGAAATGGGTTGGGGGTGAACTGGACGTTTTTTAAGGGACATTAAACAGCATTGAGTTTTGGATGCATTAAACGTAATACGATTTGCTCTGCCCCAAGCGAGGACCATAGAAATGTCGTTTTTTAATGATCTAAACCTGCGTTCTCGATTGACTTCTGTAGCATTTCCACGTGAATTCATTACGGAATCAAATGAATACGCGAAATCAAGGGTGCTGTCGTCGGCTAAACTATGAATATTATTTAGAGTAAGGGATTAAAAATCATTAATATAAAGAAGAAATAACCCAAAAAAAATGTGTACTCCTATTATGTGAAAGTAAAACAAGTGTTTTTACTTTTTCCATCTTGAAATAACTTCCGCCAAGACTTTATCGAAAGGAAACTTTCTGATGAAGCAATATTTAACCAGTATTGGTATTTTATGAAATTGATGGACTAAAAATCCTCTTAATAAATAATTCGTACTTAGTTTTCAAACTAAGTACTTATAGGGGGTAGAGTTTTTGACCTTTCGCCATGGATGTCCGTGGTGGAAAGTGCAAGTACCATGCTGATGATGACCAGCTTGTACATATTTTTGAGCGATCACCATCCCCAAAAAACTCTTTTACTCCAATTATGTGGAAGTAAAACAAGTGTTTTTACTTTTCCCACGAATGATTTGTTTCTCGACACGCGTTACGAAGTTAGGTTAGGAGGGAGGTAGGGTATCTAACTTCGTAACACGAGTACAGATTTGGGTAGAATATGTTCGGCGATTGGTACCATGTCAAGCTGATTGGTTATGGGTTGGGGGAGGAGGGGGGGGGGCACAACAAATTATCTAAATCGGTTCACGCGTTACAAAGTTAGACTTAGACTTTCTCTCCCCTCCTCCTCCCGAGGCCAAAAGTTTTCCTCAGATTTTTTCTCGTGGTACCAATCGGGGAACATATTCTATCCAATAAAAAAGGATTATTTGAATCGGTCCACCCCAGTTCAAAATTTTTCCTCCTATAAGCGATGCAAAGTTAGCTTCAACTATCACCCTCGACCACACCCCTCGAAATGATACCAATCGGGAAACATACTATACCCAACAAAAAAAAATCATCCTAAAAAAACTGGATAATATATAAGAACCTCTTTCTTTTTGGGAAGTCGGTTGAAAGAAATCATTTTGTTCTGCTTAAGGGGGTCTTCTACGTATGCGCTAAAATTTTTTTTTAAAATGGTTTGCAAAAAAAACTACACATGATAATGAAGTATGGTTTTTTGCCTTTTATTAATACATCCTTCGACTATAGTAAAATTGCCAATAAAAATGTTTTTCTCAACAACTGACTTTGGAGTGTCCTTGACCGCGCCTTTGCTGAAACGTAAGCATCGACTTTGTGGCAAGAGTTGGAGATTTTGGTGCCTTAAACATAAAAACCAAAAAATGTCTTTAATTGTTGTTACGTTGGCTAATTTTAGATACGAGCTTTTTCGAAAGTTCTAAAAATGGCAGACTTATGAATGAAAGAAATTTTTTGCGACAGTTTTTTTCCAGCTAAACAGGGCTTGAAAGATTAAATAAAAACACTTTTTCCAAAAAGCTCATATCTAAAGTCTATTATAGCGGGGGTGGCTGCTAATGGCGTTCCAGTAGTCATTAAGAAACGTATATCTCAAAATACTTCATGTGGCGCATCTCTAAGGACCTCTACATTCGAAATTTGCAAAAAATTGATTTTTCAAAGGTTCATACGTAGAAGATCCCCTTAAAGTAAACAAAACAATCTTCTATTTCTAATAAAGTAAAAATATCCGTTTATTATTTAAGAAAATATACATTTGTAAGCCTAAAAGAGCGAAAATGTATGGAGGTGGAATTATAAGGGAAGTACAAGCGCCAGACCTGCTTGTATTTTGGATGAAAATTAGTCTGAGAAGAGTGGGGGGATGCCACCGGTGCAGAAATATCGGTCTTCACGGATGGGTCTAAGGCGGAGGACGGAGTGGGAGCGGGGGTCTTCTCGGACTGCCTAGGCATATGCAGTAGGTACCGGCTACCGGACCATTGCAGTGTATTCCAAGCAGAGATCTTGGCCATAGAAAGGGCGGCAGAAATAATACACGGACGCCCAAACCTACCAATGGGTAGCGAGATATGCTTGTACATCGACAGCCAAGCAGCTATCAAGGCGCTGGACTCAAACTTAGTCAGGTCACGGCTGGTCGGCAGATGTCTGGCTGGTCTCCGGACTTTAGGGGCGAGACATAAGGTAACTCTATGCTGGGTCCCTGGGCACAGTGGTGTTCAAGGGAATGAGGCAACTGATGAGCTGGCAAAGGAGGGATCACATTTGGATGATTCCTCTATTAACAGATCGATCGGCTGGCCGCTAGAATCAGTAAAGAGAGAAATTGACCTTAAGGCTGTTTAGCTCGCTAAGCAGAGATGGAGTAATCTAACCACATGCAGCCTATCAAGGCAGCCGTGGCCTGAATGGGATTTGAGGAAAACCGCGTTCCTGCTAAACGGAAGCCGGATAAACCTCCGAAACATTGTGGCAGTCATTACTGGCCACTGTCTTTTCGGTAGACACGCAAAACGTCTGCGCGTTCCCACGAATGACTTCTGCCGGAGCTGTATGGACGAGGAAGAGGTGGAAAGCATTCAGCCCCTACTCTGCGAATGCCCGGGCCTAGCAAAAAGAAGGTACAATGCAATGGGCGCGTACTTCTTAGGTGGCATGGGTGATATAGCCGGCATCGGGCTGAAGCAGCTCCTAAGGTTTATTAACAGCTGCGGCTAGTTTTAGTTAAGCCCGGCAATCAGGCATGGTTCCACGGATGTGGTATCACAACGGATCATTTATAGGTCTATGTGAGGCTGATCGGCTGTAGGGCTGATAGCCGCCACCCTTGAAAATGCTACTTTTAGGGATGCCAAAAAATATTTTTTTAGGATTTTTGGTTTATTGGTTATAAAGATGTAGCTTAAAGTGTGTGAAAAAAGCCGTTTGCCCTGATCGTCTAGGTTTCCTAAGCTAAAGTGTCGATATTATCAGGGTTAGTAGGTACCTATTAAAAAATGTTTAAATATTATTAAAATTTGGCAATATGGTTGTCATGTAACCCTGATTGCGCGAGCGCGACTCTTTTTTACTAAAGAATTTAGTTTACGTTATGATGCATCGTTTGTATGCTTTTTTGTCTGTATGTATTTGTTTTGATATGGTTAAGAAATTGCGCCCTGCAAACGTTATTGTTTAATTAAAATTCTTATTGTTACAGGATCCTCGGTATGTAATACTAACTGCATGTTACAAATATGCACATTGGAGCAAAATCGATGGTTTCAATCTCTACTGTGGTACCTCAACATTATTACTTTTTAAAAAACAAATTTAGTCTGAATGCTCAGTGGTACTACATAGTTATGACAATTTCGCATTTTTATAATATCTAATCTGCCGATTTCCGATTTACCAATGCTATGAGGATTTTAACAAACTTGCAGTTAATGGGTCTCTCTTAAAACAACCAGTTCGAAACCTGCGATCGTTATTTTTTAATATTTCATCAACTACGTGTGGATGAGTGACTCAGAAGCTCTAGTTAAGACGGGTTGCCTTCCTTTTTCCTTGGAGGGAAACACTAATGGTAAGTACGGCAAAGAAGACGTTTGCACAGAGGAGGCGCAGCATTTTGGCATCAGAAGCCTTTACTTAGTTCTATCGGTTTTTGAAACTTCCAGCGGACATTTCATCCCGGAATTCTAATCAATGCTTCATCGTGAAATACTTTAATTTTAAAATTCCTTTTAGAAATTAAAATAACTATCTTAATAAATAAAATACGATATGCTGATTTGGTTTTCAAAAAGAATTTGACAATATAAGTGTTTACATTCTGACAGTAGGAGTTGGAGTTGATCGATTTGGCTTCTGAGAGCTCAATTATCATTAAGTGCTTTCGCACGACACGTCTCAGTTGGTTAACTGAAACGAAACTTTGACCAACCGTCTCAATTATCTCAGTTCAGGAAATGTCAATTTATACAGCTGTAAATGTAATGCAATTTTCCAATTTGAAATTTAGAAAATAATAAGGACACTATTTCATCCGTTGACGCAAATAGCAGCTACCAAAATATAAATAAATACACTTTTAAAAAATTCACCGGTACTAATTAATATTCTTTAACTGAGACAACTGAGACGTGAGAAACCAGTCTCACTTGCTCAGTTGTTCAATATGTGTATGCAATTTTTTTGTGGCTCCAAATGAACTCAGACGGTTTCGCTAAAGCACATTTCAACTGAGACAACTGAGAATTCCCAGTTATCTCACTTGTCTCAGGTCGCGTGAAAGCACCTATAATTAATATAAAGTAATTCTAGATATACGCGGCAGTCAGCCCATATCGAATATCGAAATAAAAAGGAGGCGATAATGGCCGCCGAGCGCGAAAAACATATTTTTGCCTCACAATATTTAACAAAACAATCAATATATTATGGATTATTCATTGTAGAGGACTTACACTAGGATTATTCTCTTCCTTAAACGATTTTCTAAAAATCATACAGTATATGTGTATATCTCGGATTGCTAGTTTTCAATTTATTTCACTGGAAAATTACAAAAAAAGGCTGGAAATGGGATATTTATTTATAAAAATTAAACTATTTGATCCATCATATTGAAAATCAATAGGGTTCTATTCTTATAGATTACAAATCGATCGACCAAAATTGGAAAGGAATTGCCATGACATTTTCTCTGCAACAATTTATGGTAATCTCTTGTCAGCATAAAATAACCAAGTGTCGCCGTCGGTGGGAGTTGAACCTGGAATCTCCAGATTGGTAAGCCGATACGACATCACTTACTCCACCGACGACTTAAATGAAAGATATACTGTTTCCAAAACGCTACATTAAAAGTTAATTTGTTATAAAATTACTCATGATGTAACCACTTTTAACGCGGCAACTCGAGGCTAAGCAAACCTTAGAATATAAAACTAAAGAGGAATGGCAGTATCGTGTATATGTGCTGTAGGTGTGATCAGTCACTTTTTGAATTATAGAAGTGCGAAAGTGGGGAAAGATTTGGACTAGAACTTTCAGAGTAGTTATCACTCCTTTGATTTGAGATAAAAATTTGTCTTCTCAAGACCATTTTTATTACAGAAAAAAGATTTTGTCAAAACATCAATATTGCTGTCAGAATTCTTTTAACTTTACCAGTGACAGTTGCTAGTGGTGAAAGAAGTTTCTCTAAATTAAAGATAATAACAAATTATCTGCGGACCGCCATAACACAAAATAGATTAAGTGTTTGGTTCCAATAGAACACAGTGTTTGTGACAGTATCAATTATAAGGAAATTATTAAACACTTTGCAGAACAAAAAGTTGAAATACAACTATTGTATTGTATGTTTCAATTATATATGGTATATATGGAAGTGTTCGGTATATTTATAATGATTATGCAAAATACATTGTAAATAATTAAATGCACTAGAAACTTTTCTCTTGCAGTATATGTTATTTATTTTTATTTCATATACAGTTCTTATTCTAATATTCTTTGCCTAGTTCTATCATGATTATAGGCCGGAAAATGTTCAACAGTATCCTTAAAACTATAATGACCAATATAATAATGATAATGCAGTGCTCGTTTATAAGCGTCCAGCACAGCAACTCATTCGGGTCAACTGAATTTTTTGTAGCTGCTCTCTCATTCAAAACATTGGATTTATTTCTGAATGGGCATAGGTGCATTATAACCAAATCCGCGTCTATGTATTGTCAATAAATTCCGATTTATCCTCAAACTTCACCACTAATGTAGAATGGATAATGTGGAAAAATTAACTGAGGAAAACTGAAAATGTCCAAAGGCTGGTTTTTCAATGTAAGCAAAAATCGATGCTTTCGTAAAGCTAAGGCAGAGAAAGCAAAATTGTACAATTTCAATTTAAGTTTGGATTTAAGTGTATAGAACAAAAGAAAATACTCTTTTGGAATATACATATTAAAAGCTTCCATACAATCCCTACCATTTGCAGAGAAAAGCCAGAACAACAACATCACAGCAAACAAAAGAATTAGTGGCTCTCGTCATTCACAAAACCTTTCAACGAACTGCATAAAAAGGAATAAATTTTTTACAGTGCTTAAAAACTTTCTAGAGAGCTTGAGCGATAAGCCAATTTATCGTTCAATTTCTGAAAATATGTGGACGCAAATAGTCTCAGAAGATAGAAAAGAAGAAGAAAATTATAGAAAAACTGAAATTCCCTTGGATATTCATAAATGAAGACGTACTATCCTTAGAGTAAAGCTCTCATCCAGAACTAGCTCATAGTACGCCCGTGCCCAATAGACCTACAAAGCAGCTACCACCTATCCGACTCCAGGCTCAAGCACCTAATACACACATCCATATTCCTCCCAAAGGAATGCCATTAAAGGGCTTCATTCGTGTATACATACAATATGATGAAAGCTCTTGACTAAAGCGGCCAAGTAAGTTGTCTGAAAAGTGAGGGCGTATGAATATGGCATTTATAAGGTACACAAAAGCTCATCTAACATTTTGATGCTTTACCCTCTGCCCTCTTGTTAGTAATTTTTTTTTCATTTAAGTAAATCGCACCTCCACCTACGGATCTCACCCAAAGAGAGAGAAATTTTGTTCGAGATATATGAATTATTATATCTCGATCCGAAATTCTTGATTTCAGATTTAATGGGGATTGAAGGAGTTAAATCTGTTATAGGTAGAAATTGGTTGGCAAGAAAGAAAATCTGGTATAATATTAGCTATTGAAGCAATACATCTGATAAATTAATTCCAATTAAGGAACTCCTTTTTTCAATCAATTTTATGTGTATGTGCAAGAAGTATTCAAATAGCTCATAAAATAGTTTCATTTCATAGTCTAATTCCTTCCCATAAGGTAAATTCGACTGGAATTATTCTATTCTAGACCAATTTCATCTGAGTATAAATTGATTTAACGTCAAGCTAGAATTATTGGCTCGCAGAGAACCCAAAAAAAATTTTATATTTGATACCCACAAAAGAAGTATAACACTTCAACCTGAATATTTTATAATTTACATAGTATATAGAAATTTTAATATAAATTTAGTTAATAGGTATAATTCTTGTAGTGTTAATATGTTAAGCAACTTTAAAACTTTCCGGTTTTATTTTTATCTCTAAGCGTACAGTTTGTTGGACGTTTGACCTTAATATGCTAAATTAATAATACCGTTATAACGAAGATACATTTTCGAGCTCACAGTCTTAATTCACTGGTAATTTTTCCGCATTCAGTGTATTGACATTGAATTAAAAGTAAAATAACTGTATGAAAGTAAACAAAGAATAAATCCCCTTATGTGTTTTTGGCATTTAAAGTGTCAGGATTTGAGTTAATGCAGGTTGGTAGTTAGACATGACATAAAAGCGTAGTCCTAGACCTTCAATTCCACACTTGATTTTGGTATCTAAAACTTCTCAGATACAATATAATTATTATAATATTACTAAGACAGGAAGAATTTTGTTTTAAATAATGATTGTTTTTATTATAATTAGTGTAGGGTTTACAATTCTGCACGATTTCCGTCCTGCGCGGAAAACGCGACTCAAATTGAAACGAAGAAAAGGGAAGTGACATACAAACTTATGAAACAACAGCTTCAGATATCATGTTCTTTTATATTGTGAATTTTTCAGCTCCTCACTTACGTCAGATTTTGAAATAAACTAATAAAAAACAAGGTTCTCAAAAATACTTTATTAAAATATTATATCAGTTCAATGAAGTAAAATATAAAATAAAACATTTCATATGTAACAAAGAGTACTAGCACAAAAACGCAAAAAGGTTAACAAGTGTTAAAACGAAGAGTTTACTTAGATTTATCTTTAAAACACTTGAACACTGGCCTTTTTCTTTTCTTTATAAATTTCTTCGTAAACTAATGTACAATCATTCAGAGCGTTTGCTACATTCAAACTCTGTTCACTGTCAGGACAATTTCAGTCGCTTACTCGATTGGTTTCAGAACCTCTAATATTCTCTTGTTAGTTAAAGGTCTTGGTTCTAAACTGTCCCTCCGTAATTCTTCAGATTCGGTATATTAACGTTCTTTGTCTAAATTTATTAGGTCCTCATTTTTCAGTTCTTCATGGTTAAAAGTTAACGAGGACAGCGACGTCTTGTTCTTCTACTCCATATAGAAAAATTTCTGAAGATATTTGTGATTACTTCACTTACGATCAGTACATCAACCATCGTTTCATTTTCAATGCCTCATTATTACTTTCTGTTGCCGAGAAGAGTTGCCTTAATGTTTTACGAAGATAATGCGCTTTCAAGTTAGAAATGATCCTTTGGTCCATTGGCTATGGATATAGGACTTAGTGTTTGGAATCATAAATAAAATTTGGACCTCATCATCAGAGATTTAAAACTGATGTTTTCTTTTGGGCAATAATCTTTAATTTCGCAAATGGGACAATTCGTAAGCCAATGCCGAGATATTGTTCCTGTCATCCCGGCATTTTTATTAGTTCTCCAATAAACAGGAAGAGAACTTATTTTAATTCCTTTCAATGTTCTAGGTGCCTCCGAATGATAAATTAAAAGTGGCCTAAATTTAAAATCACCTAAAGCGTTTCCACCAAGAAGCAAGGTTCCGATCCTTACTTGCTTTAAAACTAGAAGCAGTCTTCTCTTCCCTGAAAGTAAAAGTTCTACTCGGCAAACACTTCCAGAGTAACCCTGTCTCATCTACATCGAAAACTTGCTTTGGGCTATATCCACTGGATTCATTCATGTTCTTAAATTTGCTGAGGAAAACTTCAGAATTATTCTTTATACGATGTGGCCAAAGCCTAGGGGACAACTCTTTGAGCACGGTTTTTGCCGGAAGGGAATTAGGGTAAGGGAAGTGAGGAAACTTTAATGTCTTGTTTTTGGATTGCTGCGAGCTGCTGGATAAACTTAATAAAAACTCACGGGGAAACCTGGTCTCGAATCCGTGAACCATGGCATGGTGGTCATGCCGCTCAACGAATTGATCCTACTCCGTCTCCCTGCTGTTGTAGAATCCCCATTGGCTGGTTCTCCTTTGAGTACTATATTGTCGTTTTGAAGCGTTCAAACCAGCCATTACTTGCTTTACATGTGTCATCTTTATCGAAACAAGATTTTAGTTTTGATTTTAGTTCTTCAAACAAGTTCTTTGCTTTAGATTTCAGGAGCGAATAATTCAAAAGCATCCTTCTTCGATTTTGTTCCTGTGTCCACTTAGAAAGATGAAACTCAATTTTATTCATATTATTGCTTCTGCACCGAGTTTAGTTTTGCTGCAGCTCGACCTGCGCCTTTAGCACCTTCTAGTGCTTTAGGACCATCCCCTTTATCAATAGATTGAACCGTTGCAGGTTGCAGCCTTATGCTTTCTACACATCGACAATCCTCTCGTCAGATCAAACCTTCTCAAAATTTAAATTTTTATCTGAAGTGAGACAGGTTTCTTATCCGCTTATTTATTTTATTAGTTTCACTCAAGACATCTTAACAAATTAACAAAAATCAAATAAGGACAAATGAAATAATTTATCATTTTTAACCGACTTCCCAAAAACAAAGAGGTTCTAAGTTCGACGCGTATTTTTTTTAAATTTTTTTTTATGTCTGACCGGGCATAACTTCGTAAAGCGTCGACCGATTTTGATGATTCTTTTTTTGTTGGGTAGATTGGTACGATTGGTACGATGTTCACCGATTGGTACGATGTCAAAAAAATTTTTGGTAGGGTGGTGGTGAGTGGTGTGGTTGGGTGTGTGGTGGGGGGTGGGGGTGGGGGGGGGGGGGGGTGGGGGGGTCCGATTTGGATGATCCCCCATTGCTAATAGGAGAAAAAAAATTTGGCTTAGGGTGTGGGGAGGGGGGGAGGGGTAGTCTAACTTTGTAACGCTTGGACCGATTTGGATAATTCTTTTTCTGTTAGGTAGAGAATGTTCCGTGGTTGATACCACGAGAAAATTTTGGTCGGATGGAGGTGGGGGTGGAATCTAACTTTGTAACGCGAGGTCCGATTTCAATGGTTCTTTTTCTGTTGTATAGAGTATGATCCCCCATTGCTAATTGAAGAACAATTTGGTCCTAGGGTGAAAGTTGGTGGTGTGGGGGTTGGGGGGGGGGGTTAGTATAACTTCGTAACGCGTGAACCGATTTGGATAATTCTTTCTCTATTGATTTCTCTATGATTCCTGTAACTTTGTAACACGTGGACCGATTTGGATGGTTATTTTGCTGTTGTATAGAGTGTGATCACCCATTGCTAATAGAAGAATAATTTGGCCCATGGTGGGGGGTTGGGTGGGGCGGAGGAGTAGTCTAACTTCGTAACACGTGGACCGATTTGGATAATTCTTTTTCTTTTAGGTGGAGTATGCTCCCAATTTGATACCACGAGAAAAAAATTGTTGGTTTGGTTGGGGTGGGAGAAGGGGGGTGGAACGTAACTTTGTAACGCGTGGACCGATTTGGATGGTTCTTTTGATGTTGTATAGAGTGTGATCCTCCATTGCTAATAGTAGAATAATTTGGCCTGTGGTGGTGGTGGGGGAGGGGGAGGGGTAGTAACTTCGTAACGCGTGGACCGATTTCGATGATTCCTTTTCCGTTCGGTAGAGTATGTTCATTGATTGATGCCATGAGAAAAAAAAAGTTCAGTGGAATGGGGGTGGGGTAGGGGTTAAAACTAACTTTTATCGCGTGTACCGATTTGGATGGTTCTTTCTTCGTTGTGTAGAGTAGAAGACACTAAAAAGTGAAAAATAAAATTGTTTTTAAAAAAAACTTGAACCGACTTCACACAAAGCGCTAAAAAGCATAAAATAATTTTTAATTTTATATCTATTACGACATTTTGAAGTCGGTGCAAATTAAACAAATAAAACAACTCCAGTACCACAATTGAAAATAATACATAGTACTATCTGAACGTTACAGCTTACGGGATCATTAGAAATAACGATTAAATATTTTTGTTGTAGTTTTTTGGTTTGTTTGATTTGCACCGACTTCAAAATGTCGTAATAGATATAAAACTAAAAATTATTTTATGCTTTTTAGCGCTTTTTGTGAAGTCGGTTCACCTTTTTTTTAAAAACTATTTTTTTAAAAACATTTTTCAATAATCTACAATGAAATTCGACATATTACGTAGAATCACAACCAAACCATTTTAATTTAAAACCACCGAAAACAAATTGCAACGTTTGAACTGTGTTCTGCGACTGGCAGAATATGAAAATAAAATTGGGATTCTCCGAAACCGCAGTCATGGGGAACAATGCAGTGTGAGTTAGTGATGGACACTATCGAATGATTCGAATTATTAATAGTTAGTAACTGAACGATTGTAATTATCGAACTATTTTATTCACTCATTGATTGTTTGTAATGTCCCTCGAGTTTTAAAAAGTTTCTTTTGAATTTTTTGCAAATTCACTCGGGTCAAGTGTACATTTCGTGCATATTTTGTGTATATTTCAACCAACCAAAGTCGATTCAACCACAATCGAAGATACTACCATTAATCAGTTATCTAGCAATGGGGCAAGTTTGAAGGTTATTTACGACATATTCACATTTTACGTAAAAATAAAGCTTTGTTTACATTTCATTTCGATACAAGTACTGCACTGCGAATAGCTGCACTGGCGGAAGGAAAAACTTTGCGAAAATTTTTATTATATCAATATAAATAGCTTTTTGATCGTAAAATTTTATATTAATGTAACGACGAATTATGCAGTTAATAAAATAAAAAACTTGACACTGATTAGTATTCTTGTACTCCAAAAAATGTAGTTTTACGCCAAAAGTGGCAAGGTTCTTGGAACATAGATTTTCAGACTAGAAGGGGTAGTGCGATTTGCTAAGAGTAATTCTTAAATCTAGACCTATTTCAAATCAGCGAACGAGGCTAGGCTGTGATACAAATTAAATTGAAACGTAGCTTAATGTCCATTTGCAGATTCCCAGTGCCTACTACGGCTTAAGTTATAGGGATAGACATCTTAGATTCGATCTCGAGAGATCTATCTTTAAGCCTTCGATCTGCCGATTTTTAAATCAATTTTAAGCGGGACCGATTCAGCTGGAATCGATTTATTTATTTCCGATATTGGTCTATTTAAGACGTGCCAAAAATTAAACAAGCTCACTCGTGATTTTGTTTGTATTTTATCTTTAATTTGTGTAATAATCCGACAAATGTTAAAAGATATTAAAATGATCGTAAATGTTAGATGAATGCGTTTGTGATCGCTATAATATTTTAGTGTTTACTATGTATGTAGTTTAGTGACTACTGCATGATTTTGTCATCGGTGGCTTGTTATGTTTTATTTCTGGTTTAGTGATTCCACAACGAGAAATAAGTATTTTATTAAAAGAAAAATCTAAAATAAGTTATATTCGATTGTGCGATTTTAGGTTTTTATAAAAATTGTTTTTTGCTGCGAAGTCAATCCCAGTAAAATAAATCACGTGGAATTGCTTCGAAAGTAAGTTGAATTTTGTATACCGATGTAAGACGTTATGAATATTAGTTTACGCGTTATGCATATTAGTTAAACTCCAAGTGAAGTATAACTAGGGGAATAGACAAGTATGTATTGTCCACGTATAATCCTAGTAAGAAACTCATGTGGAATACACGTGAATTCGACGTAGATCTTAATCTCCTGAAAGAAGAGTTGTTGAGTTCTACCCATTTTTACTCTATCAAAGATTTGAAACTTATTAACCGTATACAATTTAATCGGGTTGATGTATTAAAAAATGTGTGAACTTCTTAAAAAACAAAACTTGATTTATTCCAAAAAAAAAAACAATTAATTTTAATGACAATTTTTGCGCTACTAATTAGCTTCACTTGCTCGTAGCAGAATCACTAGATATTCAATAGCCGCTAGTTTGAGGTATATAATGTATATTGGCCATATACCATCTTACGGGAAACTCGAGCCAGAGAAATTCCGTTTTGATGAACAGTAGCGTTGGCATTAATAGGCAAAACAAACCTTTTGTGAAAATTGCAGTCTGTTGGCTGTATTTCTTAAATTGTAATGCAATAACATAATAAGTTTATGTGCGTGCACTTATGACTCAGCTTATGCAATTAAATATAAGGGTTTATTGCGTAAATGCCAGCACTGCAGGGCTTCAATTAACGTGTCATATGACCAATCTATGTAGATATTAACGAAGACTAACGCGGAAGTGAATGCTAATTATGCTGAAATGAGAGTATAAAGTTTGAATTGAGTTTATAAATATCTAGAAAGAACGATTTCAGTAAATTCATTTTGTTTGTAACTCCATTATATGAAATTCTAAATTTCTCTAAACATTAATAAATATAAATATATACTTTATATATACTAAATATTTAAAGTATGAGTTCTGTTCACTGTTCTTCTAAAATAACTGCTATTGATGTTGTTACGACAAATTAGTACTACAAAATTGAATGGACAATTCATAATTAGGTAAATCTATTAACAATTCATGGCCACAGTTGAAGGCGTTGGCGCAGAGCCGAACCCGAGCCTGTGTAGCAGATCCCCTATGCCCCATAAGGTGTTAAAGGAGCCAGAGAGAGAAGCCTAGGGGATAACCCTATAATGCGTTAGCATGGCTCTTTTGAGACGGGAATTTCGTAGGTGGCATGCTGGAATTTGAATGTTTTATTTTTACATTGCTGTGATCTAGAGAATAACCTAGAGACGGAGTGGATTTTTAATTTATTGCAATTTGCCATTTTAAAACTCACACCAACTTATGAAAATAAAGCAAAATTCAAATATTTTCTTAGAATATTATAGTGATTATAATCACGTAGTTTTTAAAATATAAACGAAAAATATGTCGTTTCAATATATATGGACGGTAGTATATATAAAAGTGGAAATTAGTGTCTAATTCATAGTTTTTGGGGCCGCTGAGATGACCACTCCAAATGCTGGATACTGTAGAGGTCAGACACCTATAGCACACCTAGTGGTGGGGGTAGAATGGAAGAGACATGCAAAAATAATGAAAACGACTCTCACTTACCAAATGTCCCAACAACGCCGGGAACGTGCAGCTGGTGCATTAAATATCATTTGATGTAGACTGCCTTTTCAACTAACTTCCCAATAACGAAAAATTCCTAACTTTGACGGTCTTTTTATGCATAATTATAATCCATTGATGACGATTTTTAGCAGACTACATATATAAAGCTTGTCCTGATCATCTTTAGAACTATGTACTAAGGTTTTTTGCCAACTTTAAAATTTCGAAAACCAGAACACACTTAATTTAAAACTCAATACAGCTTAATTTAATTACTGCAACTAAAAGTAGTTTTTTGAAGCCTCTTACCTTAAATAAGCAAATAGTTTTTCTTGTTAAATTTTGTATGTATTAAAAAACTCGATTTTCAAACTAAAATTTTTGAAAAATATAATAATTTTTTTTTTCATTTCAAACGGAAATATTTTTGAAATTTGCCCTTTATGTTTTTTTTATTTTCGGGTTTGGCCAATCAAAAGCAATTTAATGCACACAAAAATCATTTACCATTCTCAAATCAACATACTAATAGCTACACTTCTAAGAAAAAATTCTTCCTGCCTCCAAATTATTTTTTGTTAACAGTATTAATTTAAGTAGAGCAGTCGATGTGTGGTAGTAAAAATTGTTGTACTTGGAATGGAATCTCCAGTTAAAAAATGAAATGCAAAAGCAGCGCCAATTTTAATAGCACATAATATGTATTTGAAAGTGAGAAAGTAACCATCTAGACTCTAGAGGTGTCTTTCAAAGAGTGTTTCAAAGTTTCGAGAAACTGTAAGCGGTCATAACATTTTGTCTCAAGCGGAGGTCAATGTTACTCCAATTTAAAGGGAAATGGAGGAGAGAATTTTTGAGGCAGGCAGAACTGATCCTACTACAAGTACAAGGCGCATAGCGTGTGTTATAGGTGTGAGTGCATCGATAATATAAAGAGTATTACGAAGATGAGGACTTTATCCTCTCCATGCAGGGACATCAGTCCTGGCGACAAAAAATATGAAATTGGCGATGGCGACATTTTTGGCGTTTTTATGGCGATTTTTCTTGAAAGAAAAATTGACAGATTATTTGCCTTTCAAAAATATTTTCTAAAGTTTTACAAATGTAATATATGTCATTGTAGCACAGTTTTCTGAAAAATTTAGCTAATTTAAGTAAAAGTTGCCGCAATTGCAAGTGACACATGAGTTAATTGTCGGCTTTTTCGCAGTTTAATTCTATGATTTTTGATAACTATTAGGAGAAATAATGGAAAATGGTTTATCAAAAGTGAGAGCTCCTATTTTAGCAACAAGTCGTATATTTTAAGGGAACCTACCAACATGTACCAGAGAAGAACTCGAAAGTATCTGTAATAGATACGGAACAATTCTTGGTTATTTGGAGCAAAACGTTTCGGATTTGTACAATTTGAAACAGAAGCGATTGCTAATAAGGCAGCTCAAGCACACGTAACTGGACTTTTGAATATGTATAGATTCGTTAGTTTCTTTTTACCTTTTATAGAGAATATGCCGAATATATAGACCAGCGTCTGAAAAGGTTACATTTAAAAGTTGATCTGTTTTTCCCAAATGAAGAGGTACCAATTGGGAAAGTTCTCGTAAATATTTCAGTATCGACGAAGTATCGCAGTAGACATATTTTAAGGATAACCAGCGGAACACCGAAATATGTCAGTGGGTGATGCCATTAACTTAATAGCGAATGATTTTTAAAACAAATTGCGCGCAGAGAGGCAGCAATTATTGCCGACAGCTGTGCCAATCATTCCTCCAACTAGCTCAGTTGCAAGGCATGAGTAACAGTTGACGGGCTGAGAGTAAAAGTGACCTATTTATAAGGTTCGGGCAAAAGTGGCTTAGAAAATGTTCCATGAAAAAACGAATCGTAGAAAATTCCCGGGCAAAAACGACTTAACTACTTAACTGCATTAACTTTGCATTACTTTTTGTAGTTAAATTGCTTTTGCCCGGAAATTTTCTACGATTCGTTTTTGCCTGGAATCTCACGAGATTCGTTTTCGCACGGAATATTTTCTAAGCCACTTTTGCCCGAACCTTATAAATAGGCCACTTTTACTCTCAGTCCGTCAGTTAAAGGCTGAGTTAGGAGACGCAGCTGACATTCCAGCTCCTCAACAGAAAATTGTCGAACCTGATCCAGAGATCGAGTTGCAGAAGAAAATTCTAAGCATCCTCAATAAGTCATCTATAACGGAGTCAAAATCCGATTTATTGTACCCAAATGTATTATACAATCCCTGCAAAACGATTCAAACACAATTGAACTTCTAAAAGATAATAAGGTGCAACGAGCGTTGGATTCACTAATAAAAACAGCGTTAGTATCAACAATTGCAAATCACCTTAACTTTATGTAGACAATGAAATACATTTTGTTGGAAGTCTTTAATTGTTTTGCGTTTTTCCCGAAACTATTTGATATTTGGCCCGAAGATAGGAATTGGTGGCAGAATAACAGCCGTGTAGTTAAATTTTCATGTTTGAGTCTTATTTTAATTGGGGTGAAATGGGAATCAAATGAAATTGTTTTTAATGTCATCGAGTGGGGTGAAAGATTGTAAAAACGAGTTCAAAAATTTAAATGTCCTAGCAAAAGTCATTATTAGTGGCTTAAGCAACTTTCTGATAACGATTGCTGGACTAAAAACCAACGGAACTTGGGGTATGTAATTAAAGAAATTACTCGTACAGTAACACAGTATATTACATACCCAATAAAAAAACAATTTATTGTAATATTATCGCGATAAGCTAAGAGAAGTGACTAATTGCACTTACGTGTACTTCCGTATCTACACGTATTCGCAACCTTGATTTCCACTTTGTTATTTTGGCGATAATCATGGCTACAAAAAAGTAATAGATTGGCGATTTTGGCGACTTTTTAGTGTTCATTTGGCGATACTGTCTGTGTTATGTCTGGCGACCCTGTCTCCATGTGACACCAGTTCAGTAAGCGGCCTAATCAATATGACGGGGCGCCAGCCCATTGCGAAAGAAAAGACCCTCTATTGTTCGTTCTCCCAACCTTAGCCACAATAGATGAACTCATAAAGAGAATTTTAGAATTTTGTTTTAATTTTAAGTGGCATTAGATTTTGTGTTGTTCCCAAAAACATGCGCACATGGCTTTTGTTTCTATTATCACTCCTATGTACTGTGACGTTCTTCCCCTGTGCGGTTACTCGGGCGCCAACGCAATGCGATTTTTCTGTCGGTTCGGTAGTGGGAAAGTCACAAAATCAATTGCCTGGGTAGTTGCAGTGGAGAAAGGCCAGGGTCTATCAACGCAGTGAGAGGGAGAATTTGGCTTGGGAGTTAAAGGGTTATTAATTAGAAAGCCCGGTTCTTAGTAACACTTAATTTATTGTTCTTACTCTCTAACAATTCAGGTTCTATATCTAATCTTACTACTAGAATCTTACTTCTACGGTTCTTATTTCTAGGTAGTTAAGTCCCTTAGACCATTCCGCTCAACACGCGTACTAGGCCCGAGCAATGAAGATTGCCCTTACTCTGCTTATGTCTATGTAGCTAGGTCCCTTAGACCATTCCGCTCAACACGCGTACTAGGCCCGAGCAATTAAGGTTGCCCTTACTCTACTTATATCTATGTAGCTAGGTCCCTTAGACCATTCCGCTCAACACGCGTACTAGGCCCGAGCAATTAAGATTGCCCTTACTCTACTTATATCTATGTAGCTAGGTCCCTTAGACCATTCCGCTCAACACGCGTACTAGGCCCGAGCAATTAAGATTGCCCTTACTCTACTTATATCTATGTAGCTAGGTCCCTTAGACCATTCCGCTCAACACGCGTACTAGGCCCGAGCAATTAAGATTGCCCTTACTCTACTTATATCTATGTAGCTAGGTCCCTTAGACCATTCCGCTCAACACGCGTACTAGGCCCGAGCAATTAAGATTGCCCTTACTCTACTTATATCTATGTAGCTAGGTCCCTTAGACCATTCCGCTCAACACGCGTACTAGGCCCGAGCAATTAAGATTGCCCTTACTCTACTTATATCTATGTAGCTAGGTCCCTTAGACCATTCCGCTCAACACGCGTACTAGGCCCGAGCAATTAAGATTGCCCTTACTCTACTTATATCTATGTAGCTACGTCCCTTAGACCATTCCGCTCAACACGCGTACTAGGCCCGAGCAATTAAGATTGCCCTTAATCTACTTATATCTAGGTAGCTACGTCCCTTAGACCATTCCGCTCAACACGCGTACTAGGCCCGAGCAATTAATTGCCCTTACACTACTTATATCTAATTAGCTTAACTACGGTCTATGCTATTCCCTGAGCCGTTCCTAAGCTTGCACCCGTACTGAGCTCGAGCAGCGTACTGCCCTTAACCTACTAGAACTCTAGCTATGGGAATCAGGTTCGGGAGGTCTGGGTCTCGTCTCGTGGCCGGTGCATATGACCAAGCTTTCACTTTGACGAGTGGAAACTGGGATAATTCGAACAGGAAGGTCGGTAGAAGGTATATGAGAAGGTGAATAGAAGGTGTATGAGAGGATGATGAAAGGTTATTTTTGCCAGTTCGGAGTCTGGTACTTATAGCAAAAGTTTCAATTTCTCGTGCGAATTATATGAAGAAAAATAATATTCTCGCTTTATACTCCCAGTTGGCTTCGCAAACAACTTTAATATTGGGGTCCCGTGTTCGATTCCTAACAAATCCTCGCTTTTTATTTTTCTATAATTTGGTTCGCAAATATATTTCTTGAATTATATCACCCAATTTGGGGTTTTTAAGTGGAAAAGGGGTTTTAGTGCGCTTTTAAGCTTTATAATTTCAGCCGAAAATTAGCTTCGTTACAGTACTAATTTTTTAAACCTGATGGTACATAACCTCAATTAGATCCGTAATTTTGAGTTGCAAACGTTTAAATACACATAATGTTGTAAGAATAAAATAGAATATAGATTTATAATACTGCTCTTCAGGTTTGGCTCCGTTTTCTGTTTTTATACAGATCATCATGATATGAAACCCAAAGCACTATGCTTATTTTTAATTGGTGAAAGTTTCATCAACCCTTAAGGGGTCCTGGTCAGAACGCTGAAAATGCAGCCTAGATTTCAAAAAGCGGTTGTGGAAAAATTATAATAGATATAAACTCAAAATTTTAAACGGTTTTAAAATGATTATTCTAAATTAGGGATGATTTTTTTTATTTTGACAAAATTTACTGTAGTTATTCTAAAAAAAGTTTTTCTCACGGCAGCAAAAGGTGGACAATTTTGTGAGCACTGAATAGACCTGAAACGAAAACTGTAAAAAACATGTTATAACGGGTGCTGCAAAAGTTTTCGGAAAATTTGAAACGCTTCGGTTAAAATTAACTTATTCATATGTATTTCTTTCAAACTCGAATTCTTATTCTTTGAAGACATAATAATAATTTGAGAATTTTTCTGAGAATTGCTTTCACATTGTGCATTATCGTTTGGACAATGTTGACATTTCCTTCTTTCAGTTTTCGCAGATCATTATTTGTTGTTCAAACTTAGATTTTCCTTTGAATTTTACGTTATCTGGTGATGTGTCATAACTCTTTGCGTGTAAAATCTGTCATTACCTGCAATCTCCGAACACGCAAATGAGAAATATTTCTCGTCGTCCCTGATAATGACTCTTTAATTTCGAAAATGTTTCCGTCATAAGGTTCTGCAACATTTCGGGATTTTTTCAACCTGTGCTTTGGAATATTTGGGTTCTTTTTAATGTTTGCGGTATTTAAAACCATATCTCTTTAATTTACGGTAAATTGTCGTGTTTGACACACTAAGCTTCCGTCCAAGCTTCGTTAGTGATTGTCATACTTGATTTTGAGCAGTTTTTCAATTTTTTTTCCACAAAAAACATGAGGTCGGCCACTTTTTGGTTTTATTTCAAGCAGAGTACCGTTTTCACAATCTTTTATAGTTTTAGATATCGTTGATAGACTTATATTTTCATTCTTGAAAGCGTTCGCAATTTCACTTTTTTCATCCGTCCAACCAATTTATAAATAGCTTTTTTTATTTCCATTCTGTCCGACATATTTCACAACTTCCAATGACTTTTCAGAAACTAAAGTTTGAAGAAGTGGCTACACATACGATGAATTAAAAACTGTGGAAGAGCTCTTGTTTGTTATAGAAAAAAGTATAAACTTTTTCCGAAATCTTTTGCAGCACCCGTTAGTAAAAAGCAAAACCTATCGATAACCAATTTTGAAAATTAAGTAATTTTGTTGCGGGCTTGGACCAACCCTGTTGCTGGATGATTGCCTAAGGGAAGCTATGAATCGGAATGTCATCAGCTGCACCTCAGCTGATAACACTTCGGATCACAGCCTCCGCCGGAGAGTCATTTGTTAGCAGAAGCTTGAGCAGAGATGGGGGATGGCATGCTGGATCGCTAGCTATGGCGTGTGATGATTCGACGAGGATGCCATCTCCGCTCGTGGTCGCGCAACAAAAAAACAAAAATCATGCCGAAAGAATGGGAGGGAAAATAAACGAAACGAAAATGGAGAAAAACTTTGAATACTAACAAAAAAAAACCACGAAAAGAACTTTACGAAAATGGCAACCGAACTTTAGAAAAAAACTAAATCTGAAAAAGCGAAAAACAGAACAGGAGGAAGAAGGATGTCGGCAAGCGCTTCCAAACTTACCGGGTTTGTTGGCCCATGCCACAGTCGCCCCTATGCATTCAGGGGCCGACGTATCTCTGAATATCCTATTTACCTGTAAAGAGAGAAGAGGAACACTCACCTCATTATGAGGGTTCCGCCCACCGACGTAGTGACCACCCTAGAGGAAGGACGCCGAAGAGAGAGTGAAGAATGAAAGGAGAGACCTTAGTCCCTTTCCATTGCAACTTTATTAAGCAAAAGGAGAATTGTAAATTCCCTGAACGTATCCTTTTACAAATATAATCCTTTATATATCTATATATGTATATATTTATATATTTATTGAAAAGAAAGAAAATTTATCGTTACTGGGTTCTTTTAGGAGGTTGACGAGAAGCTAGTTATTCAGAAAAATTATCCACCAGCAGAAAAATGCGCATTTTTCGTCGATGAGAGAAAACGACGACATTGATTCAAAAAAAAACCAAACTCCTCTTCCCCTTTACAGAAAATAACAGCAAGAACCTATATTCTACAAAACTATATCTTTCAATTTAATTAAATCAGTAATATTTGGAAATACCTAAAGTGATACTTGTTTTTATTGGAAAGGAAAAATTTTACAGTTAGCTGTACGTTTCTTAAGCGTTGTCATTTCTGTCGTTTGCCCATAGATAGGTAGGTGGGTAGATTGTCTGGTTGTTGGTTTCACTTTTTCGTTTTCAATTTTTGTAATTTTTTTTCACTTTTATTTTATTTGACTAATTTAGTCTTGAGTTCACTTGTCGTTGGCAAAATATGTAAATTTTTCTTTCACTTTTATTTTCTCTAGCTTATCTAGTTTTTGTGTTTCACTTTTTGGTTTTTACTTTTTTTTGTAATTTCAATTTCATTTATATTTTCCTTTAAATTATTTAGTTTTGATTTTTACCCTTTCTCGTCTACACTTTGTAATTTTTTTTTCAATTTTAGTTTCTTCAAGTTATATAGTTTTGATTTTTACTTTTTCCTTTCCCAATTTTTGTATTTTTTTTCTTTCACTTCTGTAATTTAAATTTAGATTTTTGTTTTCTGTAGATTGTCTAGTTCTAGTTTCTTTTTTTGTTTTCACAATTTGAATTTAAATTTTTATTTTTTGTAGATTGTCTAGTTTTAGTTTCACGTTTCACTTTTGTAATTTAAATTTAAATTTCTTTAACTTATCTAGTTTTTGAGTTTCATTGTTTTTGTTTTCACCCTTTTTGTAATTTCAACTTCACATTTATCTTCTTTGAATTGTATAGTTTTTAGTTTCACTTTTTCATTTTCAAATTTAGAAGTTTTAATTTCACTTTATGAATCTAAATTATCTAAAGCACTTGTCAGTCTCCCACGCTTTTCACCCCACTTTATTTATCTTTTCCACAGCATTTTTTTCCGATTTTAAAATTTCCACATAAAGTTCTTTAATTTCTACGTCGCTTGCGAACTGTTTTTGTGTGTCGTGTGAAAAAAAAATTTTTTTTTGTTAACAAAATTTTCCCCTACCTAGTTAACAAGTGGCTCGTTAAATTAAACAATAAATGTATTAAATTATTTTTCACTCGAAAGAAAAAACTGCAGAACAACTATGTAACTTCAATTTTATTAATTTGAAGTCACAGGATACGAAGAGATCAAAGTATTCCATTATTTCCAACGAAAATAATTAGGAAATAAAATTTATTTCTACAATTTCAAATCCGCCAGATCGGTATTTCACTTATAAGCCGTTACCAAAATGAATCACCTTTGAAGTGTTTTAACAAAGCACAAGTCCTACTAATTATTTATAATATTTAGACCAAACATTTTCATAGCAAAATCGTACACGCTCAAAAATTACTTGGCTCCGAAAACATAACTGCCTACTGTATCCTTCCCAATTACGAAGAAAAATATATGTATAATCAAGCAATGAAATTTGAATAGAAATGCTTAATTATGTTTATAATGCACAATAGTTGCGAGTTTCACAGCTTTATATAGCGCGCTTATTAATAATAAATAAGTCACTGGTAACACAAACGGCGGCAGAATGATTTGTTATTGTTTTTCCCTTCTTTTAAAAATAAACCAAGTTTTGTCTCTTTTACCTGTGAAATTTGTCTATTTACTTCCCATATGCGCCCGACGTTGATATACGTCAAAGGCCCTTCAAAAGACGGAATTATCCTCTAGGAAGAAATGTCCTGTTTATTTCTTTCTTTCCTTAACAGTTAAATTGCTTACGGTAGCTTATAACTGTTCAAACTAAGCTAATTTAGCATATCCAGAATATCACCGTGCACAGTAGTGTAAAAGGAACACAAAGGGGGAAAATTTTCTTTTTCGATTTTACATTTTACTCACTTTACGCAACTATTTCAACTAGTTTTGTTATGAAATTTTATCACTTTGGAAAATATGGAATCTAATTTAAATTATTTCCATGAAAAAAAATTGTAAGTTCACATCGATTTCTTTTTTTTTGTTTCTAAATTTTTTGTTGTGCACTATTCGATCTTCCCATTTGATCGTACCGCGACTATTTCTTTTTTTTGGTAAAATAAATGGAACGAACTCAGCACAGTTTTGAATCTTTTTTTGTATCCGGCGCTCCGTGGCCACGGTTCCAACTTGCAGATGATTCGCACTGTTTGCATTCGAAACCTTTTATCAATGTCTAAAACACACTTTTTCCTTTGACCCAACTTTTCAAAATTCATCACTTAATTTATTCCAGTCAGGTTAATAAAGCAATCAACTATATTAACGAAGTTACCACACAATTTTGCGTTAAACCGAAACTTTTCACTAAGATTTTCAGGATTGAATTTGATTTTTTTAAGCTAAACAATTAAAGACTTTTTAACCGACTTCCCAAAAACAAAGAGGTTCTAAGTTCGACGCGTATTTTTTTTTTATTTATTTTTTTTTTTATTTTTTTTATTTTTTATGTCTGACCGGGCATAACTTCGTAACGCGTCGACCGATTTTGATGATTCTTTTTTTGTTGGGTAGAGTATGTACCATGTCAAAAAAATTTTTGGTAGGGTGGGAGTGGGGGGTGGGGGTGAAACCTAATTTTGTAACGCGTGGTCCGATTTGGATGGTTCTTTTTTTGTTGTACAGAGTATGATCCCCCATTGCTAACAGGAGAAAAAAATTTGGCCTAGGGTGGGGGGAGGGGGAGGGGTAGTCTAACTTTGTAACGCGTGGACCGATTTGGATAATTCTTTTTCTGTTGGATAGAGTATATTCCCGATTTTTAGCTTTATTTTTGTATTTAAACGCTTGTAAAAAAAAATTAAATCGGACCAACACTATCGCTGCTAGCAGCAATTGCATTGAAGGCGCTGTACAAGTTTCAAGTGAATCGGTTCAGTAGTAACTCGAGCTATCGTGCGCGTCGTACTTTTAAGTTCTGTAACTTTCTTAAATCAACGAATTTTCCGAAACCCTTTTTCAAGTATAGGAAATGTAAAAATAAAAAAATCAAGTTTTTCCAACCGAACACCCTCTTAAGTTGTATTTAAGCAAAAGTTCAAAACAAATAAAGTCGTAACTTTTCCGACATCGTGCTAAATCTCTGTCTCACTTATGTCATGAAATGTTCTTTCTAGTCTTTAGTGAGGATATGTACCCTTTACTCCGTTTAGAACGTAGATTTCGTCAAAATGAGTCGAGTAGTTTTTGAATTTCAGGTTTTCAAACATTAGCATTTTATATATTAAGACATATGCAAAAATTCCGTTGCACGGTAACAGTAATGTTAGCAAAACTATTTATTTTTGTTAGTGAATTGATTTCATTCAAGTTTTCCAATTAGTACCAAAAATAGGAATCAAATACCAGAATTCACCGAGTGCTAATTTTTCGATGGTTCTTTCTTTCTGGGCATGTAAAGTAGTGAAAGACAATATAAATCCCATTAAGCAATCCAAACATGGGAGGTTTAACAATGAAAATGCCGGAAAATTACGTTCATCCAGGAACAAACAACCCCGCGCATTTACAACAACGGAGTTCAACTAAAAACAAGATTTCATCGTCCTGTTATTAGTGATAATAGCGGAGTCTTCTCATACCTGGGAGAATTTTATTTAATATTTCAGGAGTTCCCTTTGTGAGAGCTACATCATCACCATACAACAAAAGCGGCAATAAACCGCCCTAGAACCATAGTTCGTACATGGTCGGTATTATCTTAGGTGACGTTGGTTAAGAAAAGCTTAGGTCCATTTCCTCATATACATATAATAGGAATAGAAATATTGCAGGCACACTACCCGTGGGCCGCTGCTGCTTTTCCTACAATTGATGTTTATTCTCGGGTTTCGTTTTATAAATTTAGTTCAGCATAGAGAAATTAAGTTTTACATTGGAATAAATGAGAGTATGCATTGTGCAAGGGAATCCGGAATCCTGAGCTCTGTGTGTTTATCTACCACAAATATGAGTTGAAAATTGGACTACATCGTAACTTTAGACATTGGCTGCACTTTCACACAATGTCTGCACCTAATTTTAACATGAAAACTACATACGTAATAATGAATAAGAAACTGCAGTCATTATAAACGAGAAAAATAAGTTTTCTGTTTTTATCATAATGACTTCAGGTACATATACTTCATATGACAATCAGATAGTTTTTTTTTAAACTGAACCGAATTAAAAAAAGGCGCTAAAAAGCATAAAATAATAATATTTAATTTTATGAAGTCGGTACAAATTAAACAAACAAAACTCTCCGAGGGCTTGCAATTTTCATAGTAGGTACATCACTATTTATATTTTTATCTTTTGCTCTACTCAACGCAGAGATATCAAGCAAACGCCGAAAACTACTACCCCAATGACCTTTCCAAAATTGTCAACAATGTTGATCTAACTTTTACCATTGCAGGTATAGTCACTTGAAAAAGTGAAAAAAAAAATGGTTTGCAATCGCCTAAAATTCTGCATTTATTTTTATTGGATTGCCCGTCTTATTACCTTTCCAAAAAGCTACAACATGCCCAGGTAGAGAAAGGGTGTACAAATTTATAAGTAGAAAACTTATCAGGAAATATTTGAAAATCGGCAATTTAAAGAAAGTAAACTCATACATATTAACTCTAAAATCCTCTAATCTGTTCCAAATATCCACCGCCACTTTGGATTCATGCCAACGATCTCCTTCTAAGTCCCTGTTTAAGGCGTACTTCAGCCAGCCCCTCCCGTATTTTCGTCGCCGCATTCCCAATTCTGCTAACTAAATCCTCCCTCGTTTTTGAGAAGGTTTTTTTAGTTTAGGCTATAACTAGTAATATATAGAATAATACTTTACATTTTGAGATTGACTGACTCGTATTGGTTTTTATACGGGACGCCAGTTGTAAAAATGCAATTTCCAGAAAATTCGTTAAAAGTTTCAGTTGCTTCGAAATGTGTATGGAACCGTTCTTTTTAAAAGAAAGTGTCTATTTACCACTCTCAAATTGCCGTGTAATTTCCGTGTACACGGAAATATACGGAACTACACGTAAGTACACGATAAGTGTCAATAGTCACTTCCATAGTAATAGTTTATCACAACCTGTTCTACATACAAACCTGGCCGGGGGAAGGGGGGCGGCAGCTCTCCTAGTTAATAAAGCAACTAAAAGACCTCTTCCTTCCAGAAAGTCTAATAAAAATGTTGACGTCCTTTCCGTCTATTTCCGTGTACTTCCGCGTACGCGGAATTACACGGCAATTTGAGAGTGGTAAATAGACACTGCCTTTTAAAAATAAACATAACTAACGAAATTTTCTGGGAGTTCACCATTATTGTTATCGTTTCCCTCAGTATTTACCGCTCAAACCGACACCCGACGCGCCCTGTATGCAGCTATTACCTTTTCGGTATTTCGAGCTTTAGATTTTAATTAGATTGCCAGGAAATGCCACCTCCTGCAATGTCATATGGTTGATATTTTCGAAATACCTTCTGTTCAGGAGTTATTTAGGTACGTATTGCAATTTTCTCTACAATAATTCGTTTACAATTTCACTGTATACAATTTTCTTAACAGAATAAGACTTTCGGTAGCGCAGTGCAACTTAACTCTTTGCGAATTAAATTACCACTAGCTCTTCCCTGATTAAATAATAACAACTTCATTTCTACCACCTAGCTTCATCCCAAAATCTTCACTTGAATAGGTCTACTTAATTCCTCATAACGTGAAATAGAAGCACACTATATATTATGTATTTTGTCCCTTCCTTTACTTAATTGTTATTTTAGTTTTAACATCACCTGTTTGCAGGCGAAAATTTTATTCAGTAGTTCTTGTATCCTTCTTAGTTTATCGTATCTTCGGATCTACAATAATAAAAATAGAATAATTCACATAAAATTTCGTCATCATTACATAAATTGTATCACTTTAGAGCTACATATTGAAGCCTAGATTAGGAGGCCCCCGGAACAACACTTCGCCCAAAAATATATTTTTTTTTGTTTTTGTTTTTTTTCAGACCCTTTAGATTGGTTATGATGGCAATCTAAAAGTGGAAAAATGTTACTGCCTTAGCATTATCCACTCCAATGAACTATTAAATTAACTTGCAGGAAAAAAAATTATCTTATATACTTGATTGCTAATAAAATCATCTGTAAAACTGTTAAGTTTCCATATAAAGAAATTCTTCAGAAAAAATTTTAAAATTTGCCATCTTTTCACTAAAAGAATGAGAAATAATCCCCTTACACAGCCTCCTACACTTTAATTTATCACCACTCTTTAGAGAAACATCATTGTGCACTTATCCATTATCACTAACATGATTTTTTGCGGGCGTTTAGTTTTAATTATTTTGCTTGACCTATTGACCTAAAAACTTTAAGAAAAAACGAGTTTCAAAGTAATAGTATGAAATAAAAACTATTTTGATTCTATTTTTAATATTTTCATGGATTGAGAAGAGTTCTAAAAATGCTTTAATAAGAAATATTACTAGGTCGGAAATTATTACAATTGGGTTTACTGACTAAAAATTTAAGATAAAAAGTGTAAAGTACATTCAACATCATTTATGTTGTGAACAAAAATTTAAATTATTTATGAATAATTAAGATATTATATTGAAATTTATTTATTTAAAATTAAATTAAAAAATATATTTTGTTTTTTTTTCTTGCTTTTTCAGGTGAGTCCAGCTCTTGATTTCCACAAGAAGTTTACAAAACCATCAAAATTTCATTAATATAAGTAAGTGCATCAAAATACTAAAAAAATAAACAGTCGCTTGTGAAGCGTAGCCAATTTCGTGAAATTGAGCTATAAGTTGCTTTGTAAGTAGGTATTTATTTTAATGCGCCTTTTCGATTGGTCAAACTTGTTGTATCGCATCCAGTTTCGAGATTTCTTCTAAGGATGTTAAAATAATATAAATTTTACAAATTACTTGTGTTCATCTTACAAAGAGTAAATCATAAGAGGCCCGTAGGAGAAAATTAAAATTATGGCTTATTTTATATTGAATGCGTCGATATTGTTTGTGTGCGCTGTTTCGTTGGTGGAAACTCTTTTGAGGCTACATAAAAAAAAGTGAAACTTTCGAATATATGTGATTCTTATACACATGTTAGAAGAAACCGAACCCGTAGAATAAATTCGTGAATATATGCATATTTAGCAACAATGATCAATTACTCGTTGCACTAAACTAAACTAAAAGTTAGCAAGAAATTTCTACAAAGAATGTTTGGAAAGTTTTTAACAGGAAGAAATATGACGTAAATATTTTTTTATCTACCTATTTATAAGAAAATATTGTTTACTATGTGTTTACTTTTACAAGAAATCAGTTGCCATTCTATGGTGTCATAAAATTACCACTAAAGTACCAGGACCGCTTAACATTTTTGACTATTTTCTCTAAACAGTTTTTGACTAATTTATACAAAATTTTTGCACTAAAATAATATGGTATGCCTCTTTGAGAAGGGGACAAATACTATGTCTTAGGAAAACGATTACATTATTTTTTTTTCAAATACTCCTGTAACAACACGCAAACAGGTAGAGAACCTTATGAGACCTCTTAAGTAGTTTTAACACTTTTCATTTGGAATCAATTTGCGAATCGATGTGCTAAGTTACTACAATAAAGAAATTTTAAAAGCAAATTCTCAAATATTAAATTTTAATAATCACTCCTTTGCTTATCTCCATGAGTATTATCACTGCTTTCAATATTGATTTCTCAAACGCGAACACCTTCTACTATATAAAAGGGCGCCAGAATAAATTCTAGGTCTGACGGATTAATTAGCTATCATAGTATCGTTTTCAATAAATAACAATTTGCAGACTGGGCTAAGAATTAAGGTGGCCCAATAAGTAATGATAATGTAACTTATTTGGGGCTTTCTGGACTCGACGGATTAAATAAGCGCCGGTTTTACAGCTCCAGCTTAAGCTTAGGATAAGTTAAACTTTATTCGTCGCTTAAGCTGAGTTTAAACCAATTGAGTTGATGGCGCTGCGGCCGAGACATCACTTTACGGTGTACAAGCAATTGTCAGTAGTCTGAAATAATAATTTGAACTTTTCTTCCTTCTTATAAATTTCTGCATCACGTGGCGTTCGAAAAAAGTATGTATGTCAAAAATTGTGCAAATGTGCTATAAAAAATGTTTAAACAATCTAATTTAAAAAAAATACCCGACGTCACATACTGCGTTCAATTGTTGTCTTTTATTGGCAATCAATCGGTCAAGTAGTTTATGCGCAATCTTGTACACATTTCCGAAAACGTGCTTTCGAGAAATCGTATATCGCCATAAGACTTCAAATTCTTTACGCATACTTCTTGGCTTATTCTTAAGAATTTAAGATGACCCACTACACTAGGTTGCTCCCTTAATTAACTGTGAAAATTTTGTTTATATTTTGATTTTTTGTAGAAGTTTTCACCGAAAAGAGCAATATACAGGGTGTTTCTTAGGTCGTGCGCAAAAATTAAGGAACTCGTAGATCTAGGCGAGAAACGAAAAAAGAATATGTGAGAGGGTGGTTTATCTTCACCTCCTTCCAAGCTATAGGAGTTTAAAATTTTTTTACGATTAAGTTTCAATAATCGCCTTGCATTTCAACGCATACTTCCTGCAGTTTTAGTGTTATAGAGGTTAATAACATCACAATTGACAGGGAACACAATGGTGTTAATTAAAGACTGTGTAATTTTTTTTGTTACTGCTAACGGCTTTAAAAATGCATATTTTAAATGTTAAATTTTTTGAAAAAAATCAACTGTTGCATTTCAAACTGAGATATTTTGAAAATTTGCACGACATTTTTTTTTTATTTTCGAGTTTAAAATAGTGGCCAATATGTTCTCTTCCATAAGAAATTTAAAACGCATAGATGCCTCCTAAATTGTTGATCTTTTTATTCTTTGTGCTAAAATTTGGGAGCCCTAAAAAGGATTGTGTGTTTAATAGTGCTGAAAAGGAAGTCAAATGAATTAGTTAAAATATTTTTAAAAGTCTCCTCTGTCATTTTTAATGCATGAGCTCTTTTTCCCATTTTAAAGTCAATTGTTAGTTTTTCTTTTGAGTTTATCTCTTGTTGCAACTTCTACCATTTTTCTCATGGTCTCCCACAAGTAGAAATCATGTGGGGTTAGGTCGGAAAAAAGAGTCAGCCAAATAAAAGTACCACGTCACCGTATCCACCTACCCCCGTAAGTTCCATTCAACCACTGGAGTGCATTCCTTCTGCAATGGGCTAGCACTCCGTCATGTTGATGAGGCCTGTTCCTGTATAAGTGTAGGAAAGCTTCCAGTTCCTTGAAGTTTTGAAACGCTCTCTGCAAGACACTTTTATATAGTTACCTTCTTTCTGGCAATCACGGGTGATATTCAGGCTCTGCTTCGTCGTTTGAAAAAGAACACATTGGCCATTAGTTTAAACCCGAAATATAAAAAAAATTATAGGAAAAATTATCAAAATTTTCAACAATTTATTTTATTTTTGCACAAAATTTAAGAAAAAGCCAGCTGAGGAAGAGTTAATCCTTTGGTGCTGCTGTTGATCACGAGCCAAAGGAGCTTAACTTTTCGTCATTAGAAACGCCGATCGTGTTAAGAAATTTTTATGTTTCTTACGTTGCTCGAGTATAAAACAGCTTGTTTTAGTTTTTTAGTTTACCAAAGTAAAGTTTGAAAATCAATTTTTTTAAATCCCTTAGCAGTAACAAAAAGGAATTACACAGGCTTTAACAGCTTTGTGTTACCTGTCAACTGAGATATTAATAACTTCTATAACATTTAAACTGTAGAAAATATGCGTTAATTAGTTGTGATATCCGCTATCTGATTATAAATATTTTTTTATTAGTAAATATACAGAGAACAGATAATGTGAAAGTACCTAACGAATCAGTTGGTCATTATTTTGAAATGCATAATAATTACAAAAACGTTAGGTTGTATAAAATTAAATGAGCGACAATGGGTCTTAAAATTTAAATGCTATAGCATTCATGTCATTTTACGTCACAATAAAAATGAATGGCTGTTATCTAATAGAAAGAGGGAAAAATGCAAAAAGCCAGATTGTTTTTACTTATAAAGTAAAAATAAAATAAACACTTACTTACTCTCAGTAAAGTTTTCGAAGAATTTTTTTAAACAGGACATATTCTTCCACTTAGTTCTAGATGTTTCCGTTACACTTTTTCACCTCAGATATTCACCATAGGTTCTAGTCGTTCTTGATTTTCCATGTTTGACATTTCCTTCCCTTGATTTTTGGCCGCCTGGGGTATGTGCATTACAAGGTTCACTATTTCCCTTTCCGTGGCCTACCTCGTGTACATTAGGTTAGGTTAGGTTAAAGTGGTTGCCTAAGGAAGCGCACTTAGGCCAAAGAGGCCCATTGTGATACCACGTTGAGGCTACAAAAACTTTGGCAACCCCCATAAAAATAACCTAAGAAATAGAAATGTGGACATGTTGCCCCCTGTGCACCGAGCCAGTTCCCTGTCTCCAGTGGGGCCAGCTCTCGGGAAGTCAAAATAAATTTTACTAGGTTGGGAAGAGTGTACAGCCCCAACTCGTCGTCGGGAACCATTTTGAACACCTGATAAATCGAGCCAGGTCCTGACATCAGTGGAGCCTAGTTCGGTTAACTCTTCAAAGAAGGAAGAGCCCAAAAACCGGTTTCTACGGTTGGCTAGGGCCGGACAGTTACCGAGGAGGTGAAGTATGGTTTCCTCTTCCTCTTCGTCATGGCAACTCCTACAGAAGTCATTTGAAGGCGCGCCCAGTCTATCGGCGTGGCTGCCTATGAGGCAGTGACAACGCCCACGGTACTGCTAATTGTTTTGCGTCCGAGTAAGATGACCGTTTGGGGTCAAGCTTTGGCCATATCTGTCGGGTAATAAGACAAGTGTGTTCCTCCTGCCAATTAGTGTTTACAATCCTGAGAGACTCCTGTGAGAGTTCAAGTTTGCATGTGGCCAGCGAGCTGGTGGTAAATGTCCAAATCAGGACGAGTAGTACCGATTCTCGCTAGTCCGTCGGCTCTGCAATTGCCCGGAATGTCACTTTGTCCAGGCACCTAGATAAGTCGTACTTTCAGATGCTCAGCTATGTCTTTTAGTGCCGAGCGACATGTTATAATTGTTTTGGAGGTGGTGTATACTCCCGGGAGGGATTTAATAGCGGCCTGACTATCTGTGAAAATACATTTATTGTCGGTGGGTAGCGTTAGATGATTCAGGCGGTCCGCAGCTACCTTTATAGCCGTGATTTCCGCCTGAAACACGCTGCAGTAGTCAGGCAAGCGGAATGAGATATCGAGGTCCTAATGTTCCGAGAAGATGCCTCCACCCACTTTGCCTTCCAATTTGGAGCCGTCGGTTTAGAGATGCACCGACTTCCACCATTGGGGAGGACCTTCTTCCCATTCCGATCTGGTGGGAAAGAAGGAATCAAATTTTGTTCCAAAGAAAGGCTTGGGCGAGGTATAGTCGATATTGCTGGCAGTTCCACTGTCCAATATTTTGGAGTGACCGAAGTCAGTTCGCTTCCAGGTCTGGATTGAGTTAAGCCTAATGGCGGCTGAGAATGCGGTTTGCTTACCATAGAGATCCAACGGTAGAAGGTGGAGAATAGTGTTCAGGACTTTAGAAGGTGTGGTCTTAAGGGCACTTGTAATCAGCAGTGTTGCCATCTTCTGTACTTTATCCATTACTTTGTGATGGGTTGATATATTTAGTGCCGGCCACCAGACAATGACCCCATACATAAGTATAGGTCGTATGACACTTGTATAGAGCCAATGCACAATGTGTGGCTCCATGCCCCATCTTTTCCCTATAGCCTTCTTACACGAGTACAGCGCTACTGTGGCCGTTCGTTCTCTTTTCTGGATGTTAGGCTTCCAGGTAAGTTTTCTGTATAGGACTAGACCTAGATACTTAACCTGATTACCCGGTTTAAGCCTAACTCCGTTTAGTGTAGGGCAGTTAATAAGAGGTATTTTA
Organism: Leptarthrus brevirostris; assembly: GCA_964036015.1. Taxonomy (NCBI): domain Eukaryota; kingdom Metazoa; phylum Arthropoda; class Insecta; order Diptera; family Asilidae; genus Leptarthrus; species Leptarthrus brevirostris. The sequence goes on from OZ038375.1 coordinate 56,645,475, forward strand.
TGCCTCCGAGAGAAGAGTATTAACTCTGTTTTGTTCGGGTTTATACCCAGACCACACCCATCACTATATGATAAAATCCTGGAGAGGGCGTATTTTAACACTTCAGCCACTGTTTGTTTTGGTGCTTACCTGAACATATCAGGGCAATATCATCGGCGTAGGCGATAACCTTGTGACCGGACAACTCCAGGTCTGTGAGTAACTCATTCAAAGTTAAGTTCCATAAGAGTGGTGAAAGGATTCCTCCCTGAGGGGTACCTCTGGTTACCACTCTTTGGATATTGGATCCTCCCAAACTTGAGACAATGACTCTGCTTTTTAGCATGAGGTCAATAAGTTCAATGAGAGGATCGTCAATTTCAAGCCTCCTCAAGGATGCCATTATCGCCGCTGACCTGATATTGTTAAAGGCAACCTAAATTTCAAGGAAGGCTGCAAGTGATTATTCTTTTTGTAGTAGCGAAAGCTCTATGATTGTGGTACGTTCGTGCAGGGCTGTTTCTACGGACTTACCTTTAGTGTATGCATGTTGCAAAAGAGACAACCTGGAAGAATTAATTATCTCTATAATATATACATCTTAGAGTCTCTCTAAGGTTTTGAGCAGGAAGGAGGAGAGATTAATAGGCCTAAAATCATTGGGCTTATAGTGTGAGGCTTTTCCTCCTTTAGGGATAAAGACCACCTTCAGGATGGAATATAGGTGAGGTTAAGGCAAGCCTCATAAATGACCATTAGCCACGGAATCAGTATCGCGGACGCTAATTGTAGTTCAGCTGGAATGATGCCATCTAATCCCGGTGATTTATAGGACTTGAAGCTTCTTATCGCCCATTTCAGTTCTCTCACATTAAGTACCTTGTTGGCCGCTCGAAGTATCCGGCAACTCAACATCTCGTGTTGACAAGTAACTCTAGCAAATCAAGACTGGATGAAGTGTTGAGAGGATTTTCCGCAACCGGCTCGCTTCAGAGGAGCTTTCGATTTTATTACAGAAGCCATCCCCACGAGGATCGCTTTGCTTTCCTAATCAGTTTCTTAAATGTGTTGAGTCATTCTTTATAAGCAGTCCAGACATTAGTGCTTTTCGCTTGGTTAAAAAGTTTACGACACTCCTCTCTTAGGGTCATGATCTCACTCGACCACCACAGAGGTTTGGGCTTACCTCTAGGGATCCTGTAGGGGCAAGAAATTTGTGTAGCCGCATTACACGCAAGCGTCAGAGTGTCCACCACCTTGTCAAGGGTTTGTTTGGTTTCAATTACGGGTGGACCTGTGATAGGCAGTCTATTTCTTAGGACCATCCTGTAGAGGTCCCAGTTTGTCCTTAGCCTGTTTTTATAAGGAGAACACATCTGCCTATGAATTGTTATCCCAAATTCGATATAGGCTTGGTCGGAGAAGAATGGTTCCTTGGATACCTTCCACTCTGTTATTAAGTAAGCGGATTGTTCCGAGACTAAAGTAATGTCTAAAACTTCCCGCCTAATTGAGTTAGTAAAAGTGGGTTCTGCACCCACGTTATAAATCTGGAGGTTAGTTCCGGGAATAAAATCAAGAAGTAACTCACCTCTTTCGTTGATGTCCGAGCTGCCCCAGACTATCTGATGTGCGTTGGCGGCTTCCGATCACCAGCGTCTTCTTTTGTATAGTGGCTTCCTTGACCGCATTCCTGATTATTGAACCAGGAATGTCCGCCACATCGCGCGCCATATAACTGGAGGTTATCTAGATGTTGTTGTCTTTGACCTCCAGTATGGCTGTTGTAGTGTCCTTATCACTGAACTGAGGAAGAATAAGTGCATTAATATTATTCTTAGTGAGGATACATGACCTTGGTTTACCTGTACCTTGTAAGTAGAGGAGCTTATATCCCTTAATGTGGAGTCCGCAAACCTTGTCTCTGATGACCCAAGGTTCTTGGACAAGGATCAGCTCTTCTGCTTTTTGTGCAAGACGAAGAAGAAGGGCTGCGGACGCTACCTTCGAGTGATGAAGGTTATCTTGGACCACTCTTAACATCACTGTGTCTAGGTGAGGATACCTCCATCACAGTGATGTCAGCAGTCTTCCCTTCATTACTGACGTCTTCGTCAGTGGAGCAACCAAGGAGTTGGTTCTTCAGCTCTGGTCCGGGATCCGGAAGGGTGTCAACTACCAACATAGTGCCGATTACCGCATCACCGCTGGTGAGGGCAGAAACTGTCGTTACACTCTGTTCTCCTTCCTTTTCCCCGGTGTTACTCGTGGAGGCTGCTGAATCCTCCTCTTGTTTACTAGCATTGTTTCGCGCCTTTAGGTCTTTTTCATAGACCTTCAGGCTAATATGGCTGAAGCCATAGCAAATAATGCCATTGCGTTCAGCAAGTGGGGCACGGGAACCACCATCCATCATCCACCATCTTCCAATTATCTGGCGTGCTGCGATCTATAATCGCCCTTACTAAGCTGTCTTTCGCCTGCCGCCTTAATCTTTTTGGAAGATGGCTGCAGCTCGTTAGGCGAGCGCAACCTCTTCGGGGTAGCTTGTAGTGGGCCTTTTGGGGCCGAAGCGCTACCTTCGGCAATAAAGTTATTTGCCCATTGCAGATAGGCTTTATCCTTCTCTGCGAGTTTCTCCTGAGAGACGGAGCTTAGTTTGCGGAGGATTCTGAGCGCAGTCTGTCTCTCTTTGAAGGCCACCGTTAAGTCGTTTCCCTTCTGCTTGGTGGTCGCTGGGTTGGACTGGGATGTCCTGAGAGGCGCGCTGATGGATGTATGTCCGGGTGTTTTAGTCTTGGAGAAGGGACGTACTACCACGCGCAGGTTTCGCAGAGGGAGGAGGAACTGTGCTGCTACTACCGGGTTTGGTGTCCTTGGCAGTGGCGTGTACTTTCCTCGAGGAAGTGGGTTCACAGGACTCCTTGGGGGGAGTCACCGTGTTGGCCTCAGAAGTTTTGGAGGAGAAGTGAGCAATGCTCACAGAAGGTTGCCCACTTAACCCGTGGGCGGGTCTGCCTTGACGGCGAGTTGTCCCCACTCTCGGGTGGACGAAGTAGCAGTCTCGGTGTTATCCGAGGCTGGGTGCTTTTTATGCATTAAATCATTCATGAATGACCAATTTTGCGACAAGGCGGTACTCATGGTCTCTATATATTATGGGGTTGAGGGGATCACCCATGGTAGAGCCCCTTACCGTGGTGGTCCTTCATACTCCTTGAGGCGGGCAGGTATCAAGGAGGCTCCGTTAAAAACAGCTAGTTGCCCACATCTGTAAACTATCCAATGGGCACGGTAGTCGCTTAACACCCTGGATTGGGGGAGTTTGATCAAGAGAATGACTGTCTCTCCGCCCGTCATCATTAGCCACTCTATAGTAAACTACATAACTGTTACCAGCCGCCCCACGTGGAGGGAGATGCGGACTTCCTGCAGTATCCACAGTTACGGCACGCCAAAAAATTAATGATAATTTGTTAACGCGTTGGTCCCCCTGTGAATCTGAAGGCAAGCAGCCTTCATTCGTGCCCATTACAATATATTGTTCTGTTCTCCAGACAGTCTTTTGCTTCTTTTATACATGTTGCTTGAAAATCACTGTAGTCATCTGGCAAACGAAACGAAATGCTTAAGTCCAGGTGTTCCCAGTAGACACATCCACCCAGTCCACCTTCTAACTTAGAGCCGTCAGTGTAAGGATGCACTGATTCTCCCTATTAAGGGGGTCAACCTCCCATTTGTGGCTCGTAGAAATGGAGGAGACGAATTCCGCATTGAAAGAATGTTTGGGTATGGTGCGGTCGATATTTTTTGTTATATTACTAGATATATATTTTGTTTACTGCCAGAATTCTTAAATATCCGTAGTCAGTATGCGTCCAAGTCTGGCAGAATTCACCTAATGGCAGTCGAGGAAGCGTTTTGTTTTTCGAACTGTTCCACTGGCAGTAGGTGGAGAATGGCTTTAAGGGCTTCAGATGGTGCAATTCCAAGGGCACCTGTAATCAGTAGTGTTGCCATCTTCTCAACTTTCTCCAGTGCTTTCTAGTGGATCACCTTATCTGATGCAGGCCACCAGACGACTACTCTTTCTTGGGTGTTATATTTCCAGCTAACAGTCGGACCCATTCAGTGTAGGGCATTTAATATGCTTTATGTTTTTGTGTGTGCGAAAAATATCAACTCTAGTTTGTCAGGGTTTATACCCAGACCAATCACACTTGATGCTCGAGGAGGCTAGTTTCGAGAGTTCATGTTGTATCACCTTAGCTAAGATATTAAGTTGTTTATCCGAGGTTAACAGGGAAAGGTTGTATGACCAGAATGTTCTAGATCCAAAAATAACTTATTGATGGCCAGATTCCGCAGGAACGGTTACAGGAACACTTCTTGTGTGTCTCTTGTTGCAAACCTTCTAAGGTGTAGCTTCCAATCTTGATTTCGAGCATAAGATCTATAAGCTCGATGAAGAACTATCCAGATCCAGCTTAAGAGCACCCTCAATATCAAGGAAAACTTCAAGGGTACATCCCTAATATGTGATTGATCTTTCTAACTTATCGATCAGTTTCTGCCAGGTTGTTTCAATGGAATAAAGTGACCAAACATTTTTCGTATACCGAGAAATTCATGAACATGAAAATTTCAAAATGCGATATCTGGGCGGAAAAAAGATAAATTTGAGCAAACCCAACGGCATTTGAAAGAGGAAGACTTGTACCATAAGATCTCATACATAGTTTTTTGAAAAAAAAAATCGCGGTGCTACATAACCTCAAATATGTCAGAACAGTGTTTTTGCACTTTTAGGTTAGAATATCTAAAAAAAACTGACGTGATAGAGCAATTCTGAGCTCGGATTCGGTTTAAGTGGAAAAATTATCTCGGAAACAACTTTTCATTGTCCAGGGGGAAAAATCTCGCAGGCCTGTGTTATTATAATTATTAAATTTTCAAACTTAATTATATGATTATGCCGCATTTACACGAATGACAGAAAATACGATTTAATGTCATCAGGTAGTCCCTTACCATCTTAACGACGCAATCTAATAACAAAATTGAGAGCTTTGTCATTACGTTTCATAACTTTATGGCGAACTTTAATTGAACGATGACAAGCGTAGCTTATCTATAATAACACATTTGATTTTATTGAAATCACTACTAAATGGCTACAGAACAATTTCATGGTGGCTGAACATAAGTTCGTAAAGCGTAGGTTTGGATCACTTGTTTTTGTTATAAAGAGCAGTGAAAGCTAAACTCACAACCTTAATTTCGCAATGCTTCAAATTAAAAAAATTGTTTCATACTTGAACTTTTAAAAAGTGATGTTCTTCACCTTTTCTACCTTTCTTGGATTGAAAAACAACGGCAGATATGAATTTAAAATTGTGCTGGATCATAAATTTTATTCCTACGTAGACTAGATGCTTCTACCTAGAGTGTAGAAATTATATACAATTACAGTTGACCAGTTGTTTTATTTAGTTGCTTGACTCGTCCTTAAATACTAAATCAAGTTGTCATTTGAAGGGTTTAGAGTGCCTATAATAGATATGCGCACACCACCCAGCTGTGGGTCTGTTAAAAAAATTTAAAATAAAATTTTCTTCCACCATTTTGTCATTTGATTGACATATTAAATTTAATAATATTGTAACAGAAGTACAAATCACTTACCCGCGGAGATTGAGGTGTCCTCTGGTAAGCCACCGTTGCATCGCTTGGGCCCCTTTTCCATCCCGGCTTCGAATACCTTGTCCAAGACCTTCGCATAAAACGGTTGATAATTAGTGGCTACCCGGACTGGCAACATTCTATCACCATACATGAAAGACAACACGAAACAACACATATATTACTACCAACAAAGCTGAAATTACCTGGAAAATGGGCTCCGGAGACTCCTGCGTTGACAGCTACCGAAGACTATTTCCAGACTCCCGAGATCGAGCTGAACTGCACATTCCTGAACCACATCATCTTTCACTCACCGCGGTTTACATAAAAAGCCTGAAAAGGCGAAGAAACAACATTAAATGACAAGAAGGATGTAAACAACATAAATCAAAAACCTAACCTCACAAATGTAAAAATTTCTGTAACACTTGTAATGAATTTGTTTTTTAATTAAATTAAATTGTAATTAATTAAAACGAAAACTTGCGGAAGAGGTCGCTCACAAATTTTAGTACACAAATAATTACAATTATCGAATTCGAAATTCCTGAAAACCTGAGAATCGCCGCCATTTTGTGATCGACTTCTTTCGCAACGAAAAATCTAGAGACAACCGACACTGGGATTGTAAATCTTGAGTTAATTAAGTACACGAAATATCGGTATAACTCACCAGAGTTTTTTCTTGATTTCACTGGATCTTGTAGTATTTCAACTCCGCCGAGGAAATCTTCTTCAGAACCAGTCATTTTTAAATCTGTCCCAAAAACAAGAACTGGTCAGGAAAGCTGATCGCCAGAACATAACACCATACACGGAACATTAGTCAGCAGCATGCACAACAACACCACGGCACATAACACCTTCTGAAATCCATGGTAGGTTAGGTTAGGTTAAAGTGGCTGCCTAAGAAGGCACACTTAGGCCAAAGACGCCCATTGTGATATCACGTTGAGGCTACAACAACTTTAGCAACCCCCATAAAAATAACCTAATTAAATCCATGTTACGCAAGATACAACAAGAACACGAAACACCGTCAATCACAGGAGAACATTCGTTATAGTCACATCCACCTGAACAAACCACCACCGATCGAGGCATTCTCCATCATACGAAGTCCTCGCGGCACACAGGAACACGATAGCAACCAAACGAAGTTATCAGAACACAGCGCGGAATATACATGAAACACGAGATAGACAAAACGTCACAAATAGCCTTCTTCTTTAAATTAACAAAGCACAAAAGGAAAGTAATATTGTTACAATGTAGTGTTAGGTCAGGCGACAGGGAGATTTTCCCTATGGTGTTGTGACAAGACGCGGTGATGCGGTTTAATGTGGGGAGAAGCAGGAGATCTTCACGGTTCCAAATCGGAATGCAGAGTTGGTGGGGATATCTTTTCGGAATACCTTGATGCTGAAATCATGGCTGTAAACGTAGCCGCAGTCCGTCTGAAGCACTTAGCGCTGCCTACGGATAACATCTGTATCTTCTTCGATAGTCAGGCTGCTATTAAATTGCTTACGGGAGTGTATATAATCTGCAAAACGGATATACCATGCTGCTTAATTTTTAATGAGCGTCTGAATTGGGTACCGCGGCATAGTGGCATTCTGAGTAACTGTAGAGCTGACGAGCTAGCGAAAATCGACATCGCTCTTCTCGACTCGGACATTGCCTCATACGCAGACACGCCGTCAGACTCGCCCGCCTTCAAATAATTTCTGTAGAAGTTGCCAGGACGAGGAGGAAGAGGAAACCATACTCCATTTCCTCTGCAATTACCCTGGTATAGGCAACTGCAGGAACAGGTTTTTAGGGCTTTCCCTTTTTTAAAGAGTAAATCGAATTAGGCTCCACTGTGTTAGGGATATATTTTGGTTCATCAGGTGGTAGGGCTACAACCTTTTTGCTCTCTCCTTAGGGTTTTATGGGGTTGAGTGCACAGCCTCAACTGATGTGTTTTTGGACAGCCGCCCTAACCAAATGTAAACCTTGAATAGGGGGGGGGGGGGGGGGGGGGGCTTAAAACGGATACAATAAAATAGAGAGCTAGGTAATCTTATGACTATAATTTATCTGTCACCTGAAATATGTGCAATGTTCATAATTCGAAATCGGAATTGCCTTTTTATTTGTGGTACATAATAATACAATTATCAAATGAAACTTCTTGGGAAATAATTAATTATGTCAGAACAATCCACATACATTTACATGTGAATTAAATTTGCAAGCTTCATCTGTTAACCCATATTTATCTATGGTATATATTTAGCTGTTGCTTTTGTCAGTTTCAATTGATTATAATATTGCATGCGTTTTGACATGTGTTATTTTAGCATAAATTGTTAAACTTATAACCTTTTGTTATATAAAGGATATATAGAAATGGATTCTTTTCTTTGAAACCTTTATACTTATAAACTCTTTATATAAGTAGGACATTTGCCAAAAATCCAATTACCTTTTCACGATATATTCTTGTACACTTTCCTGTAGGTTCGTTTGACCCCAAAATGTATTTCCTACACTGGCCCTAGAACGAGTTTTTTTATGACAATAGAAATGTGTATTTTATGAGACTTGGAGATTATAGAAACACATTAGCTCAGACATATGATCTTCATGTGAGTGTAGGAAAATTAGGTTACTGCCCTCACTTTTATACGTTTTCACTGTGCTTTTGCACAGTTAAGTTCTACATCTCGCCATGTTAAAACTATAGAATATTTCTTTTATTATAATACAATTGAAAGATTTCATTTTAATTCAGCTAATATCGCCATTGTACTTATAATTCCAAATAGTATGAAACATAAATTATTTTGTTGATATTTTTATTTGTATGAAAACCTACTTTTGCGTAACGAACTTATTTTTGATGTAGACATTAGAGCTACATTTGCCTTTCTGTCGCCTGAATCCACCGCATTGGTAGAACTGGAAAGTAAATCGAATTATAAACGTAGTTATGGGTGGGATCAAAACATTGTTTAAACAATGCACCTAATTACAGTCAACGATGAGAAGAAAGATTTATGTTGGCACAGAAACTCTAATTCGTGCTAAAACAGCCGGTTAAGAAACATCAGATCGAATGTTGCAGGAGTGAGAAACAAATATTTCATTAGCTTAAGGGGGTTAGTAAGTGAGACCACTTAAATATACCTCTTTTTCAAAATTTCTGGCGTTTAAATGAAACAGATGATTAAATTGAAATTAACAGAATTTTTTAATCATTCCTTAACCTACATTTTAAAAATGTTCCAGATTTCTCTGGCCAACTGTAATTGTAATAAAACTGCTGCTCAAGCAACCGGTGTTCATATTCTGACCCCTACTCCGTACATCATCCACGGAAAAGGAGACAATTTTGTATCTTCCGTATCTTCCTTGAAACACAATTTTTTTAGTTAAAAAAAAAACAGTAGTTTTGTTCAACTAAAACTGAGGCTTTCAAGAAGTGCTATTTTTTCCAAAATAAAAAGCTAATATTTTTTGTGTATTAAATTTTATGGCAGAAATTGAGTGTCACATGGAAGGCATTGATCGTATAAACGTACATTGAAAATATTGAATTATATGGAAAAGTTTTTCAGATATCATGTACGGAAAGTAAAAAAAACATGATTTAGTAGGACCGGGTAAGTTGAATTACTTTTCAGAATTTAGGCTGTAGTCCGCAAATTAAGTCACATTTCGCTGAAATGGTTAAGCCATTCGATAGAGTGATCCGTTGACTACATTTCATTAAAGAAAATTTTTGAAATATTTTTATTACTGCTCTCCACCTCAATTTAAAGGGTGCTTCAACATGCCCGCGGGTTTACAAGTGGCGCGTATAAGTTGAATAATTGTAAGTTTCGATATTTAAGAATGAAGAAACGTTATTTATTAAGGAAAAAATTTAAATATACATAACATAATGTAAATATCGTCGGTTATACAACAATACCGCGTAAGTCAAAAATTGGCCATGTGACGTTTTATATACCATTCTGTAGATTATATTTCCGTGCATCCAATGGGCTTACACTGAAGGCACTTAATACTAACCATTACTTCACTCAATACATAATATATTAATATTTTAACATGCATGTATTGTATAAAATGAATAAATAATGCAGTTTTTTGTCTCTCCTGAAAACTAAGCAAATTTGACTTGCGCGGTATTGTTGTATAAGCGACGATATGAAAAATAAATATGAAATTTACGATTTAGTTAATCGCTTAATGCTGCTGCTTTTTTTGCACCTTTACCTGGGTTATTGAAGTGAAACTTTTTATGGAACATTATAGGAGTTTTGGCATGACAGTAAACTCGTAAACCTAACAAAATCTGTTAAACTCCTTTTCCTTTTTTAATTACCAGTTACTTAACCAAAGAGTGAGAGAGGCGGAAAAAGTATACGAAAATCCGCACAAAGAGAGAACGCCGAGAATAGTCGCCGGGCATTGTTGATTGAACACTTATTGACAGTTTTTGCATAACATGAAAAGTTTTACTTCTGACGCCGTCAGTTTTTGACTGACGCATACATTTTCTCGTGCTACACGTGCGCCATGTTTAACTTGAAGTTGCTGCATAACCTCAGGATCCGTCAAAAAAAGTTGTTTTAAGAGGTAGTCTACCAAGCCCGCCAACCCGTTTTCTCTTAGAAAAATCAGACAAACAATAAATTGTAATGTTCCAGGAGCCTTTTTTTTTTATTTATAAGGTGTTGCACAACACTTTTAATATAAAAAATTTCAAAATTGGCAAACATTTGTATGAAAAATAGGTAAATAACTGAAGGAGTATAAAATTTACTTTTAGAGCCAAAAACACATATCTAACTCACGATATAAATGAAATATCGCTGTCAACATTTTATGACAAGTAGAGGACATCAATAATACCAAAAAAAAATTGACTGGCTAGTTTTTTTTAATGTGGCAATAATTCAACATGCCCGATAATACATGTTTACAAGCTTCTGCTGTTGGGCAGTTGGGGGTCATTTCCGAAGTAATTTGCTGCGCAGATTCCGAATCCGAAGTCAAAATTGGGCCATCACGTCAGGATGATTTTGGGCTTACGCTTCAAAATAAGCTATTGAGCGGTCGCATACGGTTTTTTCTTGTAAAGTTACGACCATTTTAAATTATGAAGTTAAATTTCATATAAATAGATATGTTATGTTTACATATATGAAATATGAACTTCATAAGAAAAAATCATAGGTGACGGCTTAATTGCTTATTTTGAAGGGTAAGAGTAGTATTAAATGATGCAACTAGAAAAAAACGACAAAAAAATTTGTACATCCTGCAGCTAACCTCAAAAGTAGTAAAAAAACCCATTTTTTGAGTACATAAACTCAAATATATCAAAATTATGACGCTGCGGTGCTACTCTACTCAAAAACCTCCGCCTCGTGCAAATTTTGAACGAACAGTGCCGCCAGGCGGCACAAAAAAAACACTTTTTTCACTATTCTACACTTCCTTACCCCCTTAAATGAACTCTAAATAAGCAAAGGCAAAACGTGCGCATACTGCTTTGACCGCCCCAACAGTGGGTTTTATACTGAAGGGGTAAGTATACTGAAGGTAGTGGGACTAGCTATTTTAAGGGCTTGCTTCACAGTGCTGGAACTTAAACTGTACTTTTTATTATAGTAGCACTGCAGAATAGTGAACTGATAAACTATTGTGAATTAATTTTCTGTAAACATTTTGTAGATATTTTGATTTTTTGTTGAAAATTTTACCAGCAAGTGCAATATAAATATCAAAACAATGAGCGATGATTTTCATTGTAATATTAAACTATTTCCGCAATTTTTAAATCGGAAAAGACAGTTGACTAAAAATTAATTAAACTGAGGTTAAACGGTCAATCTTGGTGGCTTTAGCTAAGCTTAAACTAGCACAGTGAAACTGTGTAAAAAGGTTAAACTGAGTTTTCGATACAGTTTAAGCTTGAACTGTGACACTGGCCCTAAGGGTGGGATGTACAAATAAATGATAATAGCCTTAATATTTTCGTTGTGCTTAACTAATTAATAGGACATAATTTGCATAATTTGCAAAGTGTCGTATTTCTTCTTCTTGTGGAATAAGATCACCTACCCTTGGAGACATTTTTAAGAAAAGATAATGTTCCGATTCTTATTCTTCTGCCTTACAATTTTTAATTCTATTCTCATAATAAATTAATTTATGCGGCAATATCAAAAGGAACAAGTAAGGAAAAAGTTAAGCAAGTCAATGAATCATTATTGTTCACAGACATTTTCTTCCTATTTTGCTGATTGAGCGTCCATTTCGATCATTGTAACATGTCATTTTCTTCCCACTCCCACCCTTGGAGAATACAGGTACCACCAAAGTACCCAACAGTATAGAGAACGGGTATATACAGGATGTTTCAGATCTGACGTGCCAAAAAGAGTGGGGTTATATATCTCACCTAGGGAAACAAAACATTGTACCGCAGTGGGTGGGGACAATCTCAACCGTTTAGGAGTTACAGGGTAATTGATAAATTTCAGGTTTTCATGGTATGCACATTACTCTTTTATTTTTATCTTTTGATCTACCCACCACAGCGACATCAAAGAAACGCTAACAAACTCCTATTCCAATGACCTTTCCAAAACCGTCAACAATGTTGATCTAGCTCTACAGTCACTGCCAAAAGTTGTAATGGGTCTTTTCCCTGAAACCTCAATAGAGGGGTTGCCGGGAGCTCTGGAGTCGTCCAAGGTGCTTTTTATATTGAAAAGACTCAGTTACAAAATAAATTTATACTTTATTTATTCAGGTATTTGTTTTCTTATCTCTAAACATCCAGTTTTCTCCAATATATTCTATATTTTATTTTCTATTTCTACTGGGATGATGGCTGGAGGAAAAGATAAGTCGACACTGTTGAAGAGAGAGAGATGATGATAGCTTGCTTAGCTTTATCTTTCTTTTACACGTAGGTCTCACGTTTGTATCGTGGTCGATGATTTATATATAAGCGGGATGACCAACAGGCTACGCCACAGAAGGTCAGTGTATGCGGAAACGACTAACAGGCTACGCCACAGAAAGTCGGTGTGTGTAAGCGGGATGACCAACAGGCTACGCCACAGAAGGTCAGGGTATGCGGAAACGACTAACAGGCTACGCCACAGAAAGTCGGTGTGTGTAAGCGGAATGACCAACAGGCTACGCCACAGAAGGTCAGTGTATGCGGAAACGACTAACAGGCTACGCCACAGAAAGTCGGTGTGTGTAAGCGGGATGACCAACAGGCTACGACACAGATGGTCAGTGTAAGCGGGAACGACTAACAAACTACAGAAGGTTAGTGTGAGTGAGCGGGATGACCAACAGGCTGCGCCACAGAAGGTCAGTGTATGCGGAAACGAATAACAGGCTACGCCACAGAAAGTCGGTGTAAGCGGAAACGACTAACAAACTACAGAAGGTTAGTGTGAGTGAGCGGGATGACCAACAGGCTACGCCACAGAAGGTCTATAGGAACGGATTTAGACTGACAGGCTACGCCACAGAAAGTCTACGGGTTGGGACAGGTATCTACTGCTAATTACGGAGACTTTATCGTCCAATTTAAGCCACTAGTGCTTCTCGGTGCGGAGCTAGTAGCTTCTTGATCTAAGGGCACTTAGATCTGAACGTGATCCCTTTCGAGATACTACTGCTCGATTTCTATACGGTGATGCTCGCTTTTATACTTTTGGCGAGGCCCAGAATTATTCCCCACCACTATTTTCTGACTTTTTACCATGAATCAATTTCGTACAACGGAGACGCACACACCCAACTGATTATGGGTTGATGTGCAGAGAAGAACAATGTATGCATTGACAAACCCACGCTGCCAGCAGAATATCTGGTTACTGTGAACAAGTTCTCTATGACTTGGCTGACGGAGACGCACACACCCAACTGATTATGGGTTGATGTGCCAAGAACTTAATATGACAACGCAGCTAGTGGGAATAATTCTGTTTTCATATTTCGTCATGCCCACCTGCATGCCATGGAGCGTTGGAGTTTTTCATGGACATGTACAACGAAGAGTTTGTCCAAAAAGTGAAATGTCCGGAAAATGACATGGGCGACGGCGTAAATTTATGTACGGAGCAAAATGCTTCGTTACAAAGTGAACAAAATGGTTTGTGATTACCTAAAATTCAGCATTTTCATAAATTGTCTCCGAAATTCATGTAATTAGTACACCTCCTTTTGATTTTTATTGGATTGCCCATCTTATTACCTTTCCAGAAAGATGCAACATGGCAAGGTAGACAACCGATTATAAAAACCGCATCCTTAGAAATCCCTGACTACCCACTTATTTTATTGCACTTTAGGTAGGAAATTCTTTAAATAAACAAAATTTTTAAGCTGAAGCGTTGAAAATGTTTGTTTTGGGTTAACAGGTAACTAATTTTAATAATTGCTGCAAAAAAGTTATAAAAATGTTAGTGTAATTTTATTTTATTGCCGATATTAGCTTGTGGTAGCCAGAATTCACAACCTTGTATCCTGGTGTTCTGTTACTCGTACCTGATGGAAATTTCGCTTTAATAAAGGGTCAGTCAGCAAGAATACCTATAATAGTTGAAAAACAAATCAATAAGTACGGGTGTTTTTAAGCAAAATTTATTATAAATGATAGAATTTACTTTTGATGTATACGCGGATATTATTTACATTTATGGTGTAGTAGACGGAAAAGAGAGAGCGGCTGTACTGGAATATCAAAGGAGATTCCCTTACCGGCGAGCACCCCAAAGAGGGGTATTTACACGGACTTTCCAAGGGTAAAGAGAAACAGGAAGTGTAAATTCACACGACAGGAGACACAACCCGAAACTTCGGGAAGTTCTGCCGACTTCGAGCAGCAAATAATCACCATCGTGAGGCAGGACCTTGAGACAAGCACGAAACGAGTCGCCAGGCGATTAGGAGTGTCGTCATCTAAGTTTTGGAGGGTTATACATCGAGGGGGATTACGACGATATCACCATCACCCAGGCCAAGGACTACTGTAAGGAGACTCCGAGGGATGACTGAAACTTAGCACTTGACTTCTGGAACGCGACATTGACGACAGAGCCTTTCTGGACCAAATTCTGTGGACAGATGAATGTCAATTCACCAGGAATGACCTCATGCCAGCAGAGATTCAGTGTCAATATTTGGGCTGGTATCATCGGCAACAATTTGGTAGGGCCATTCATTTTGCCGCAAGTGCTTAATAGTGCAATTTATGCGGACTTTTTGAGCAATACACTGCCAGATCCAATAGAGAAGAACCCTATGGATAATCTTAGGGGAATGTTTCACCAACACGATGGAGTACCAGCGCATACGGTTAACATTGTAAAGGAAAAAGTGAAAAATTTCCTAACCGTTGGATTGGACGAGGTGCACCGATTCCTTGGCCTGCTAGATCTCCAGACATTACTCCATCCAACTTTTTCTTATGGGAAACAATGAAGGATGAAGTTTTTTCAAGCACTTTTAAAATTAGGTAGGATTTACTTAGCAGAATGGGGAATGCGGTGACGAAAAAACGGGAGAGGCTAGTTGCAATACTCTTTAAACAGGGACCTGGAAGGAGATTGTTAACATGCATTCAAAGTGGCGGTGGACATTTTTAACTGCTTTTGTTACTTATCAAGATTAATTGTAATTAATTTTAAATGCAATAATAAGCATTTTAGAATTAATTTAAGTTTAATTTCTTTAATTTGTTGATTTTTAAAATAAAAAATAAAAAAGTCAGGAACTTCTTGGACAGACAATTAGACTTAATCTTTCTTCAGTCACCATCCTCCCCTGTTCCTCGTTTTCTCCTAAGAGCACCCTCATGCCGTTTCAAATTTCGAGTCTTTTTTTCCCTCAGTTTTCATAAAGGCGACTTTGAAAAATTAAATCACTTTCTCCTCAACTCTAATATTGGCACTATCCCTCAACATCTTCCAATTGACGTTGCTTTAGAGGCGTTCTATTCAGAAATACACGCTTGTATTACACAGTCTATCCCTCTTCTTCCTCGTAAAAACTACTCCTCATCCCCCGTATGGTACGACAAAGAATTACGCTCACTCCGCAACAGGAGAAATAAACGTTGGCAAACTTTTCTTCTAACCTAGACTGAGTCTGACTATTCTTCTTACCTATCTGCTTATACCTCTTTTTCCGAACGTTGTGATACCCTCTACTATGAATACCTCCAACGGATGAAAACTAGCCTCATATCCGACCCCAATGGTTTTTATAAATTTATTAATTCCAAGAAGAAATTAAATGGTTACCCTTCCGCCCTAAAGCTCGAGAATACCTCTTCGTCGGATCCTAAGGTTATCGCCAACCTCCTTGCACACTTCTTCAGTAAATCTTTCAGCGACAATTCTCTACAACCCGACCTTAACTATTTTGCATTCATGGACAAATGCACAACGTCGTTTACATCTTTTGACCCTGATCCTGAACTAATCGCAGCCAGTATTAACGGGCTTGAGGGCAGCTTTCACTCAGGTCCAGATGGCATTCCGGCCATCGTTCTGAAAAAGTGTGCCATGCATCCAGTTCAACG
The DNA here is from genome assembly GCA_964036015.1 of Leptarthrus brevirostris. Classification (NCBI taxonomy): domain Eukaryota; kingdom Metazoa; phylum Arthropoda; class Insecta; order Diptera; family Asilidae; genus Leptarthrus; species Leptarthrus brevirostris. The sequence goes on from OZ038375.1 coordinate 56,661,757, forward strand.
CTTTACCTTGCTTTTCCGTCTCTCGGTCACTAAAGGGGTTTTTCCTCAATTATGGAAAAACTCGTATATTATTCCCATCTTCAATAAAGGCTTCAATAACGATGTGTCCAACTACAGACCCATTGCTAAATTATCATCCATACCTAAACTATGCGAAAAATTGTTCTATAATTCCATGTTCTTCCACTGTAAGTCTATCTTCTCACTCTCCCAGCATGGCTTCCTCAAAGGTAAATCTACAACCACCAACCTTACTGACTTCGTCTCCAAAACAGTATGTGCCCTGGAAAACGGTAATGATGTTGATGTCTTCGCCACCGATTTTAGTAAGGCCTTCGACAAGATCTCCCATAACGTTATCTTGTTCAAACTTGATCGCCTAGGCTCCCCCCCCCCCCCCCAGATTCATCACCTGGATTCGATCTTATCTCCGCAACCGTCAGTACAATGTTCTTTTCAGCTCATCCATGTCTAATCCTATTGTCGCTCATTCCGACGTCCCTCAATAAATGGTGTTGAATGTATCATCAAACATTCAGAGCTGTCCATTTATGCTGACGATATGAAAATAATCAAACATATCTCCTTCACAACCGACTCTCTTCTGCAAAAAGACCTCGATTCGTTCACCGCATGGTGCATGAACAACTTTCTTGAGCGCAATGTCTCCAAATGCCAGTCCATCTCTTATGCCGGAAAGCGTCTTACCACCACCCCGAGAGTCTGCATGCTAACCGACGTACCAGTCCCTATCGTTACCTCTCTGTGTGACCTAGGAATAATCTGTGATAGCGAACTCAATTTCCATTCCCACATTGACAGCATAATTAACAGAGCTAACCCCGCGCTAGAGTTTGTGAAGCGCTGGTCTAGAGAGTTCTCCAATCCTTGTGTTTCCAAATCTCTCTACATCTCCTTCGTTAGACCTCTCCTTGAATATGCCAGCCAGGTGTGGTCACCTACCTAAACAACTCACATTAATAGGATTGAATCTGTCTAGCGTAGGCTCATTCGCTTCGCTCTACGGGATCTTCCGTGAGTAGACAGATTCAACCTTCCACCTTATGAAAACCGCCTGAAACTGATCGATTTACAACCTCTAAGTAAACGTCGTGATGTTTCCGACATTCTCTCGATTTATCAGTTATTAACTGGTGCCATAGACTGCCCTTCAATCCTGCAATCTTTACCCATCTATACCAATCCCCGTAACCTTAGGTCCACTCCCCTTTTCCGACTCGACCGCCATCGCACAAACTACTGTCAAAGCGAGCCAATTACCAGGATGCTACGAAAAGTCAACGACCTTTCCTCCTTTAACTTCCATCTGAGTAAATCATCCCTTCACAAAGTCTTATATCTTGATCCCGCCCATCCTGATCCTGATCGCCTTCCTTAAGTTTTCTTCCTTCCACCTTCCGCCTTCTGTCTGTATCTACTATATTTATAGCTCATATTGTAGCTTATACTATGTATTTATTTATTATAACTTATCATTTATTATAGTTTGTAGTATTAGTATTACGTTTTAGCTTGTTTTTTTGTATTTTTTATATTATAGCTTGTATTAAGCTTAAATAAATAAATAGTATTTCTATCTTTCTTTATTACATTTTCTTCAACTTTATTATTGTTACATTTAAACTTTATTTTTTATTTTTCGCTTAAACACTTTTCTAATGCAGTTTTAATTGCGCGTGGAGTGTAGCTCGACGTCGACCTCCACCCCGAAATAACCAACAACCACAATTTGAACGCAGAAAATTCGAAGAATTAGTCTTAATGATAATTTCGGAGAACATTGTGTACCTGCTCTTTTAAAGTAACTGAACCCGTTGCAACGTTTGTGCTTCTAGGAAAGATTCTAAATCGATATAACCAACAACCAAACCTTTAATTTGAGCAAAGAAAATTCTAGGAATTATGCCTCTTAAAGGAAAGAGGAATGGTCGGAAGAAAAAGCCGGTTAACGAAAGAGCTGACACTATACTATTTAGGGTGTTCCAAAAAACTACTATCGCAATGAGCTTTCCAAAATTGTCAAGTATATTGTTCTAGGAAGTGAAGAAAATGCTTTGCGATTACCTAAAATTCAGCATTTTCCCAAATTTTCTGTGAAATACATGTAATTAATAAAGCTGGTTTTTTAATAAATTGCACATCTTTGCAAAAGAGCAAATGTTCAGATTGAGAAAGGATGTAGAAAGTATGCACAAAATATGCACGAAATGTACATTTGAACCGAGTGAATTTGGCAAAAATTCAAAACATAACTTTCCAAAACTCGAGCGACGTGAGAAATATAAAATAATTTCTCAACACGATCAGCGTTTCTGATAAAGAAAAACTTAACTCCTTTGACTCTTCCTCAACAACAGCTGCTGGACGCTTTAGCATGAAACCGAAAACAAGATGTTAATCCAGAAATTTTATCACCGATCTAGACAGCTGTATCATACTCTGAGTGAATTTGCAAAAAAATTCAAAACAAGCTTTTTTTGAATTTTTCAAAACAAAGTTTTTTTGAATTTTTTTTAGGATGTAGAAATTTATAGATAGAAAACCTTTTGGGAAATATTACATAAATCTGCAATTAACAGAAATTAAACTCATACTAAAATGTTTATATTTAATTTGAAACTTATTACAATTAATGTTATTATGTTACAAAAGGTGTTCGAATGTCCTCCGTCACTTTCGTGGCATGCTCAGATCGTGCTTCTAATTTAATGTTTAAAGTGTATAGTAGTCAGCCTCTCCCGTATTTTCGTCGCTGTAGTCCCAATTGTGCTACCTAAATCGTGTTTATTATTAACAGGCCTGACTAAACTTTATTCTTCATTGTTTTCCATGAAAAGAAGCTCAATGGAGTAAGACCTAGAGATCTAGCAGCCAAGTAATCGGTGCACCTCGTCCAATCCAGCGGTCCAAAAAAATTTCATTTAATACTACCTTCTACCTTCACAATGTTGGCAGTACGCGCTGGGCTTCTATCAATATGTTAAAATATTGCTCTAAGATTTTCCAAAAGGATGTCCTCTAGTAGATCTGGCAGAGTACTCTCCAAAAATTCCCATCAATTTGGCTATTAAGCATTTGCGGCAAAGTGAATGGTCCTATTAAATGGGTCCCGATGATTCCAGCCATGAGATACCATCCCCGGTGAACTGCGATTCATCCGTCCACAGAATTCTGTCCAGAAATGCCCTTTCACAATGTCGCATTACAGGAGTCAAAAGCAAAATTTGAATCTTCTCTCGTAATATTCTTCCAGTGGTCCTTAGCCTGGGATATGGTAATATGGACGTCATCAGCATCGATAAATAATCCACAAAATTTTAACTGAAGACACTCCTGATCGTCTTGCGACAAGACTCGGGTTCATTTAGAGGTTTTACGAGACTATAGTGGTTATTTGCTGCTCGACGTCGGCAGAATCTTCCTGTCTTTCAACTTGCAATTCCGTGCTGTTTGAAGTTACGCTTTCGGTATCTTTTAACTTTCGGAAAGATCGCGAAAACACTCTCCCTTCTGTTCTAGAGTTCCGGTGAAAACATATGCAAAAACAAGTTTTGTAATGGACCTTGGACAAATAAAATAATAGGTGGACCAACGTGGACTAACGATGGACAAACGAATGCAATTGATTATTAAATGATTATGCAAAAAAAAAATTCAAAATTCAAAAAAGGGCGTGCCAACTTCACATAGGTAACTTTATTATTGTTACATTAAAACTTATTTTATGCATTTGAATTACGGATATTCTTAAAGCACATAATTAGCACATAATTATTTTTCGCTTAAAAATCGTTCTAATGCAGTTTTAATGGCGCGTGGGATGTAGCTCGACGTCAAGCTGCACTCCCGATGGCTGAATTTTAAAAAAGTCTCGTATCTTTTTTAATTTCAAAGTCGCTATTTAAGATATTCTTAGAGCACATAATTAGCACTAAATTCTCAGAAGGTAAAAAATGTATTTCAGTGCAATCTGGGTGGTGGGGGTGTGCCTCGACGTCGCCCTGCACCCCTACTCAAAAAATTTAAAAAAATATATATATTATCGAGCATATAATTATTGACTCTGGTACATAATTAGCACATATTTAGCACATTATTCTTATATACTTCTTTTCTCATTTCCGTGTGGTGGTGGTGCGCCGAACTAGCTTCGAAAATATTGCCTATGATATTGGAGATGCTTTTAATATTAATGCTGGCAAAGTTACACTTAAAAGGAGCAGAGTTGTAGTAATCATCTTGTTAGTACTCACTTATTTGCATGCTTGTTTGATGAGATTCATTCCAACTCTTCGTTTTCGGAAAAGAAAAAAAGAAAATTATAAAAATTTTCTATCACGTCAGATTTATTTTTAATAATAATAAATAATAATTTTTTTGATAATTATAAAAAAAAAACAAACATAAAAAAATCTGATGTGATAAAAAAAAAGCAACACTATTTTTGGAATCAGCAAATTTTATTACCTAAAAAAACGTTTTTATTAAAAAGAGAAATTATAAGTTTAAATTCGCAGGCCTGTGTAATTTCTTTCTCTGTATCTTAGAAGGGAAAATCAGTAATTATTTCAGAAGTTACTTGTTTTTTTGATTTGGATAGGATAGGATTTCAATTGCCTAGGTCTTCATACAATCAATCATCAAATTTTACATCTACAGATCTATTAGACTATTTAGATTTTTTTCCCAGGAAATACCAGATTTACTTCAAGACAATTTGGAGAATTTCCATACCTTAATGAGTAGGCCCTGCACGGTTCGAATGTATGAAGAAAATCATGTCACATCGAATGATAAGCCAAACACCATTACTCAAGTCAGAAATAAAATTACCTTACATGTTATCGATGTTATGTATTTTTCATCATCCGAAACGTTGGAATTAAAACTTCGAACTGGGTTAAAATACTTAAGGTAGAAATATATTGCATTTCAAATCTCGGATGAGTCCAATTGTTTTGAGATCTTTTTATGTAAGCGATATAATATTTTTGCTTTGAAATCATACAAAGACCGCCCTATCGATTGCTTAGTTTTCCTTTTAATAATATGACCTTAGTGCCTTTCGAAGTGCACAAACCTCACGTGCCAACGAACTAAAAAAATGTTGAACATCACCAGAACCAAAAGAGATGTGACTAAGCATGTCTTATGTGCAAATATGCTGAGTAATTTCTATTGAAATTTTTCTGCAAGGCAAAGCAGAAGTTACGATGGAAAATATCATCAACTTATGGTCTTGGATGGAATAGGGTGACTGATTTTCTTTACAACTTGTTACTATGAAATAGTAGCACATCGGCTTCTTTGATTTTGTGTTTTTTATGTAGAAAAAACACGCGACTTCACGGCGTCTTTTAAACTAAAAAGCATTTTTGTTTGAAAACGCTTTTCGCGGTAGAAGGTAATACGAAGATTTTAAAGAATCTTCCTGCAGCATTACTGCAAGAAATCTTTATGCCGCTTTGATTTTCATAATAATGGTGTTTTTGTTAAACATTAGTCAGCGGCAAGATTTCAGAACATAAGTAAACGAATTCAAAAAACTTCGTCTTACCTTAAGACTGTATGCACACTGCTATGCCGTTGCCATGCCGTCGTGCGTATAAAATATGTGTAAACCTACGAAGAAGGAACTTGTGGAGATGCCCTTAGGTATAATAAGTTGATTTTGCGTGGCTGTCACTTTTCTGTTTACTTGCCGTGACAAACTTGTTGAAAGAGTTAAAATTTTTAATTTAATAATTCTGGGATAATATAAAGCATTAGAAATCGGTAAAATGAAAAAAGAGAAAAATGAAACGGAAAAGAAATTGTCTGGGAGGGGTTTGCGGAAATGTTTTAATAATATCAATATTTATAGATTTTTCAAAAAATTAAGTTTTACGCCAAAATTGACTTAAAGCTAGTTAGTTAGATTTTCAGACTAGAAAGGGTAGAGTGATTTGTTCAGAGCCTTTCATTAAGACATATTGCAACTCAGTAGGGGAAAAAAACTAGTCAGTGATGCAATGCTACCAATTAAATTAGCTTTGAATATTTTCAATAACTGGAAATGATAAATCGTTATCGTGCACTGTTTATTTTATTTTTTATTCTTCACACTACCGTTTGACGTCAATTGCGTGTTTGTGTGGGGATGGGAGTTGAACCTAATTTTTTAACGAGTAAACCGATTTGGATAGTTCTTTTTTCGTTCTATAGAGTAGAAGGCACTAAAAAGTGAAAAATAAAATAGTTTTTTTAAAAAAATGTTGAACCAACTTCATAAAAAGCGCTAAAAAGCATAAAATAATTTTTAATTTTATATCTTTTACGACATTTTGAAGTCGGTGCAAATCAAACAAACAAAAAAACTACCCAACCACAATTGAATCCGTCATCGCAAACGTGTGTCCGCGTTGCCTTCTGACCCTTTGGTCAGTGGTCAGGCTTTTGCCCCCCATAATCCTGCTATTCCGGGGCTGGATGTCTCTCCTTCTCCATCTCTCTCTCAATGTCCATCGGATGCTGTTTTGTTGGTTTTTAAAAAAAATTATTTTTTGTAACTGCTCGACTGCATTTAATAGGCGACATGACGTTGCCAATTAAGAAAACCATGTTAAAAGAAAAAGATGCTTACATAGAAAGGGACAACTAGCGAAAAGTGTTACCATTTTCTTGAAACAATTTTAGAGCACCAATTACTCCAGTATTATATATCTCAGTGGGTGACTATCAATGTAATATTGCGCCACGTTTTTGCATGAGTGGGATTTATCAATCATTATATTTTTGGTTGGAGAGGAATGTAAAAATGCACTTTAAAGCTTTTTTTGTTTTGCTCTCATGTCACATACAAGAGTAGAGAAGCTCTAGGAATTTCTATTTGAAGCTCAACCAATATTGCTTCACTGATTTTTCAAGTATTTGCTTCTCTTCCCATTTCCTCCCAATAATCTGGCTGGATATACTGATTGTTATTTGTACTTCGCTCTGAAGTCAAAATGAAGGTATCGGGCAAATTCTTCAATTGTAGTAAACCAGATCGCCTGGCAAACAAGTGTAAGGTAACAAATTTAAAGTGCTCTATCAGCAAAAGTGAGGGTCGCAAATGACACATTTGCATGAGGACAAGTTAAATTATGTTCATTCAAAATCTTTCCTGTTGCAATTAGGTAATTACAAAAAATTTTCTAGAACCATCAACATCGATGAAACGTATTTCAAGATGACATTCTATATGTATTATTATTTTCGATATCGATATCAACTACTTATATCCGAACTTATACAGCAGAAATACAGCAACCAGTAGGAGAAGCAGAAATGAACAAAAAGAAACAATAAAAATTCACTTTTCGTATGTAACATGAAAACTTTTAACTGATTATGCTAGGAACAAGCTTTAGTATAGTAAAATAAATATTAGAATATTTCAGATACGAATCGTTTTAATGCAATATGATTTTTGTAGTTTTTCCAAAAATACAGTTTTTATGAACAATAATGAGATTATTTATAGTGTTTAAGTATTAATATAAATATTGCCTTATAATTTTCTTCTGTATTTTCTTTTAGGGACGTCTCGTTTTAATGCCCAACAGTAATCTGTACTGATATCGCTTTTCTATGAAATGTCCTGGTGGAATCTTTCATCTTGTTTATCGCTGATGGCGCCCATATTTTTAGGAAAGAAGTTCAAAGGAGATCTTTTTGAAATAGTGGATTTGTCCCGTTAGATGAGAAAGCTTCTTGATAGTCAGGATCAAATGTTACTTTTTTTACTTCCTCCGATTCAACAGACAGATTGGAGCTTTGAGGCGGTCCTGGTATATGTAGGTAGTTCTTCGCTATGAGGGATCGGTTTTTTAGCAGACGGCAGGTCAAGATACTTAACTTTTTTTTAGTTTTCATTGTAATGCCTTTTGTATCAGTAAGGCAAAAATAATAATCCTATGAATCATCTGTGGGTTCTATCTAAATTATAGGCATAGATCGAGATCTTTTCGTCCCCACACATGTAAGACAACAGATGTGAGGAGTCTACACTTTGATTTATTGCGTTACAGGAAAGTCAAAATAACGTTCATATAAATTTGTTACTAATGGCGTGACATTCCTCTGTTGAGTTTTAAAAGTAATTTCGCCAAAAATGTAACAAAACTTGTTGGGGTAATTTTTAAACTTTCTTAACATTATTCAAGAATCACTTAATTTGACAAACATAAAATACAACCACTTTACTGAAAAACAAAACACTATTGTCTTTTAAATAAAATACTGGATCCAAAACAAAGTACTTACATGGTATTTCAGATCTGACGTGCCAAAATGAGTGGGGTAATAGATCTCACCTAGGCAAACAAAAAATTGTAAGGCAGGGTGGGGGCAATCTTAACCGTTTGGGAGGTACAGGTTGATTCATAAATTTCAGTTTTTCATGGAATGCACATTACTCTTTTATTTTTATCTTTTGATATACCCAACACAGCGACATCAACTGCTCGACTAGAATTTGACCCAAATTACTCTGAACTACATTTCTTATTGCTTCATTGTATTTCCTAATGTAATATAAATGTGTGCTAATTTCAGTGTTGTCATTTTTACTTGTTTTTAGTCGCTACAAACACCCTGAATCAAAAAGGGTATGTAAAAACGATTACAATTTTACTGGTAGTAGCTGTAACCCAAAATCTAGACCTGATCGAATCAAGATAAATATGATTTTATATTGATGGTTGATAGATATTTCAAAATAAGTAAGCATCTTTATTGTTACAAAATTTCGTTGAGCAGTGTTATTTATTCTGTTCTCATTTCAGGAAAAGATCGCAACAGACTGACTTTAATTTTAACATTTCATTCAAACCGAACTTTATTTTGTTGCAACGTGGTAGAATCTGGCAAGGTAAGCATTTATACAGAGTGTTTGAGATCTGGTGTACGTATATGAATATATCCCTAAGAGAGGTATAATATTTTCGTTCGTCTTTATTTTAGAAAATTTTATATAAAAAATATAAATAATTTGGAGATATTCAGAGCTTTGACACGTTTTTTCAGATCCTCGATACGATTATTTCTCGCTTAGATACAGCCCGCCAAAAATCACTAAAAAATTTAGATATTTTTTTTGTTCCCTTAATTGTTTTGATTAGTATATATATATATATATATATATATATATATATATATATATATATATATATATATATATATATATATATATATATATATATATATATATATATATATATATATATATATATATATATATATATATATATATATATATATATATATATATATATGTATAATTGTAATGTAATTTCCTTTCCTTACCCACTTCCTATCGGTATTTTTGTTTGAATCAGCCACACTTCATTTTCTGTTCCTGTGCTACAATCCGTGATATTGTACTTAAATCAATGCCATATTTCTTTGATAATTGCTTTCTTGTTTCTCCCAATTTCACTGAATTTGAAATGTCAATCGCTAAACGATAGCATACAAGTTTCCGTTTTTCTGAAGACGTTTTTAATCTAAAAGTACTTTTTCTCGACTGTTACGTTCAAATCAACCTGAAATTATGTCACATGTGCACATTTACAGAGGTCAAATCTAACTCAACATTTAAGTCTTAATTCTCATTCTTAAATCTCAATCGCAATTTGCAGAAATATCGAAAACAAAAGAGTCAGATAAGAATGATTCACTCGGAGGTGTCAAGTAAGAACGGTGAAGGGCTGTGTTGCTTAGTCAAAGCTAAGCTAAGCATAGCAAGTCGAGATCTCTCTTCTCCACGGTGAATTAAAATTTAAAGGATAGGTGAATTGAATGGTTGCGCAATAAACTCAACCCTGGCCACTGTATAAGCTAGTGTACATAATTAAAATTGTAATCGGTATACGGTATATTCTTACGAATATGTCCATACTGGATATCTGCGGCTAACGCTAAGCATGCATGACTTTTCTTTATATATGCAGCAGCAAAGTTGTTACGCGGGTTGCACTTAGCGAAAGTTATGTCTATGCAAATTGGTCCGAAAATTTTAAATAAGAGAATAAGGTGCATTATCCGGGTTTTGCAGTTATCCGGTTTGCACTTAAGCAGGTCCGACTGTAGTTGATATTCTAGGAAGTTGCGATAATTTTCACCGTTAAGATTCGAAGACAATTCAAAAGGTCCAATTATTTTCCCGTCCAATATGAAACGACCGTAGCAAAGCAAAGAAAAGAGTGTACTGACTATCAAGTGCAAACCAAATACATACAGAGATATGCAGTCAAACGCTGTCACTAGCTTTATCTTTCTAACTCATGTCAAACGGCATCCATCCTAGTCCTACACGTCGAATAGCTTAGCCAGAGCCAGCTATTAATAATAATTGAAATAATTTCAAAATGAGTTCCTTTGGCAGTAAAATAACAATATCATTTTTTTTAAGTAATACATGGTACTTGTTGTACCATTTCGAAAACTACATTAAATTCGCACACTTTTCTTTTAACTTGCCAGGTTAGCGTGGAACATTTTTTTTACAGTATGAAGAGTCGAAGTCAAGTAATAAAAAAAAATTAACACGTGAAAAATGTTTATTTTTCCTAAAGGCATTTTTAGTTTTGTTCTGTATTGTGGTCAATAGGCTAGCTATTCAGAATTACCTAACAAAAATCTGAACCCTCAAATACTAATTTTTTTAGCCATGGCACTCGGAAAGCTGATCTAAAGTGTCGAATTTTTCAAAATTCATAAAAGTGCGATTATCTCGAAAACTAATGATTCTTTTACTAAGGTATGTTTTGTAATTGTGGGCAGTCATTAGCTTGGGTATCAATCTTCCAAGGGATATCGTTGAAAAACGGGACACGTGTATATACTACCCAACCACAAAAGTAGTGGGACACTTGAATTTTTTCCAAATTTTCAACTTTGTGGGTATATAAAAAATTGTATAATATTTATAAAAGAAAATTTCGTTTTAGCAATAATTATTTTATTTGTTTTCTCCTACGAACACCCTCACGCACTTTCAAGATCCGAGTCTTCTCTTTCCTTCAATTTTCGTAAAGGCGACTTTGAAAAATTAAATTACTTGCTCCTCAACTCTAACATTGCCACTATCCCTCAACATCTTCCAGTTGACGCTTTAGAGGCGTTCTATTCAGAAATACACGCTTGTCTTACACAATCTATCCCCTGTTTTCCTCGTAAAACTACTCCTCATCCCCCGTATGGTACGACAAAGAATTACGCTCTCTCCGCAACAGGAGAAATAAACGTTGGCATACTTGTCTTCTATCCCAGACCGAGTCTGACTATTCTTCCTACCTATCTGCTTATACCTCTTTTTCTGAACGTTCTGATATCCTCTACTATGAGTACCTCCAACGGATGGAAACTAGCCTCATATCCGAGCCCAAACGTTTTTATAACTTTATTAATTCCAAGAACAAATCCAATGGTTACCTCTCTACCCTAAAACTTGAGAATACCTATTCGTGTGATCCTAAGGTTATCGCCAACCTCTTTGCACACTTCTTCAGCGATAATTCCCTACATCTTTCAGCGATAATTCCCTACAACCTGACCTTAACTACTTTTCATTCTTGGACAAATGCACTCAAACGTCGTTTACATCTTTCGACCCTGATCCCGAATTAATCGCAGCCAGTATCAACTTGCTTGAGGACGGCTTTCACTCAGGTCCTGACGGCATTCCGGCCATCGTTCTGAAAAAGTGTGCTATGCATCTAATTCAACCCCTTGCCTTGCTTTTCCGCCACTCGGTCACTCAAATGGTTTTCCCTCATTTATGGAAAAACTCGTATGTTATTCCCATCTTCAAAAAAGGTTGCAAGAACTGTCCAACTGCAGACCCATCGCTAAATTATCATCCATACCTAAACTATTCGAAAAATTGATCTATGATTCCATGTTCTTCCACTGTAAGTCTATCTTATCCCTCTCCCAGCATGGCTTCCTCAAAGAAAGATATACAACCACCAACCTTACTGACTTCGTCTCCAAAACACTATGTGCCCTGGAAAACGGTAAAGATGTTGATGTTATCGCCACCGATTTTAGTAAGGCCTTCGGCAAGATCTCCCATAATGTTATCTTGTTCAAACTTGATCGCCTAGGCTTCCCCTCCCGATTCATCTCCTGGATTAAATCCTACCTTAACAACCGTCGGTACAATGTTCTTTTCAGCTCATCCATTTCTAAGCCTATTGTCGCTCGTTCCGGCGTCCCCCAGGGCAGCCACCTCGGTCCATTAATTTTCATACTTACAATAAATGATTTTGATTGTGTCATCAATCACTCAGAGCTGTCCATTTATGCTGATGACATGAAAATAATTAAACATATCTCCTCCACAACCGACTCTCTTCTCCCCGATTCCTTCTCCACATGGTGCATGAAAAACTTTCTTGAGCTCAATGTCTCTAAATGCCAGTCCATCTCTTATTCCCGCAAGCGTATTACCTCCACCCCGAGCGCCTACATGCTAACCGACGTACCAGTCCCTATCGTTACCTCTTTGTGTGACCTAGGAATAATCTGTGATAGTGAACTCAATTTCCGTTCCCACATTGACAGCATAATTAACAGGGCTAACTCCGCGCTAGGGTTTGTGAAGCGCTGGTCCAGAGAGTTCTTCAATTCTTATGTTTCCAATTTTCTCTATATCTCCTTCGTTAGACCTCTCCTTGAATATGCCAGCCAGGTATGGTCACCTACACAAACAACCCACATTAACAGGAATGAATCCGTCCAGCGTAGGTTCATTCGCTTCGCTCTACGGGATCTTCCGTGGGTAGACAGATTCAACCTTCCACCTTATGAAAACCGTCTGAAACTGATAGACTTACAACCTTTAAGTAAACGTTGTGATGTTTCCGACATTCTCTTCATTCATCAGCTATAAAGTGGTGCCATAGACTGCCCTTCAATCCTGTAATCTTTACCCATCTATACTCATCCCTGCAATCTTAGGTCCACTCCCCTTTTCCGACTCGACCGCCATCACACAAACTACGGTCAAAGTGAGCCAATTACCAGGATGCTACAAAAATTCAACGACCTTTCCTCCTTTGACTTCCATCTGAGTAAATCATCCCTTCACAAAGCCTTATATCTTGATCCCGCCCATCTTGATCGCCTTTCTTAATTCTTCTTCCTTTCAGCCCGTATCTACTTTAATTTGATCTCATATTGTAGCTTTTACTATTTATTTATTATGTCATCATTTATTATAGCTTGTAGTATTAGTATTATGTTATAGCTTGTAATTGTAGTATTATTATGTAATAGCTTGTATTAAGCTTTAATAAATAAATGTCCCTTCAAAAGCCACATTATACATTTCTTCCAGCATATCTTGCTCCTGGGAAAAGCGTATTCGTTGCGTGTTTCCCACTTCCGCTCCAATGATCCTCCTTTAGCACAAATCAAATTCCATGAGCCCAATATCTTTAGATTGCACATCTTTATGAAATATCTTTCCATTGGGACATTTGGATTTTGAAATTGCATTACCACTTCAGCGCTGTGTGATCTGTTCAAAGGGTGAATTACTGATCATCAAGGAATTTATAAAAATGCTTCGTTGAATCAACAGTAGCCAGAAAATCTTTTCTTATAACATAGTTATTTCTTTCTTATTTTGACAGAGCTCTGTTTAAGTATTTTTTTTTGCGCATGGTGAAAATCTTCATGACCGCAGGAGACCCAACTGGTTGTATGTACAGAAGCATTTGCTTTCGGTCTCCAATCAGTAGTGTTCCATAAGCCTTCATCTGCTTGCTAAGGCAAGACACTACTACATTATGTGCACCGCGGTCTCCCTCTCCTCCATGTACAGCCTACAGGTATCATCCTCAAGGATGTTCATCTTCTTTAGACCTGACGATTCCATTTCATGTTACTAGAGCCGTCAGTCACCTCAAAGTCCTTGTGTAGGACTCTGTGCTGTTCAAAACTTCTGGACTATATAATTGACACCTTAGCCTGTCTACACGAGTTTTTGACGGCCCACGTTTGCTAGTGCTGCCTCGTGTCTTAAGTCGTCAACAGCTCCAGTGCTGTGCCTTTGCCTAAGTACATGGCCCCAACGGCGCACTGCACCTAGCACCGCACATAGCACAACCAAAACCAACCATTCCCTTGCACATCGCACCTTGCACATCGCGGAGGTAATGGCCACACTGAAGCACTGTACATCGTCTAAAGAAACCTAAAGTTTTTGTTTTCTAAAATTAATTAAAATTTTGAGAAAGTACAGTCCCAGTTTTCGTTAAAGCGTATAAGTAGCATGCAAAACTCTAGTTGCAGTTCCTCTGAAGAGGACGAAATTTTGTGTGAAATTAATAAGTGGAATGTCTTAAGACTTCTTAACAAAAAGACAAATCGTATTCATAAAATTAACTATAAGAGAAGTGATTTTGGTGAATTTCGAAGAGACCGAAGAGACCGTAAACGGTTTTACGAGTATATGCGCATGGACGTGTCTACGTTTGATTACATTATGGAGAAGATTGACGGACATATTGTGTAAAACTGGAGTAATTTCCACAATCAACCAATACATTACGGTAAGAACATTTTTTGCCTTATTTGTTTTAGTAATGCTAGAACAAAAATAAAAATAAAAAAATTATTGTGTTGGAGGTTCGAATGCATCTTCAAAGTTTTCCGCATCCTCCACGAAAAAATTATTCTCAGTTAATACTGATTCTGAAGTGGACACATTAGTGCTATAGTGCTGTTTGGAAAGCGTTATTACTGAAAATGCATGCGGTCTTGAAAATCTTCTTGGAGAAGTTGCATAACTTTAATGCGAAATCTCATCTTCTGCCGAGGAGTGAAAGATCTAACATGAGGCAGCAAGCTATTAAAGAATGAGATGTCTTCATCTGAATCTTTCTCCATCCGCTTCTCGCGAGTATTTTCTTTTCGCTTCAGGTACTGAATTTTTGCCTTTTCCGCATCCAGAAATGCAAGTCCAAGTGGATCCACATTTTAAGGTCGCTTTCTGCCTACAGATGTTCTTGACACATTCGAGCAAGATGGAGTGCTTGAAGGTCCTGGCGACGGCGATAACACAAACTGAATTTCAGCATCAAGATCTGTTGCATCTTCACTAATGTTTTCATCGTTTAACATTTCTGGACTCAATTCTTCCATAAAACTATCTGTAGTCTTGCGGGGTGTAAATTGGTCTTTTAGGAACATCAAACTTTGGAAATAGGGCCACTTAACATCTTCCATTTTTCCTCCAGCATCTTCAGATTTTTTAGAATGATGTGAACTTCTTACTGAAAGTTTCACGAAGACGCTTCCACTTTCCTTTTGCCTCCGATACTGTAATAACATTATACCAATAATGAAATGACTACAGTGAAATACAAAAACTTATTTTTCTAGGTTTTTAGCATGTGGTACATCTTTCAGAGGTTTAGCCTTTTCCTTTCGCATGGGGAAGACAACAGTTGCAAAAATCATTAAAGAAACAATTCAAGCCATCTGCACTAACGTACAGCCAATACATATAAAAAATCCGTCACAACAAGACTTTAAAGACATCGCAGAAGATTATTTTAAAATTTGGAACTTTCCGCATTGTGTGGGATCTCTGGATGGCAAACATATTTGTTTACGTCGGCCTGCACATTCCGGATCAATGTATTACAATTATAAAGGTTTTTATTCAATAGTCCTTCAAGGACTAGAAGATGCCCACTATAAATTTGTAAACATTAATGTCGGCTCATTTGGCAAACAAAGTGACGGTGGAACTTTTAAAGCATCTGAATTATTCAAAAAAATCTCAACTGAAACTCTGCATTTACCTGAGAAAGACGAACTACCAAATTCTTTCATAAAAATGCCTTACTTTTGGTATTATTACCAATAAATGGCGAATTCTGGAAAAGCCTTTCGCGACTGATGTTGAATTTGCGATAGAAATAGTACAATGTGTTTGCATTATTCACAATGCAATAATTGATGTTGAAGGTATGAAACATAACCTACAATACATTAAACTCCATCCAAGGAAAGGAAGTAAGGGGAACATTCCAAGGGGAAGAACATCAACGGAGGCGCAAAATATACGAGAAGTATTTAAAATATACCTATGTCAAAATCCTATCACATAAATTTAAAATAGAAGTTATTATATGACTGACTGAAAAAATACTTTTTCAATAAAGAAAACTTGCAAATTGGGCACCTTTTTTTAATAAAAATAAAATACTTGCGTAGTAAGCCGCTTTCCTTTGAAACTTCCTCCCATAATTTGCTTAACACATAGTTGTTGTGATGATTTTTGTCAAATTTATTCCAAATAGCTGGTTTTGTTTGCACTGCATCAATCAAAGCTTCCATTTTCACTAAAAAATCCGTTAAATTTACTAAAGAAATGCACTCCAGTGAAAATACTTCGCTATAAATGCTACCAACGCACTGCACAAAAGAAATAACTGCTCATTTCCTATGTGCAGTTCGATGGTTGGTGCGGAGGGCGATGCAAGGTGCGGTGCGTCACTGTGGCCATTTCTATTTGAGATAGTGGATAAGCTTTATCATCGCACACCAAGCCTACGGCGGTGCGATGTGTGTGCTAGGTGCGTTGCGCCGTTGTGGTCGTGTACTAAGGCAGGGAACGGCTCTGGGCCTTGGAACTTCGAAGCAGCTCCCAGCTTAGCCAGCTCATCTACTCTCTCGTTTCATTCAATTCCTACATATCCCCTCACCTGCTTCAATAAGGCAATATTTTCGTACCCCTGACGCGGCTCTCTAGCAGGTTATCCAGCGCATATACCAGAGTCAGCACGTCCGCCTGATAGACTGAGGTTTACGACACTAGGCCTGGACCCTAGATGGGTGTGTAAAATCAGGTCCTCACTTAAAATTTCTGTCTTTCCATCAATTCTGGATCCGTCCGTGAAAATTGTGACGTCAGTTAAACTGTGAAGTGGTTAGGCGAATAGAGCTCCTTTTTAATATGGGGCGTAGTACCAGAGCCCTAAACCCTAAAACTTCCTTTTGTATCTGAAATCTATTAGATACATTATATTTCAAATTAAAAAAAAGTATTTTTTAATTTTATTTTATTTAAACTGTTATTTTTATTTTAAGTTGTTTTTAGATCGGCAGATCTGGTTATACTGAAAATCTATTTATAAGTTTTTGTATCCTACTTTACAATTAGTACATAGATAGTTTGTTAAATATTTTCTCTGTATTGAGTACAGTATTTTATTGTCAATGAATAAATGATTATGATATTTTTCAAAGTGTTTGTGTTTCACACTATTCAAAATTTATCGAAGTTTACAGGTTGACTAAAATATATTTGACAGTACAGTCTGATTGGATATTATTAAAGTAGATTTGAATAAAAATATTTTATGAATAATATAATCAAACTTAAGAAATTTTAATAAAAATTAAAAATTAAATTTGTAGCTACTGCTACAAACTGTTTTCAGGGAGGGACTCATCTCTTATAAGTGTTTCAATTACCCTTACTTCGCTTATACCACCGACAGACATTTTCAACTTTGGTATCTTATTTTTGATGAGATCCAGGATTTTCTTATGCCCAAAGTCAATCTTAATCTATGCGAAGAGCGGCTGATGCTACAGTCCTCTTCACATATAAATCTAATGGCAGCAAACCTAGCAGCATCTGTAACGCCGACGTCGGCGTAAGGTTCGAAAAGCACCTGTTATCCCCACACAAGTCAGCCTCTAAGTCTTACTAGCCTATCATATGCCGAGGCATATGAGGCTATCATAGTGTAGATCCAGTATGTGGCCGAGATTCCATACCTTCTATTACACACCCTCCCTCAATGTAAGGCCCTGTTGGCTCTTTGATTTTTTTCTCTACGAGTCTTTTCCGGGTAAGTTGTGAGTCTAGGAATAACCCCAGATACTTGACTGAGCGTGAGGCAGTAAGTTCTTCTCCAAAGAGTTCCACTGGTCCAAAGTCTGGGTTCTTTTTCCTAGTGAGGATAATGAGATCAGACTTCTTTACATTTACTAAGAGTTCCTGTTCGATGCCATTGCTTCGCCAACATAAAATCTCTCCTACTGGTGTCTGCTATGATGCGTATGAACTTACCTCTTGTCATAATTGCTATGTCATCGGCATAACTCACGTTATGTATGCCTCCTTCATCAAGTTTGTTAGTAATGTGTCGACAGTAATGGAGAATGGGAGATAATACTCTTCCCTGTGGGCACCCTCTGTCTATACTTTCACGCAATCTCTATTCTCTCCTCTGGATAATTATTGATCTCGTCTTTAAAATACTGCTTATCCGTCGTATAAGGATGTCCTCCAATTTTCCGTCGATAACTACGTCCTAGAACCTTCCAAAGTCTATATTATCCAGGACCCCATCAGTGTCCATTATGGTGGCCATTGCCATACTTCTGCTATTAGGCTCTTCTTCTGCTACTAGCACCATTTGGTGGAGTGCTGTTTCGGGAGATCCACCAGGAAATAAGTGTGCTGGCTCCTACTTATTGGGTATCTCTCGAGCCCCGTCCCTTCCATGTGATAATGTAGGGCTGGGAATATATCATGTAATCCTACTGCCATCAACGGTTCAATCGACATAATAGATCATCTGACTCCCTCAAGAGACACAATCCTTTCACCTTCAGATCGATTCATGGTTTTCGTATCTTGTTTCCTCAGAAGCCACGGCATGTCCGATATGTAATTTTTCGAAAAGTGACTTTCCAGCAGGATCTCACTTGTTTCGCTCGAGGTCTTCGACATCTTTCCCAATCTATCTCAAACCTGTTAAAGTTGCGAAACCGGGTCATTTGAGTCCATATTCTGAAGCCGACAGACGTCAAAGATATTTCTCGTAATCGAGCAGAAGTCCACCCATGACTCTCTCTTCTTTCTACTTGCAATTTTGTTATCTCTTTATTTAAGCCTTCCTGCTCTACTACATTAGTACTTCCACCTCTCTGTCCCACCAAGGGCTGAGTTCTGTTTAACCACTTCAGTTGGAGTGCAGGTTTTTGCGATACACTTCCCCGACAGCCTTTTGTAGAGTGTACAACTGTCTCTTTACGTGCACTGTATTTTTGGGTATTCTAGGCGTCCATGTCGTCAGTTTTTCCCTTAAACCTCCTGATGCTTTGACTATTAGTGTTCTAAGAAAACCTAATCAGCCTCCGACTACGCTATCCAACAACATACAATTGCATACGTCGATAGCCTCCTCACACCTTTCATCCACGTAAGTTGGTTCGGTCCTCCTATATAGTACAACAACTCCTGAACTCCACGCCTGTTTAGAATGCAAGATCTAGTTGTACTCTCTGAGTTTACGTAAAATATATTAGCCATTTTCTCCAGAAGCCTTCTTATTCTCTTTTTGAAAATCCAGGCCTTACTGTAATGCAGATTGAGTTGCCAGACTTTCAGGGAGATCCCACCCACCTCCCTGGGTACGGGCCTACTTCCATTCCCACTGGCGTCTCCACTTATTATTTAGGTTGACTACCAGTCTCCCTATCTATTAAGGGCTTTTCCGCCTGACCTATGTTAATTGAGGGTAGTTAGGATGATTCCTGGAAGAATGATTTCTATTATTTATCGATAAAAGAGGGTGTAGTCCCTTCTTTTTGTAGAGCCTCCTCAATCCTAAAGCCTTCTTGAATCTAGTGAGGTTTGATACATTTTATTTTTGTATTAAAAAATAGATATTTTTATTTTAATAATTAATTACTTTTTATTTTTCAATTTTATTTTTAATGTTTCCGGTTATGAGGTTCTGGCTACACTGAATTATCTATTTACAATTTTTGTATCCTACTTTACAATTAATACATAGATAGTTTGTTTATAATTTTCTCTGTATAGAGTACAGTGTTTTATTGTCAAGGATTGAATGATTATTATATTTTTTAAAGTGTTTGCGTTTTACACTATTCAAAATTTATCGAAGTGTACAGGTTGACCAAAATATATTTGAAAGTTATTTTGGCTGTACAGTCTGATTGAGCATAATCAATGTGGATTTATTTAAAATATTTTATTGAAATAATATAATCAAACTTATGAAATCTTAATAAAAAACTAAATCAACTAACCAACTAAAGGGTGACGAAGGCTGACTCGAGTCTGTAGTTGAGTCCCCCCCCCCCCCTATCGCTCTTCGCTTTCTTAATCGGATCTTTATCTTCAGTCGGACGCCAAACATTCAGGGCGGTTCCGCCTGCAGCCTCGTCCCCATACCTCTCTACCCGAGACACCTGTCACTTGGAAGTATCTTCGATGCAAGAGTTCTGATTCCACAGCCCTTTTAGGATTATACCCTTGCCCAAAGTTTACCCTGGGACAAAAATCATTACCCTTCAAGTTCCTTCCCTCTGAAAGGTTGGACCATCCATCACATTGACAGGTCTTGGACTTTTGGTTCACACACCTTAGTATAATCAACCCAACCTCAAAGGCCACTGAATTCACCCCAATGTCACCCGGTTTTTTCGGGAGGGGAGTCAATGACTCCTAAAACGGCTGCTTTGAAGACTTCTCGATGCTTTTCTTCAAGACCCTTCTCCCTACTAGCGTCCATGATACCGAGGTGGAAAATATTATTTACGCTGCCAAGGAGTTCCTGACAGTATTCTGGAGGAAGAAGCTGCTGCTCAACCACCTTTATTCCAGTTTCCGTCGTTGGTTCCCCATCGTCAGCGGAGTTACTTGGCCTCGCTACACCTAGGTCTTCACCTCGGATATGCTTAGCCGGACCCACCGCCTCTGATGTTGAATCAGGTAAGACAGGTAGATAGGTAAGATGTTGAATCAGGTTGTCACGTTACCTGCTGACCTACCTCCAATCCTTGCTATACTTCAGATTGCTCCAGCCTAGGAACACTGGCTTAATCTGAAGGTCTGCTTCTGCCAGTACCTCCTTACTTTCGAAATCTGTTAATTTTTTGTAATTTTTTTCATTTGTTACATCCATAAGTTGGGGGAGAAATAAAGAGACTGGAAAGTCAGAGAGCCATAATACCTCCCCTACTGGACTAAATTGCGACAGGAGATTGAGTTGCTCCTGAGGAGCTACAACTAATCATCCTTTAACCCCGTACCGATCCATCGGCAAATGGTACCTCCCATAGACTCCCTCAGCGTGGCTTACTACAACGTTAGAGTTAGGGGATTTATTCCAAAGGTTTATTTTCCATGTTCTGTATTAGCTTGCGTGGGTATAAATCTGCAATTACCAGTGGCGCCGCCTGGAGGCAACAGATACACTTCCATTCATTACACCAACCGATACTATATATCCGACTTACGTTCTTACATTTTATTCCCCTTAGAATTTTCTATGTTCCCAAGTTCCTGCTCGGGGGAAAACACCTTCAAGCCTGAAAAACAATGGTGTACTTTGAGAATTTTGTTTTTTGGCTCACTGATAAATCGAGGTAATGTAGAAAATGAATGGGTGGTTTTAAAATACATACTTTCGATTATATTTCAGAAATTTTTTTTTTATTCAAAAATAATAGTTCATATTAATTTTGTAGACGTCGCTGTTAACCGCTGCACATGGTCCCCTGATTGACAGTCCGGCTTGGACGTTTTTTATCGAGCGTGGACCGATTTGGATAGTTTTTTTTGTTGTACAGAGGATGATCCCCCGTTGCTAATAGGAGAAAAAAATTGGCCTATGGTGGGGAGGGGGGGATTGGATGGTTCCTTTGCTGTTGTATAGAGTGTGATCCCCCATTGCTTATGACATGAATTGATGACATCCAGAA
Organism: Leptarthrus brevirostris; assembly: GCA_964036015.1. Classification (NCBI taxonomy): domain Eukaryota; kingdom Metazoa; phylum Arthropoda; class Insecta; order Diptera; family Asilidae; genus Leptarthrus; species Leptarthrus brevirostris. Next base: position 56,683,573 of record OZ038375.1, read on the forward strand.
GGTCATGAATCAAAAGATTCCTAAAACGTATAAAAAATTAGTAACCCATCATAACCAGGAGAGGATTGACGTCGAAGATCCTTCGTTGCGGTAAACCTTCGAGAGTAAGCGCTCTGTCCAGAAAGAGTAGAATTCATCGTTAGACGAGAAGTGTGGGCTATGTCGATGCGCTATAAAGTCGCGTGTAGTAATTGCGAATATAATTCGCAAGCTTTTCTCCGTGTAAACCTCTCCCGATTCGGCAAGTATCGAGTTTACGAGGTACGAGGTCCAGTTGTCTCGAAAAAGTATTTGGTCGGAGTCTCGGCCTCTCGCAGCCAGATCGACTACAATGCTTGTAGTTTTGTGCTGTCAGTCGTTGTTTAAGTATGTCGTATTGCGAGAGCGACTCTGGTTGCGCGGGGAGCAGTGTACCAATCCGGGTAACTTCCGCCGTCAAACTGATTTGCTTGGATTGAATCTCGTCTCAATTAATGAGCAAATCTGAAGCTTTCTAACCTGAGGTTAAATATTCTTATTTTCACGTCATTTATTCATTCTTAACTCACACTTCCTGAGTGAAATTAATGAAAAATCTAAGAAAACTAGTCGAGACGTAAAGTCTGTCTATCCTCGAATGCGAAAAGCTTTCATGGACATTGCAGGAAACCCTTGTATGACCTAGTCGTTGAATGAAGCCAACGGTAGACATTCGCAAGGTTGCTATGTCTGATTAGGCTCGACAATTGCGCGGCGTTTACTAAGTTGAATTCAACTCTAGGATGACGATCGATTGAAAAATCTAGTTTCCAGTTGAAGTCACCCCTCATGATTACCTCACCACCGAAGTTCGCCATATGCTACAGGATTGGTCATGCGGCAGGTGCTCGTTTACTGCCCTTAGAGTTTCGGCCCCCAATGCGAAATTTAAGGAAGACGCAAAACCTGGGCAGATGTGTATTTTTAATTTTCTTTTTTTTTGCGGGAGAGGTAAAAATCTTCCAAAAGACACCAGACAGCCCGTGCCCTCCGGTGGTGTGAGATTCTTACTCACTAAAAACACCTCTCTGCTGATTAGCCGAAACAGACCACATAACCGGGTCCCTTTTCGTCCCCTCCCAGTCTCCCTTAGTGGGGGGCAACTGAGTATCCAGTTATCCCACTGTCGCCACTAACCTCGGTTTCCTGGGTCACTGCTAGAATCCTAGCCTATCTGCATAAATCCATATTTTCCTACCGTCTCCAGTGTTCCTTCTTGGTCCATGCGTTAGTTACATCACTCACCCCTTCACTGTCTACGACATTGAACGGTTCCAGGCCCGGTTGCTACCACTTGGAGGTGTAACTAACACTTGAGAATATCCAGATGAGGATCACCGTATCCTAGAAGGCTTTAACTCGTCCGTCCATTCTCCAGCAACCGATGTCTGTGTATACTGGAGACATCAGTGTAAAGCTGTGGGACACAGCAATTGCCACAACGGAACCTATGCGGGGCGTTTCTGTGGCAAAAACTGTGTAACCGTTGTATAAATTCGAATGTGGTTCTAAACGTATAAAAGTTTCTGTTGTAAAATTCGTCTCCTGTATAAATGCAATGTCCGTTTTCCAGTGTCTTATGTCTTAAAATACACTGTCTAATATAGTGGATGCACTTAATCCCCCTTCATTTATCTATGTTATCCTACACATTCAAGAAATCGCAAGACCTCAGACAATAACTGCATAATAATAAATTCGTTTCATTATTCCACGTCAGGTAAGTAATATTTTACATGATAAGTTAGGAGTGTGAAAGCTTTCGGATCGACCGGAGTAAAAATAAGTAAGCTCGCCCATTCTTAGCATGAAACAGGCAGGCACAGGATCAAGACCAAGCAAAGAACACTCAAACCTTTTCTAGACTAAAATTTAATGCGAAAACAATAAAATTATCGTAGATTAACTCAGTCGCGGCCTACGTCTACCTATCTCCAGTAGCTCTAGACTATTTGCAGACGCCGGTAGGATTTGTTCAGTTATAATAAAGATTAACTGAAACAGGAAAATATAAGAATAGGAAAAATTCATTTCAGGTAATTGTAATGGCTATTGGGAACAATTTTAATGTCAGGCGGCCACACGGTGAACATCGCCTATACGGGTGTGATTTTACATAACCCATGCGGAGTCTCTGGTCTCGAATGTGCTGGTAGCGGGAGCGTGGCGGGCAAATTTTTATATTTTTGTGCCTGTAGCGTGCGTGCTAGGAATGGACGCATATGTACTCTTAAAAATACTAACGTCTGTACTTAGTTTGAGCTTGAATATACCAGCTAAATTATTTTTACTGGGGGATGGGTTCCGTGGACAACAAGTGGATATGGATGTCAATTTCGAAGCAGTGTTTAGACCGGAAATCTTATGACCACGATTTTTTTGATTTCAAAGGAATAATCCTCATGGACTTTTTGAAAAAAGTTAGCACGATTACAAAACAATACTATGGTAAATTATTGGAATTCGTCGTGACCAAATCTCATGAGCTTCGATAATAACTGCTGCGCACCCGAGCTGGCTCTCTGCGACTTCTTTTTGTTTCCGAACCGAAAAACGTGGCTCGCGGTAAAAAATTCCGCTCAAACAAATAGACAAAGCTTATTTTGAGAGTTTGACAAATAGTATTTTTTTGGAGAGATTAAAGCAATGGCAGGGACGTTGAAAAAAGAGTGTAGTCCGTAGTTGGTGGGGAAAGTGATAACGTGTTGGTCATCCATCCCAGAGTGCTCAGGTTCAAATTCCCCGGAGTTGACCCATGATTGATTTTCTTCTGGCAACAAGTTACGATAAAAGGCCATTGGGGGTTGGAGAGTAAGTCGGTGGTTCGGAGTCTACTTGTAATCGTTGTTTCGAATCAAATGTAGTTATTCTGCCGCCGCACGCTCTACAAGGATTGCGTGCAGTGGAGAGAGGGACCGTGTGATGAATTTCCGTGAAAGCCGAGAAAAACACCGAATACTTTTTGGGATGAGATGTTAGACAGGGATCTACTTATGGTTCAATAATATCAGATGAACATGTAGGTCAGAACGTACAGTGATATGATGAACGTTCAACGGTATCTCCCGATTAAATTAAAATTTACGGCCCTATTCAAAAGTACAACATTAAATTTTCAAAAAATAAATTTTTAATAATTGTTCTACTACAAGGGATCTGTTTTTAGCTGACGGACTTTTAGAATAAGCCAATTGGTGAAATTTTAGTCTAGATGACATTACTTCGAAATTTTTTGAAACATTTAAATATCTTATTTAATTTTATATATTCAGCCAAAATTGACCACTGCCTATTAGGTACGGGCCACTTACGTGGCAGTTATAGACAACTTGTAGCGAATTGTTAATTTGAAGAAACAACTACAATTGAGTAATGTAAACTTACCGTTTGCACCAACAGCTTTAAATATTGTGGTAGAACTTGACATAACCGCAAAATAAACTGGAAGTTATATTTCAAAACAGTTTTAACTCATCTTTAATAAATCTGCACAGGAACACTGATGTCCAATCCCCACAATGCTTTTAAAACAATATCAAGTACTTTATTAAAGCGTTCGTGCAACCTCGTCATAATTAAATTAATTATTAAAACTGATGATAAAGAATTTTCTCCTAGCAACAAAGGTTATTTACAATTCCTATTTGTGAAGTAATTTTTTTGTGGAAGGAATTGAGTGCTGCCCTGTATGACAAATTCAGCTTACTCGCTTATTCATAATTCATGGATTACAGTTTCATTAGAAATAAAACCTGAGATTTCCCTGCCAATGCTATAAGAATGTCACGAACCCCATTATAAATAGCAAAAGGCGGGTAACATCGAAGTATGCACGTAAACTTCAGATTTTCTGAGTACTTGCGAGGACATTAATCGCCTGAAACTGGGCATATTTACATACTTTTTGGCGTGGTTTGAAAGGCAATTGACATATTCTCCACAGTTTCGTGCAAGAAAATTTTTAATTCAATTCATTTTATTAAGAAGCAAAAATGTCATATTTGTATCATATAAACAAAGATAACATGGGGTCACTTTTATTATTGTTTTAGTTATATGTGTTAATTTATATATTACAGTACTTTCAAAGTCGTCTCGAAAGAATTGCACTCAAAATCAGATTACTAAATTCTCGTCCCCTAAGAGGTTCTAAGTTCAATATCTATTTTTTTCTCTTTTTTGTTGTGGGAGGGGATAGGGGTAAAACCTATCTTTGTAACGCGTGCACTGATCTGGATGGTTCTTTTGCTGTTGGATAGAGTGTGATCTGTCATTGCTAAGAGCAGAATAATTTGGTCCTAGAATGGGGGGGGGGGGGTAGTCTAACTTCGTAACGCATGGACCAATTTCGATGATTCTTTTTCTATTGGGTAGAGTATATTCCCTGATTGATACCATGAGAATCAAACAAACCAAACAACTACAACAAAAGTATTTAATTGTCCTTCCTTATGATCGCGTGAGCTGAAACGTTCAGGCAGTTTAATGTATTATCTTCAATTGTGGTTGGGTAATTGTTTTGTTTGTTTAATTTGCATCGACTTCAAAATGTCGTACTAGATATAAAATTAAAAATTATTTTATGCTTTTTAACGTTTTTTGTGTAGTTGGTTCAACTTTTTTTTTTTAAACTATTTTATCGTTAGTACAATATTAAAGAAACAAATTATAGAGGATTATCTTTTATATATAGGATGTTTCAGCAATAGGTTTTATTTTAAATTGCGAGCTATTTTCACTGAACTCTTTAGATTTTCGCCATTTTTGTAGTGAATTTTTAGAATATCCATCTATTTTTTAAATCCTTTAATGTCAATGAATGTTAGCTGCAACTTTTACACCTGAAAAATAGTGCGAAATTTATAGTGAAACATTATTTAGAATTAACTTTACTAAGGCTGGCAATTGTATCTGTATGATTATTTAAAATTTTGCCCTGTTTCACTTGAATTGTATTTGATTGGTCGTGGTTCTAGGTTATCGAGGTTGGAAGTATCCGAATATACCAAAATCTTAAAACGGATATCCCTAATCCGTGGTTTCGGATTTTTGGATTTTTAAATGTACAAATCCATGAAATCTAGAGTATCCGTAAATCCGCAAAATCCGAATAATTCGTAAATCCGGATTTCACGTAAATTCGATACAAACGTCGGATTTATGCTTTTTGAGCGTTTATTCGTCTTATATTCACGTGTCAGCAGTGTTTTACACTATCAGTACACTATTTGAGCATGTCCACAGTTAAAAAGAAAAGATACATATATCATATGTCTGATAAATCACTATTGGTTAAACCTTGGCTACATTTTAGCATGACTTTTATCTTGCGGCGACTTGCTATTATTAGCAGAATTTGTGATTTCTCCAACGTGTCTACTACAAAACTGAATTCATTATCTTTAAATTGCTACATATAATTAATGAAAATAACAATTAATCGAAACTATGTTCTTTGATCGTAATGAAAATATTTTGGGCTATATCGTAATATTTTCCCGATATAAATTTAGCGCAAGTTTAATAACATTGAAGGTTACATGTTACCATTCGATTATTCAATTTTAAGCAAATAGGGGTAGGTTTTTTTCAAGAAACTCAACCAAACTCGCTTATCGTATTAAATTTTTATTTTTTCGATTTTTTCAAAATTTGAGACATGAAAGTACCATATTTCAAGAATATTGTGTGAAAATTTCAAGTCAATCCGAAAAAAACTAGAGCGTTTTTAGTTAGAGTCCCTCCAATGCGTACTGTGTTAAAGGGATTTTGAAAAATCTTGATTTCATTTGCAGTTGCATCAAAAAATTTATCTCTAAAGCGCCTAAAGCTTCAATTGGGCACATATTATCTGATATAAGGTGCTTTCGCGCGACCTGAGATAAGTGAGATAACTGAGAATTCTCAGTTGTCTCAGTTGAAATGTGCTTTCGCGAAACCGTCTCAGTTCATTTTGAGCAACAACAAAATTGCATACACATATTGAGCAACTCAGACTGGTTTTTCACGTGTCAGTTGTCTCAGTTGAAGAGAATTAACTAGTACCGGTGAATTTTTTAAAAGGTTTTGTATTTATTTTTATTTTGGTTGCTGCTATTTGCGTCAACGGGCGAAATAGTGTCCTTAGCAAACAGGAAGCAATATTATTTTCTAAATTTCAAATTGGAAAAGTTCGTTACATTAACAGCTGTACAAATTGACATTTCCTGAACTGAGATAACTGAGACGGTTGCTCAAAGTTTCGTCTCAGTTGACTAACTGAGACGTGTCGCGCGAAAGCACCTATTATTAACAGCTGACACGACTGGCTTTAAAACTTCTGACTATCTAAGCATTTTTCGGGCCAACATTGTTGATGCAAGATGCTATGTACGATTAATGGTTTTGAACCACCGTCATTTTCAACTGCCTGTGATACCGGAATTAATCCTTCTAACTCAGAAGGCGCACTTCTCAGGCAGAAGCCTAGCAACAATTGACCTATTCGCCAGAATATAACAAAATATTGAGGAGAATGAGGCTCCCACACCAACATGCAACAACCAACATTAGTGAACAGAAAAACCAAAACACTAACAATGTACAAATTTACAATTGAGAAGAAGAAATGCAAAAATGCAGACTGTCGCTTTTTACTGATGTACTTCATTCAGTGATTGAGTTGAATACCACCGGTGGTGCCTCAATTCAGGTGACTGCTCGTCAGACAACTCTGCAACCTCAACGGCCTTTTTATCGTTATCTGTTGCACGCAGCAAACAACGTGGGTCTCCGCCGGTGGGGTTCGAACCTGCGACCTCCGGGATTAAAGGTCTACAAGTCATTACGTTCTCCACCGACGACTTAAAAGTCATCAGCACCATTATAAATATATAAATATGGCCATCAGCCGCCATATTGTTTTTGTAGTTATAATTTTTTTCCAAATACATTAATATTTGATATCCATAAAAGGTAGTAAAAATAATAATTAACATTCAGCAAGAAACAATAACACAGTAAAACTAAATCTACGAAAAAATAAATTAAAATATCAAAAAACGACTGCCTTTCTGTACTCCCGTAATGCTGAGACCCGTGACCATTTTAAGTCAACATAATTTTTTATTACATCTTCTTTTCATCTTTTCAGTTCGCTTTTTACAAAGTCGAGCTTTTTTATTTTTTATTTATTTTTTTATTACTAATATTTTGTCAGGAGTTAATAATGTCTTATAAGATGACTTCTTCATCCTAATGTGCATAAATAACTGTTAACTGTTGGTACCCTAAGGCCCTTCGCACATTCAGCTACTCAAAAAATACTTTAAAGTGATGAAAATTTATTTTAAGTTACCAATTAGTAACTTGTGAGTAACCGCCTACGCATTTCAATGCAAGTTCGCTTATGGCGTTACCAGTTGGTAATTAATTTGCAACGCGTTTGTGATAACTCATTTTTGACACGTCGTGCTGATCTCCAGGCTATAACTACCCTTTCTTATATAATTACGTGCTCCCGGAATATTCCCGAAAAGAGGTAACGAAAAAAGCGTGGAATGAAGTGGGGAAACAATTATTTAACAGGTATGTTGAATTTCGTTTATTTGAATACGGATTTGCTAGCAACAACAACCTCTCCTCAGTAGGTACTCACCCATTCAAGGTAAGACTCCTTAAACATTCTATAGAATGCTAAAAACTTTGCATCTGGTTGATGCAACACATTTGCCGCGACAAATAGTCTACATTTTCTATTCCTTTCAATGTAGGGATGAATCCAGAATCATATCTATAATAATAATACAGGACGAAATCCTCTTCATCACTTGATTCACTCGACATTATATTAATTATAAACACTTCAAAAACTTGAGACTTGATTCGAGTTCCATCATTTATGTAGCTCTGTGTGGGAATCATCAGTTACTAACCAGTTTGCGATTTCGATCACCAACCAGTCCGTCACAATTGAGTAGCTCCGTGTGCGAAGGGCGTAAAGGTTCAGTCATTAAATTACGGAATACTATCGTGAGTTTTTATTTAGCCAGTTCTTAAAATTTTTTAGTTGTTTACACCCTAACAGTGAATGTAAGCTTGATTTTATCACATCCATTTAAAAATCCACCTTAAAATTAAGGTTTACTTGCTACCACTTCTAGCAGCAAAATTATTTATATTTAAAATTATTCTTATCTTATCTTTGTTTGCTTTTAAGGTTTTTTCTTAATAAATCAAAGAGAAATCAATGCAACCCCAGAGCCAATACAGAACAAGTTCTTGTGGCAATTATCGATGAGTAGGGGTGCTTGTAGTATTATATACGGTGTGCCAAAATAAGTGGAGTGATAAATCTCACCTAGCCAAACAAAAAATTGTATTATTTAAAATTATTATTTAATTTTTAATTTTTGATCTACAACAATCATCAAACGAATGCCGAAAATTTAATACCCCTTTCCAAAACTGTCAACAATATTGATTTAACTCCTGCTGTTGCAGGTACAGTCGCTTGCGAAAGTGAACAAATATTTTACGATTACTTAAAATTCACAACTTTTCTCCAAAATGTATCTATGTAATTAATAAACCTGTTATTTCCAGGTGTAGAAAGTACATATATATATATAATAATCTGCAATTTAAAGAAGTTAAACCCAAATTAATCATAAAATGCTTTTTATTAAATTCGAAACTTATTACAATTAATCTTAGTATGTTACAAAACATGTTCAAAATTTGCCCCCGCAACTTTTGATGCATACTAATAACGTCCTTCTACGTCCCTGTTTAAGGCGTATTGTAGCCAGCCTCCCCCGCTGCATCCCCAATTTGGCAATTAAATCCTTTCCCGGTGAACTGAGATTTATCCTCAGAAGCTAAATGCAAAATTTTAATCTTCCCTCGAAATCTTCTTCCAATAGCCCTTGAAATGGGACATCATGATATCGGTATAAGCTTTAATTGAAGATACTCCTACTCATTTTTGGACTCGTCTCGTGCTAGTGTCAGGGTCTTGCCCGACGTGGCTGATGATTTGCTGCTCGACGTCGGCAGAATCTTTCTGTGTTTCTATTCGCAATTCCGTGCTGGTTGAAGTTACACTTCCGGTTTCTCTTAAACTTCGGAAAGTTCACGAAAATAACCCTCTTTAGGGTGCTCATCGATTGGGAAATTTTTTTTGATATAAATTTAATTGTATCCGGGTATTCCTCAAAATTAAATTCTTCCAATTTTTCATAATGTTAGCTTAAGAACACCCTTAGTTATTGATTCTTTTTTCAACTATGATCGATATTCTTGCTGACTAATCCTCTTTTATAGAAATATTTCCATCAGCTATTAGTAACAGAACGCTCGGAAATCGGATGTGAAATCTGACTTAAACAAGCTTATATTAGCAATAAAACAAAATTACACTAACATTTTTATTATTTTTTGGCTGCAATAATTAAAACTTATTAAACATCTTCGACCCTTTTTTCTTAACATTTTTGTTTATTTAAGGAGGACCCCACCCTGAAGGTTTAAAAAAAATCAATTTCTTTTTTCATAAATGTATTCCTTATATGTAGTGTCTAGAATGACCTTCTAAAATGGTTTATGGATATTCGAAGTCATTGCAAAGATAATTGTGGAGGCCTTTTGCTCACTTTACAAATGAACCGTAACAGTACCGAAAACTTTAAACGCGTTTTTCTCGAAACCACATTTTTCAAACTGAGTGCCACTTTTTCTCGGTAACCATTCAATGAAATCGCTTCAATCCTTTTCTACAATGTGTAGAACTGTTTTTTCTATGGTGTAGCATAGGATTTTTTTGATTTTTTAATTTTTGGTTTTTTTTTTGAATTTTTAAAAGATTCTATGCTACACGATAGCCAGTCTTATATAGTTTAAGGAAATCTACCTTGTTCTACCTTGTTTCAGGACTGATCGCGCTACTAGAGGTGCCTCTTTTTGAACATTTCTGACGCCAAAGGCTACCACGACACCAAATAACAATATTTTTACTCAAAAAAAATTTTGTAATACAGTTGAAAATGCATGCAGTCATATAGTAAAAAACCATAAATGATTCGATTGTTTTTTAACCCTTAAAAAAATTCGTGAAAATTGCTGTTTTTTTAAGCTGACAGGGTGGGGTCCCCCCTTAAGGAATTTCCTACTTATAGTGCAATAAAATATTTCGGTAGTCAGGGATTTCTAAAGATGCGGGTTTTCTAATAATTTCTCTACCTTGCGATGTTATACCTTTCTGAAAAGGTTATAAGATGGGCAATTTAATAAAAATAAAAAGCAGGTGTTTTAATTACACGAATTTCGGATAAAATTTGGGAAAATGCTGAATATTAGGTAATCGCAAAACATCTTGATAAATTTTGGAAGTGACTGTACCTGCAAAGATAGGAGGTTTTGGATAGATCATTGGGATTGTTTGATCATTTGGCGTTTGTTTGATGTTGCTGCGTTGCGTAGTTCAAAAGTTAAAAATAAAATAATGATGTGCTACCGTGAAAATTGCAAAGAATGTATCACCTTGGCACTCCCAAACGCTTGATATTGCCCCCCCCCCCCTATATATACAACTTTTTATTTTCTAGGTGAAATCTATCATCCCACTTATTTTGGCACACCACATCTGAAAGACCCTGTATATTATGATTTTGTCCAAATAGGGGTTTTAGGGCATCAGATAAAAGGGTATATCTCTCCCAACTAAATATAAATTCGAATAGGATATCGCGGAATGACCATTATTTGCTTTGCCAACAACTAATCTATACATTATTTTATAATAAAAGCGATTGCGTACGTGCGTACTTCATTTTTACTATCACTTCTTAGCCTTTGCTGTTCAGTAGACTTATTCAAACATGTCTGTAAATATCTCTCAATAGATAATTAGGGTATTATGGATTGTTGCCACTATTAATATTTTGTACAAAGTGAGTGCTACATTTCTTTCACACACAACCTCAATCTTACAATTATGGTTTGCTCTATTGTTGTTTTGTTAGCTTTATTGTAAATACGGGGTTGAGCACGGCTATCTGGGATATGTTACCTAGATTTATCTCGTTACTGCCGCTAGGCAAACGTGGCACTGTTTTCGACGCTATGATTTACGTTATATTAGCATTCGTCTACGAAAAGCTAAAGAACATATACACAAAGAAGAAACGTCAAACAAACAGCCAAATATCCTAGCTGTCTTTTTGAAACAGTATTGTACGCAGTACTAAATGGGGTCTAAAACTAAGCGACCAGGTCGAATGATGCGTGGGCCTTGTTCTGGATAGGAAACTTAGCTGAAAGCACAACATAGCATGCAGCCGCAAATTGTGTACTGTGACTTTTTATATCAAACACGAGGTGGTCGACTGGTAGCCTACACTGAAAAACGTAACCCATGAGAAAACACATAAAAAGTTTTTTTGACGGCAGAACTATTAATTACAGGTGCCTTCGGAACAAAAACCTCTAAGGGCTTCGATCCTCCACCTAACCTAACCATATCCTCAATGGCCATTAGGCTCAATTCATTCCAGACATGTACACGCACCGACTACGAACACTCTTAAATTTTGGTTCGAAGTATAATAAAAACATTGGCTATGCCAAACCCAAGCCTTCTTTCAACGAAAAATTACAATCCAGCCAGGAATAGGGGAAGCACCTGTGCAGCTGTTGAGGGTATTTTGTATCAGTTTGTTTTAAGAAATGTAAATATTTTTTTCACCGCTCCAGTTTTGAACATTTTCGCATATTCATTCAGATTAGGTGAATTTTTCGTAAATTTTTTGTAAATTTTTTTAGAAGAATAATTTTAAGAAGAATTAGAGTGAATTTTGCCAATCCTATTTTTAGTATGGCGTAATTTACAGTGAAATAAACAACCATTGGTAAGTCCCATAAACTGACTTTAACGTTACGTGACGTTCAAAAAATCTGTTTTTTTCTTTTTCCATAATTTGAATCCTTATAGTGTCTAGTATATGTAGTTAAAAGGATTTTGTAAAATCTGATGCACTTTAGAAGTTACAAACAGAAAACAGGGGAGCGCCTTGCGAGACATACTTTTGCATTTCTCTCGAAACAAAATTTTTCAGCGCGCGGGGCGCTCTACAGCTTCAACGGATGAACCGATTGACTTGCAATTTGTGCAACCGTAAGGGAAATTTACTTTCGGGGGCCTTATTGAGGCGATTTGATTTTTTCGACTTAAACTTTTTTTCTGCGTCCATTGAAGCTAAAAAAACAGTGAAAATATGACGTCCTTTTTCAAACGGCTGCCATTTTGATATCCGGGGGTTTTCACAAAATTTAAAAACGATAAGCCCCCGTCCCCCAATTTTATGTGGATTAATAATTGTTTACCCGTTTTTGTTTCGGATTAACTGACAGGGGGTGGAACGCCCCGCGCAGACCAATGGACGCGGTGCATGGCTTCAGTTTATAGGACCTACAGTCGCCATTTTGGATATTTTTAATGAAAAAATTTGAAAGTATTCTTTATTTATGGGGAAATAAATTATATTAACTGCCGTTTATATAAATATTCATTATATACCCGAAAAAATCCTAAAGCTGACACACATTTTATGCCTATAAACGGTAACTTCCCTTGCCTATGAACGGTAGCCTCCCTTATGTACTTACGCCGCTTTTTGTTGTCGTGTTCGATACAAAAACTAATTAGTAGAGGTATCTATTAGCCTAATGAGTAACTGTTACTTGAGCACATCAGCTTTTCATCACGCCGCGCCGGCAACTAATACTTTGGAGAAAACGCAAAAGAGTCATCGGGTATTTGCTATATGTCGGTTTGGAGCATATTTTAGCCTAAAGGTGTGCTTAGAGATTTAACTTTTCGTGAAAGGTTTTCAAAATTCAAAGGTTTCATGAAACTTTTCAAATTTGAATGAAAAGTTTCATGAGAACTGTGAAAACATGGCGTGAAAAGTTTTCAATCTTTTGTGAAAAGTTTCAGTAATCTTGAAACTTTTCACTTTTCAGGGAAACTTTTCATAAATTTTATTACATGCTTTGTTCTTATTTTATCATTCATCCATCATATCCGAAAAAACAATACAATTGTAGTACTCAGAGCTCCATTCATTGCACTTGTGTGACTTAGTAAGTTTATGTCAAAGATTTAAAGGTGCATAAAAATAGCCATATTAATAAGAATTTTCTACGTTTTTTTAAAGAATTTATACACATTTGAAGGATGAAAATAAATTTTAAGAACCATTTTTGTTATTACTACATATATATTTGTTATTATATATTATTTTATTGTTAATTCTATTAGAAATCACAAGAAAAATTTTCATCATATTTAATTCAGAAAATATTCTTGTACATTTAAAAAATAAAAAATATTTTATAAAAAATTTCAATAAAGCTAAATTGCAAAAATTTTTATATGAAACTCGAGTAGAGAAAAAAATATTAAAATATTTCTTTACACGATCGGAAATTTTTTTTGCAATTTCGTTTTATGGAAACTTTGAAATATTCACTCGGGTCATGTGTTATTCCGTACATATTTTGTGCAAAATATGCTTTTGAAAGAAAGCCTCCTTAGCTTTGTAATCCGCAAACTCTTTCATGACGACGTCTTCATCAATGTCCGCGGAATTAGAAGCTACTCCAGTATAAATTGCATTGCTAGATATATCAGATTAAATGTTTTTATTAAAACTGGACCGGTTGTTAGCAAAACGCACTATAACCATGAAAACTCACTAATGGATGTTAGCTAACTGAAACATTTAGGCTGAACTCAGGCTGAACCAGACAAGCCAGAACAAAACGTTTTTTAATTCGTTTTTTTTTTTTTGCATTTCTTGGAAAAAAAGTAGTCGCTTGGAAGCAAATGAAGATTCATGCGTTTTTGATACTCAGCAAACACAATTGCTTAGAATACCTGGGATTTATGTATTTACTTGGTCAATGATCTAAAGAGGTTTTTAGAATCTGCTCTGGAATTCTGCAGATTTGATTAATTTAGTGAAATCTGAAAGCAATATTTCAACTTTTCAAAAAATTTGAAAAGTTTCAATGAAAAGTGAAAACTTTCAACTCTTCATTTCATTTCTGAAAAGTTTCTTTTGAAACTTTTCATACTCACATCCCTAGGTGTGCTTGCAGTATTCGTCCCCCCTTTCTTTCATATTTACATTTAGGAATATTTAATTACAGGCCGCAGCTTGAAATTGTTGAACACAAATATGGATATAGTTATTTTAAACAGTAAACAGGAAAGCGAGATTAAGGTTATGCAGTGCACAAGAATTCACGAATTCTTTTGTTGATTCGGGGTTAGTATGCTCATTGAAGCTTAGGCATAATCTTAAAACGTAAAACATCCAAGCAAATAAATATCAATTTCAAACCTTTTTTATTAAAATGACTGACATGTGCAAAGCATCTTAGTTGCACTTAATTTTATTTCTCTTTTGAATAGTCAAAAGCAGTAATACCAAAGGTAAAAATTGATGTCAAGTCACGCCAGTGCTTTATCCTTTTCCTGAAAGCTTCAAATATTAAATGAATCAGTGGCGGACGGTTCGTCGCAATATATAAATAAAACAGACCAAGGCTTAGATAGCCTTGTACTATATATGCACCGTGAGAGCAGGCGTGCCAAAGCAAGTTAACCTTCGAAGTAACCTTTAACGTCATTTTCAAATGTTGAATAAATCCGTTTTACGCGATTGTCACGAACGCTCTAACAAAGGGCTAAGAGTTATTTTTAAGCTTCAATTAACTGCAAGGATATGTACATACTGAAAAATGTTACATTGTAAACGCTGCGCCCATTTCCACTTTATGGCTCATCACCAAAAATTATACTAAATTTATATCCTTCTGTGGCTATAGCAGTCATTCTACAAAGCTCTCTCGCACTGTATCTGTGAAAGGAAGTTTGGTTCTTCCCTGCTGAATGTTATAAGCGATAAAGGTGAAAATATATGTCTTTTTTCTGCGAAGCACATTATAACATGTGTGAAAATTACGCTCTTTCAAGATGGCAGGAGATACATAGCCAGGACGTGTCATGGCGTTGTGCCTTACTCAAAGAATAGCGGCTCTTTACGCAGACTCGGCTGTGCATGAATTTTCATTTTGGTAGGATTCGGTCTAGAATCAGGGGATTGGGAGCAGTTCGGTTTTCACCAGGGTGTAAGACTGATACCTTTCCTTGAAAATGAATGTCAGATGATTATTTGGTTTTGTATACGGTGCAGGAAAGGCGAAAAATTGTGTGTTGTATATCTATCCGTGGGGAAGTCTCTGGCACAACACCCCTACAGGTAGTTGTTGTCTTTTTCACCCAGTTGAGGACTGTTTGTACAGAAAGGAAAGGATAGGTAAGAGAACACTTCTTCATCACAGACGTGTGCGTATACTGAACATGCGGAGTAGATTGTGAATAACTAGAACAAAGTGCTGGGAACAAGTTTTCTCGGAAACCTACATATGCGTTCCTTTTATTCTGTCGGTCTCCGAACACAGAACGATATTGTTGCAAATTCTTTGGTATTTGTACATGTTTGCGTATAAACTCACGACCACAGCTCTCCGTCCGTGTTGGGCCTGTGTGAGAACTTCAGCGGTATCCTCAGTATCCCTTTCGTCACACAATTTTCAAGTCTAGTTCCAGTGTTGTGTCCTTGTGTTACTCGTATGTGTTCCACCCAGTTTCCAGGACATCTTAATATTTGTTGTGTATAAAATTAGTTCCTTTTGATATTTAAAGTTTTCATTTCGATGTCAATTAATAATTGAGTCAATAGCCTGGTGCTCGAGAATTCTGTCTGGGAAAAAATCTAAAAAACAAATATAAATCGCATTGATCCGGGCAATTTGCCGTTCGGGCCAGCAGGTAGTGCCAAGAAGTTGGATTTTAATTAAAGGTGCTTCGATCATTGTTTTCTTAGTGGATTTAAACGTTTATATTAATTCGTGATATAAATAGGTTGCTGTGTCTGCTTAAAAACATTACACCCGTTGATTTAAAATATAATAAAGATTTTTTTTAAAAGATGACTTTTCTTGGGGACCACACCCGCGCGCGTGCACACGTAAAAAAACCCCAGATGTGCCCCTCCGAAAAAGGAAAATTTTATTTCGGTATTCTTTGAACAAACACAGTTGAGTGAAATGGCATACAGTCACCATAACCTTAAAATATCTTCTGGTTTTTGCGATATTTATTTAAACTAAACTACCTCCCGTCAAAAGTGAATAAAATAAAAGTGCTTGTGAGTGATTTTACTTATAAACGTAATTGCGTTTAACCATGCTATAAAGTCGATTTAGGTTTACGAATTTAACTATCAAAGAACAAAGAATTTGTGGGTGTTATAAAAGGTTAAGCAAAAATTTGCAAAGACTAAGGTGAGCTCATTATATTTGTGTTACTTACATTAATTACATACTATTCTTAAAAAGCTAAAAATTATTTGATTGTCGAATTAATCTTTAACCTACTTAGACAAAAGTTAAGGCTATTGTGAAAGTGAAACATTTTTAAAGGAACTACATTTTGAAATAAAAGCATATAAAGAGAGACATTACAACGCTTTATACATCTTATCAACACTTAATTTTCATCAAAATTTTAAAGGATATGTAATGGCTTTGGAGTGAACGTTATTTGCACTGGTAAGCAAGAAGTACATACATATATTTTGTTAAGTTCACTACGAATAAGAAAGTTAAATTTAACTACGCGAATTTTTTTAAGTTTTGATGACTTTTTTGAATTCTTACAATCAATAATTTGTGAAAATATAAAACCTCTGACAATTTTTGTAAACATTTGAGCGCTTTATTTCTCCATTGATCAATGAATGTATAAAACATATATAGTTTTCCACATATAAGTCTTCAACACACTATATTTTTGTTATTTCTAAAAAAATCATATTATCTAATTACTAAAATTTTGGGATTTTTGAATCATTTTCGGATTTAAAATAGAAGTTGTAGGTTTTACCGAAATGAAAATGTTATTACCGTTTTTTATATTTGAGTTTATTTTTCTTATGGTTTTGCGTCACCGGATTTTTTGACATACTACAAACATATTATGGGTTTTCATTTTCAGAAGTCAATACTGAAGAAAGTGGTAGTTCAGGGGGAGAAAAATCAACTTAATATGGTGATTTATTAATTCCAACAATTAGGGCTGTGAAAACCAGTTTACGTTTTTACTGGAGTAATCTAGCAACCTTAAAATACGTTTTCCAACGAGGTTACACAAGGTTATCCACTTGGTACAGTACTATTCAAAAGTTGGAAATAACATTTTCAAGAATTTATTCCTTAATGAGCTTTCCTAAGAAATGTATGTTATTAATTAATGTACTCTTTTTTTACTTAAATCTTTACTTTATCGCCTTTCCAAACAGGGTATAATTTATTATATAGGTATTATAAAATTTAGTCAAAAACTGTTTATTGTTCCTAACTGATTTTATTAAAATTCTAGTATTCGTATTGTGGCCTTTAATGACAATTTTCTAACACTTGGTGGTGATAAGTGACGTGTGCTCATCTGACAAACTTAGAACATAGGTAGTTATCAATGGTCAAAAAAAAAAACAGTGGCGAAAAGTAGATCACAGTTCTCTCTTTCAAGAGTGTTCTATATTTTCTTTGGGAGAATCCCAGCCGCGCTGCTACTCATTTAACTCTGACTTTTAATTAATTAATCGCATTTGGCATCGTAGGTACTTTTTTTCATCGTCAAAATAATTTCCAGCAACGAAACAGTTTATCAATAATCTCAGCGTACTTTTCAAATGCAACACCAGCCATTTTTAAGTTACTGTTATTGAAGTTATGTATGTGGCGTTAAATCATAGTACAATAATAATTTACTTTAATGAAGAGGGGACATAGAAAAAAAAGTACATTAACAACGTATAGTTTTCAAAAAACTAACTTCACGATTGACCTAACAGAAGAAAGCTGTAATTAGTGTTGAGTTTTTTCGTCCTTCATGTTCCTGACCTAAAAAGCTAATAAAATAGTTTTTAAAAAAAAAGTTGAACCGACTTCACAAAAAGCGCTGAAAAGCATAAAATAATTTTTAATTTTATATCTATTACGACATTTTGAAGTCGGTGCAAATCAAACAAACCGAACAACTACAACACAAATATTTAATCCTTATTTCTTATGATCCCGTGAGCTGAAACGTTCTGGTAGTATTATGTATTATTTTCAATTGTTGTTCTGTAGTTGTCTTATTTGTTTAATTTGCACCGACTTCAAAATGTCGTAATAGATATAAAATTAAAAATTATTTTATGCTTTTTAGCGCTTTTTGTGAAGTCGGTTCAACTTTTTTTTTAAAAACTATTTTATTTTACACTTTTTAGTGTCTTCTGTTCTATACATCGAAGAAAGAACCATCCAAATCGTTCCACACGTTAGACGTTTGTTTTAACCCCCTCCCTACCCCACCCCCATTCCTCTAAACTATTTTTCTCATGGAATCAATCACGGAACATACTCTACCGAACAGAAAAGAAATCATCGAAATCGGTTCACGCGTTACGAAGTTACTACCCCTCCCCCTCCTCCACCAACAGCATAGGACCAAATTATTCTCCTATTAGCAATGGGGGATCACACTCTATACAACAGCAAAAGAACCATCCAAATCCATTCAGGAGTTAGTTACAAAGTTAGGTTCCACCCCCCTTCTCCCACCCCCACCCCAGCAACATTTTTTCTCTCGTAGTATCAACCAAGGATCATATTCTACCCAATAGAAAAAGAATTATCCAAATCGGTCCACGCGTTACGAAGTTAGACTATCCCTCCCCCCCCACCCACACCTTTCAACATAGGACCACATTATTCTCCTATTAGCAATACGGGACCATACTCTATACAACAGAAAAAGAACCATCGAAATCGGACCAGGCGTTACAAAGTTAGGTTCCACCCCCACCCCCCACCCTCATCCCCCCAAAATTGTTTTCACCTGGTATCACCCACTGAACATACTCTACCCAACAGAAAAAGAATTATCCAAATCGGTCCACGCGTTACAAATTTTTTTCTCCTGTTAGCAATGGGGGATCATACTCTGTACAACAAAAAAAGAACCATCCAAATCGGACCACGCGTTACAAAGTTAGGTTTCACCCCCACCCTACCAAAAATTTTTTTGACATGGTACCAATCGGTGAACATATTCTACCCAACAAAAAAAGAATCATCAAAATCGGTCGACGCGTTACGAAGTTATGCCCGGTCAGACATAAAAAAAAAAAAAATTAAAAATAAAAATACGCGTCGAACTTAGCACCTCTTTGTTTTTGGGAAGTCGGTTAAAAACGGAATTTTGTCCTAAAACTTTGCTCTCCTAAGAACCCTGTCCTCCGCTAGAAACTTGAAATTTGGCAGTAATGGAGTTAACGTTTTGTAATGAAATCGGCTGCAATTAGGACCTTGAGAATACAAATAACATCAAACATTCCGGCTAGTGACAAGGGTCATATGGGAATCCTTCAGCGCATTCCTGTCATAGACGTATGCCCCGCAACGGACGACATGACCAAGGGACTGGGCTTTGGTAGAAAATGCAAGACTCTCTTACCTGAACGAGTAGACTGGAATAGTGGTGGTTCAAGTCTGGACCCTAAAAGCCTTAAATGATTTACTGATGACTAAAAAATGGAATACGCTGCTAGTGTTTTCTGATCCAACTCTGGAGTTTCGATTGCTTTAAGTTGTTGGTCCAGTGAATTTCAAGCCGAAATCCAAGCCATCGAAATTTGTGCCCTTATCGAAGGACTGAGGGAGGCTGATATAATTAACTTTTTTGATAGCCAAGCAGCTCTTAAGACTCCATCCCCGTGGTGTTTTTCCTCGAGGCGTACGAAGGAGTGCTTCGAAACCTTCCAACAACTGGCCACCAATAATGTCACTCGAGTTTCGATGGTAACAAGATCGCCGATAAGCGGGTGGTCAGCTAACAGCTAACAATTTAGAAAGCTAAGCTCTTGGAAAAATTTAAGTAAAACTTTTAAAGCTCTGATTAAACTTTCGTAGAAGATATGTATGTTTCATTTAAAATATTTATTATGGTTTTTGCTTTTATACTTAATAAAATCCCTTAGCAATCAGTTTGTCTTGTCTGATAGCATTCTCCAATGGTTTTGCGTAAGTATATTATACCAAAATTAAACTTCGATTTTTATAAAAGTTATGTGTTATGAATTTCTTAAGAACAATCAAGTGGCCACTCTGACGCAGTTTCTTCTAAGGAGCATTGTAAGAGTAAAATCTAATAAATATTTTGTCCAAGAATTCTATAAGCATGCGCTTTCTTATAAAGTTAAAAATATATATATTATATATATATATATATTTGTAATTACTTTTTTAAGAGAAGAAAAGCAAAATTTTTAAAATTAAATATTTTGCAATTCTAAATAGTTTTGCGTCTTATTGAAGTATTGCTCTGTATATATATGGCATATTTACAACAATTTGAACATACTTTTACCTCTAAAAAGAGAATAACAAATAAGGTTTTTTAATTTATTATTTCGAGGGGATTTATTATCAAAATTTTTAGATATCTCATGTGGATCATTTCAATAATGTAATTTCTTTGGCAGCAAAATTATTATCAATTATCAATTCGTAAAATTCATATAGAAATTTTCATTCTAATTATTTAATAAAAATGAACTTAGCAGAAAAATTATTTATTTCAACTTTTTTAAACTCCTTTAAAAGTAAACTACAAGTGCGCGATCAACATTTCCCACAAAACAAATAAATACATACATAAATGAAAATTAATTGAATTTTAAGGCTGGGTTACACTACATTCAGGAATTCTGCAAGATAGTTTGCAGAGCATTAGCAAATCAATTACATACGCCATTCCCTTGCTAGTAACGTTCTTCAAGATTTAAGAGCATTACCAGATCAATTTCATACACCATTTCCTTGCTAGTAACGTTCTTCAAGATTTTTCAAGGTTAATCGCTTTAGCTAAAGCTTCTTTTAGTTTTTATAAAACACTATAGGCATTATAGAAGAGAAATTGGTTGTTGGGCAGGAAGAATGTTTCCTCTCTGCCAAAGCCCTTTTGCAGCATCACGTGGTCGTCGGCAATAGTTGTGATTGAAGATTGGGCTAGGGGTCAGCAGCTGTTATACAGGAGAAATCTACCCGGGCTTACACAATCTAAGGCACTTGTTAGACCCTATGCCTACAACGATACCACCACCTTAAGTAGGGCACATCTAAGGTTGCTTCAGGCTACTTAACCGGCCAGTTTAGGCTGAGATATCATCTACACGGAATACATAAGGGTGGACATATGGTTGTGCCGCTCATCGTTAGAGGTTTGTAATTGTGTCTGAAAAATACTTGAACTTTTTTTTAATTTTCTCATGTGTATTTTCATGTGTATTTTATATTCAAATCTTTAAAAGTTTTTCTTATCTTTCGAAAATAGTTTAAAAATTTGTAAATATAAAAAATCTAATAATAGTTCAAAGAATTCTTAACTAGCATAACAAGCAATTATTTAAACGTTTGTGTACAAGAAGGAGACATTGAAAAGTACTCAATTTAAAACTTTAAAAAAATCAGACTTCTGCAAAAAGAAAAATCTTACGAAAAACATTGAAGGCATCCTAATTCCTCTTATTTTTATGAAATTTATAACGCGATTTCGCTACATCGCAATTCGACAATGCGGTTTTTTTACTGTGCTATTTAGGAAATAATAAAATCTCTCATTTTAAGAACACGATTTTCCGTCAAAGTGAATGTTTCCTATAACACGATATTCCGTGTGTTGTCAGTGAAATAAGTGATAACGTGTCGGCCTTCCCGGAAGTTCCAGGTTCGCACCATACCGGTGACTCATGGTTATTTTCTGCTGACAACAGATTACGAAGAAAAGAAAACGAAGGTTCACTTGCAATCGTTGTCTCGAACCGGCTCAAGCTCCACACAATTTAAGTTATTTAATGTTAAGTTTGTAGGAAAAAAGAATATGCACATAGCAGAGGAAAGAAAAAGTATATTACAATACACGGATGATTATTATAAATTATAAAAGGTATTAATATCTACAAAAAGAAGTAGAGCAAACTAATATACTAGAAGAGAAAGAAAGTGTATTATCAATATTTAGATGTCGTTAGTTAGTGCTGTTACACAAGCCGCATTTTGAATACCCCCGTTGAACCCGCACGCTTCCATACTGCAGACGGAAGAGAATTCCAATTCCATAAGGTGATGGCATGATTTCGAACATATGTGGCTAGGTATTTTAAGATTATTCATACGAAAAAGACGTAAAAACCCTAGTTAATCCTTCAGAAAGCTTGGTTTGCATTGTTCTTTTGCTGTTGTATAGAGTGTGATTCCACATTGCTAATAGGAGAATAATTTGGTCCTTCGGTGGGGGAGGGGGAGGGGTAGTCCAGTCGTAAGACCTGGGCCGATTTCTATGATTAATATTCTGTCGGGTTGAATATGAATAGGAAAACATTTTGGTTGAATGTGGGAGGGGTAGGGGATTGAACCTAACTTTTTAATGCGTGGACCGGTTTGGATGGTTCTTTTTTTTGGTACAGAGTAGAAGACACTTAAAAGTGAAAAATAAAATAGTTTAAAAAAAAAAGTTGAACTGACTTCACAAAAAGCGCTAAAAAGCATAAAATAATTTTTAATGTTATATATACGACATTTTGAAGTCGGTGCAAATCAAACAAATAGATATAATATTAACATTATTTTATGCTTTTTAGCGCTATTTTTAAAGTAGGTTCAACTTTTTTTTAAAAAGTATTTTTTGTGAATTTTTTTGTATGTTCTATTCAGAGAACAAAATTAGATATTTTTGTGTGTGTATGCAAAAAGTGCAAAATGGCAGTCGGTGTCCAAAAACCGGCTTAAATTTCACTCCAAATAAAATGGAGCTGTTGCTATTGTTTCCATAAGATCATTTTAACAGTTTGAGATTTTATCTAAACTTCATTTTCGAAAAAATCTTGAAAAATAAAAAAATGCTAGCCAAACAACGAAAAAGTAATTCAAGATAATTACTTTAAACTTTGAACAACATAAAATATTATATAAATCGACGAGTTTTCTACACATACGATAGTTTGCTATGCCGGGTCCATACGAGATGTTTCTTCTTCCTCGTACACAACTAAGCCATGAAAAGATTTTTTAGTCGTATACAAGATCAAAAAGAGATTGATCAAGAGACAGTGGCGGGTCTGCTCCGTGCGGGCGCGCCTGTAGCCCGACGCGGCCGCGGGAGTGTACCTGATGCTATATGTTTATTGGTTTTAGTGTCATGGAATTGGAATATCGTAAAATCGATGTTCTTAAGACCCTACTGACCAATTTATGAAAAGAAAAAAGTGGAAAAATTCATTTTTTTAAACGTATCAGTTCCCTTAATTTGAATAAGAATATTTTATCTTTATTTTTAAGTAAGAAGAAAACGAGCATTGCCAAATAGAAGCGTACACTTTCTGCTATGAACGAAGCACTACACTAAAGTTTACGGAGACCACCATATACCTCAGAAACTATACTGTTGTTGCGGACCATCCAAGTCAAAGTATTATTCATTGTATTACCCACATATTTTACTTTCACAAGAAATTGGATTGGCGGCGGTTCTAGTATACAGGGTATTTCAGATCTCACGTGCCAAAATAAGTGGGGTGATGAATCTCACCTAGCCAAACAAAAAATTGTATGGCAGGGAGGGCGGCAATCTCAACCGTTTAGGAGTTAGAAGCCTAGTCAAATGTCTCAACAATTTACAGTTTTCAGATCGACACCCAATAGAAAATTGCTTCAATCATCATCTTCAGAAAAAATAAATTACGGACTGAAAATATCGTTGGTAACAAACGATATACAGGGTGCTTCATATCTGACGTGCCAAAATGAGAAAGGTGGTATAACTCACCTAGCCAAACAAATTGTATGGCACTGAGAGCAATCTCAACGGTTTGGGAGTTACAGGGTGATTCATAAATTTCAGTTTTTCATTGTACGCACATCACTCTTTTATTTTTATCTCTTGATCTACCCAACACAGCGACATCAAACAAACGCTAAAAAACTACTATCCCAACGACCTTTCCAACAATGTTGATCTAACTCCTACTACTAGAGTCACTTCCAAAATGTTCTGCGATTGCTTAGAATTCGGTATTTTCCTTCTCCGAAATTCATGTAATTAGTACAACTCTTTTTAATTTTTATTGGATTGCCCATTTTATTACCTTTCCAAAAAGGTGCAACTTGGCAAGTAGACAAAGGATTAGAAAAACCGCGTGCTAAGAAATTCTTGACTACCTAATTATTTTATTGCACTTTAGGTAGAAAATTCTTTAAATAAACAACATTTTTAAGATAAAGGGACGAAAATTTTTGTTTTGGGTTAACAGGTAATTAAAATTAATTATTGCTGCAACAAAGTTATAAAAATGTGAGTGTAGTTTTGTTTTATTGCCGATATTAGCTTGTGTTAGCCAGAATTCACACGCTTGTATCCTGGCGTTCTGTTACTCGTACCTGTTGGAAATTTTGTTATAAAAAAAGGTCAGTCAGCAAGAATACCTATCATAGTTTAAAAACAAATCAATAAGTACAGGTGTTTTTAAGCAAAAATTATTAAAAAATGGTAGAATTTACTTTTGATTCATACGCGGATATTATTTACATTTATGGTGTACATAGTAGACGGAAACGAAAGAGCGGCTGTACTGGAATAGTAAAAGAGATTCCCTAATCGGCGATCACCCTAAAGAGGAGACTTTCCGAAGGTTATGAGAAACAGGAAGTGTAACTTCACATGACAGGGAGACTTCGAGAACTTCTGCCGACGTCGAGACCCTTAGACGAGCACGAAACGAGTTGCAAGACGATTAGGAGTGTCTTCATTTAAGGTTTGGAGGGTTATTCATCGAGAGGTATTACATCTATATCACCATTACCCAGCCCAAGGAATACTGGAAGGAGATTCCGAGAGAAGACTGGAATTTAGCACTTGGCTTCTGGAACGCGACATTGACGACAGGGCTTTTCTGGACCGAATTCTGTGGACGGATGTATCTCAGTTCACCAGGGATGGTATCACGAACTTCCATAACCTCCATATCTGGTCGGAAACTAACCCATACAGGACAAAGGTGACCTCATTGCAGCAGAGATTCAGTGTAAAACTGTGGACTGATATCATCAGCAACCATTTGGTAGGACCATTCATTATGCCGCAAGTGCTTAATAGTGAAATTTATGCGGACTTTTTGGAGAATACACTGCCAGATCTAAAAGAGGACATCCCTGTGCATAATCGAACGGACATGTTTTACCAACACGATGGACAACCAGCACATACTGCTAACATTGTGAAGGCAATACTAAGTGAAAAATTTCCTAACCGCCGGATTTGATGAGGTGCACCGATTCCTTGGCCTGCCAGATCTCCAGACCTTACCCCATTGGAGTTTTACTTATGGGGACCAATGAAGGATAAAGTTTATTCAAGTCCTGTTAACACTAGGGAGGATTGAGTTAGCATACTTAAGACTTATTGCAGCCAGCCTCCCCCAGGGACGTAGAAGGAGATAATTGGCATGCACCCAGTGGCGGTGGACATTTTGAACAGGTTTTGTAATTTACTAAGATTAATTGTAATACGTTTTGAATTCAATAAAAAGTATTTTTTAGGAGTTAATATGAGTTTAGTTTCTTTAAATTGCAGATTTTCAAAAATGTCCCGATAAGTTATCTACTTATAAATTTCTACATCCTTTCTCTTCATGGGCATGTTATACCTCTTGGAAAGGTATTAAGATGGGCAATCCAATAAAAATAAAAAAAGTGGTAGACTAATTATATGAATTTCGGAGAAAATTTCGGAAAATGCTGAATTTGAGATAATCGCGAACCACTTTTTTCACTTTTGGAAGTGACTGTACCTGCAATGGTAGGAGTTAGATCAGCATTGCTGACGATTTTTCAAAGGTCATTGAGATAGTAGTCTTTTAGCGTTTTTGTTTTATGTCGCTATGTTGTGTAGATCGAAAGATAAAAATAAAAGAGTAATGTGCAAACAATGAAAAACTGAAATTTATGAATCACCCTGTAACTCCCAAACCGTTAAGATTGCTCTCAATGCCATACAATTTGTTTGGGTAGGTGAGTTATACCACCTCTCTCATTTTGGCACGTCAGATCTGAAGCTCCCTGTATATCGTTTGTTACCAACGATATTTTCAGTCCGTAATTTATTTTTTCTGAAGATGATGAAGTCCTTGAAGCAATTTTCTATTGGGTGTCGATCTGAAAACTGTAAATTGTTGAGACAGTTGCCTAGTCTTCTAAGAAGGTAAAAATCTGTAGGTGAAAGTATCGGGAAATTGCTTAATTAAGAATACGCGTCGATAGTTTTACTACTAAAAAAAAGCTGTAGTTCACGAATCCTGCAGTAGTCCATCATACTGTGAAAAGGATCTTCCTCCGCTGCCTTTCGACACATACAGGATGTCTTGTTCACTCACCAGCATTCAAACATGATCCTGATCTTGTGTTGTTGGCGTAGTTGATCCATTTTCCAACTCAGGTGACGATGCCATCCAAAAACGGCTCCCTTTTTCCACGCAGGCGTAAAGATGTCACGACTTCCAATCCAAACTCCTCAATTTGTTTTATTCAGCAGGAATCACACCCCAAGGAGGGATCCTTTCAACACTCTATGGAATCTGGCCCTCAATAAGTTATTTCTAGCTCTAAAACATTCTGGCCATAGGGTTATTGCCTACGCAGATGACGATGTTCTGATAACCTCGGTCAAATACCTTAATATCTTAGCTGAGGTGTTGCAACATGCCCTCTCTAGGTGTGATCTGGGTATAAACTGGGGTAAAACGAGTTGATACTCTTCCCACGAAAACATTCAGTTCCTTCTATCAACTACATCCAAAACAGAGTACTCGCTTAAAAAGGCAATAGGCAAAAGATGTGAGATATAGCCGCACACTGGATAAGATGATCCACCAGAAAGCACTGGCTAGGATTAAGAGGATGGCAGCACTACTGATTGGTGGTGCCCTTGGAACTACGCCCTCTAAAGCCCTTGACACCATTCTCCATCTCCTGCTGCTAGATCTCCTCGGCAAGCAAATCGCCTCCTCGACTGCCATTAAGATACATTTAAGATTTTTTTCCATACATTTTATTCAACCTGTCTATACAAGAATAAATTTAGTCTGTTGAAAAAAAACAAGGGCCGGAGAATGCTTGAAAGTTGCGGCGTCCACCTCGTAGGTATAAACAGTGACCACGATTGCAGCCTTCTGCGGAGTCTGAAATTCAAATTTCAGAATTGTTAGAAATTGTTACTCCAGTGGCTATCGTTCGTAGCACCGAGAGGTTAAAATATTAAAAATTAGAAAACTTATGAAGTTATGAAAAGAAAGTTGGATTTTTAGCCTTTTTTCTCTCATTTAAACGCTTATAAAAGAAACAAAAAAAAAGTGTCAACATAATCGCGCTACCGACCAGAGCGGCGATTGTACTGAAGGTGATGTAAAAGTTTCAAGTAAATCGGTTCAGTAGAATCTCGAGACATCGTGGTCACCGATTCGAAAAACGTCATTTCGTGAAAACGTATTTGGAGTTTTAGAATATGATTACAGCGAAGCAAGTTTCCATGCGCGTCAAACTTCTAAGTTATGTAACTTTCTTAGTCAATGAATTTTCCAAAAGCCTTATTCAGGCATATTTCTAAGGGTTTTCGAAATGCAAAAATAAAAAAAATCGTTTTTTTCCCCTGGGGTATGTATATACATGGTGAAAAATAAAAAAATCCGACTTACAAAATTTGTTATATAACTTTTAAGCATACCATCTCTGTTTATATTGAGCATTAAATTAAATTAAAGTCCAATTAGCTTCATCTAGTTTTGAACATTCTATTTGCAATTATTTCTTTTAGGGATTAGTGCATTTTAAATGATTTGAATCGAAAATTTTAACGACTTTTCGCACCTTTTAGCATAGTGGTTGAGTGCTTAGTATTTAAAATCCCGTTTACGTTTTATATAATAATATTTTTTTAAGTTTAAGTATTTAGCTTAAACATGGTGTTGCTCATTTTTATATAAACAATAACGATTTCGAAAAAAAATTGTAAATAAAAATGAGCCTATTTTTTGCCAAAATGATGTAAATACCACTTCAACATTTCGTTTATTTTCTCAGATTACTGTATGCAGAAATCATGACTATAAAGTTAGTGTTAGATTGTCTGAAAAACAGAATATTGTCTTTGGATGATATCTTTATTTTCACAGACAATCAGGCTACTATACTACTACTATTACTATTAAATATCTCCCGCCTAAACCTACGCCTCATATGAGTACGGGGGCATAGTGACATTCCGGGCAACTGTAGAGCCGATTAGCTAGCGAGAATCAGTATAACTCTACTAGAATCGGACGTAACTCAACAGCTTGGTATGTGTAAGCTGGAAATTAAAGAAGCATTTTTTTAAGATTGTTAATGATAAATGGCAAAAAGAACACACCTGCCTAATTACCCGGTAGATATGGGCGATCATTCTTTATCTTATAGGCAGACATGCTGATAGATTCGGAACTCCAAATGGTTTTTAGTTACGCGAGTGGGATGAAAATCTAGCCCCTACGTGCCCGGCTCTAGCCAACCGCAAGAGACGGTATTTTGGCTCCTCCGAACCAGGGTTCTACTGATGTCAGGGACCTAGCTGGTTCATCAGGAGCTCCTAATAGTCTTTTCTAATACTACCTACCTAACCTAATGTAACACGAATACTGCGGACTATGGCCAAATTTAAAAAAATTCCTGGCAAGGTTCTATTCGGATAAGAGGTTATAAAAATTAAGATGTCTAACCTGCTATTAAAAAAATAATATCTACTGCCACTTAGCTGAATACGTGTTACTATAACAAATACCTCATTAAGAATGGTTGTCAAACGGCCACTTCATATCTCACGAACTCGTACTTTATATTTTGAATGTGGTCATGTAGAATACGTACAAAATTTTTTTTGAATCCGTTCCAAAAAGTTTGTTTTCAGAAAACGTGTGAATATATGTACAAAATGTTGTCTAAAAAGTCAGGTGCAACCCTTCAAATGAATCTTTCTTCATCTATAGGCAAACTTATTTACACATTTGCACTCGGGAGGTACTCGCTAACCTTGAGGGGTTAAAGGCTACTATGTTTGATGCTATTTCTTGCTTATCTTATCTTATCTTATCATACGTTCTGTAACTCCTTCTCAGCCCGACCTTTGCGCAAACTTTGGTACCCGCCAACAAAAGTTTTTCTATCGATGTGGAAATTTGCAATACTTTAAAAGTGAATGGCTAGCGATAGATTGACGGATTCAGGCCCGAGAGGCCTGGGCCTTAGGGTGCCAATATTTAAAGGGTGACTGAAAATTAAAATCAATTGATTTCTCCTTTCTCTACTGACTGTGTTATTAAATTGTTGAGCTTTTTCTCTCGGTATTGTTATTTTAAAAGTATAGTTATTTGGTTTAAATAATTGAGTGTTTTATTCATAAAATATCTAATACATAGTTAAAAAAAAATAATTTTTAATGTAACTATTTATTAAATAACATTGTTAATTTTTTTTTGTAATACTGAAAAAAGTGCATTAAAAATTTTATAATATTATTAGGGAAAACAGAAGAATAAAATATACTAAACCAACTAATGATATTGTTGAGCCAAAACAAGAAGAAAAAATGTTATGAAATTGATTATACAAATATATTTTTTAAATATTTTATTAATAATGTGAAGTTGAAAATCAAGGAACAAAATATCTTTTTTATACTTTTATTATCATATTTTTCATTATACCATCAAAATCCAAACAGGGCGGCAAATCGGAATTGGCCTAAGGTGCAACCTAACTTAAATCCGCCTCCCCTAGCGATCCCTCAAACTACAGACTAATTGCATTTACTTCTATTTAAATTTTCCGAATTGACTAACTACCTTATAGTGATGGCCAGCTTGGTTTTCTTGCTGGCCGCTCTACCAGAGTTCATCAACTTTCCTTCCGCGCGAAACGTCGAAATCGTTGTCTTCATAACCGTTGAAATCGTTGCCTTGGATAAGCTTTTGATTCAGTATAATATAATGCATTGAAAGTTTTTTTATCTTGTCGTTTAATTCAGATTGTTTAATGAGTAACATCCAATTTATGTAGAATCAGCACCGCTTTACATCAAGGTTCTGTTCTTTCACCTACTTTTTAACCTTATTTATTAATGACCTTTTATCTCTCACTTTCAAAAATTCCCTGATGCCAGGATTGATTTTGCGTACTTATTTGTGTCTACAGCGGTATTCCGAAATAATAATGACATTAATTGAAATAGTAAGTATCGAATTGTGGAAATAATATATGTAATAGAATTAATCCTTCTAACTCAGGAGGCGCACTTCACAGGCAGAAGCCTGGAATCAATTGACCTATTCACCAGAATATAACATATATTGAGGTGAATGAGGCTCCCACACCAACATGGAAAAGAAATAGTAAAATTAGTAAACAAAAAACGAAATACGCCCAAACAGTACAATCAGGGATGTACAGACAACAGAGATCGTTTAAGCAAATCCTTAGTAAGAGCCAGGTCAAAAATAGGACACATATTCATGGCTCTACACATGCGATTAATAGGCTCATGCATACCATAGTTAGACCGAGAATGGATAACATGTAGTAAAGGCAATCTCCTTAAGCTATGCGGGGTATGCCTATAAGTAATGAAACTTGCGAGAGTGCGAGAATCTATATTCGAGTTCAAAAGCTGGTGAATAAAGACTAGGTCAGCAATTCTACGTCGTTCCTCCAACGAGTGCATATTAAGCAATCGGAGGCGATCCTCATATGGCGGAAGCCTTAATTGATCATTTCACGGGAGGTCCCTTAGTGCGAACCTAACAAAGATCCGCTGCACCGATTAAATGCGTCTAGAATGAACAGCATAACAAGGAGACCAAACCTGAGATGCATGTTCGAGAATTGGTCTAACTAAAGAAAAAAAATAAGTGAATTAGGGTTTTCCGATCAGAAAACTCCCTTGACCACCGCTTAACAAAACCCAGGACTGAATTACTCCGAGATACGATATAGTTTATGTGCAGAGTGAAATCGATTTTTTTTGTCTAGCTTTACACCAGGTATAATCAAAGACGAGCTAATTGATGTTGTAAAATAATAATAAATTATCGAATCATGTCCTGTTTAACGGTTCAAAATTGCAATGCTCTCTTCTATCTCTAAAACGCATCTTACCTATATTTTATCAATTTCTGTTGATGGAGTCTGGATTGATAATTCATCTATAAACAACGTAGACTTTGAGATATCCAGCAAGCTCAGCTGAACAGATCATACGTATCGCAAAAAAAATAGTTTTTTAAAAGAAAGTTGAACCGACTTCACAAAAAGCGCTAAAAAGCATAAAATAATTTTTAATTTTATATCTATTACGAAATTTTGAAGTCGGTGCAAATTAAAGAAACCAAACAACCCCCACCATGGGCCAAATTATTCTTCTATTAGCAACGGGTGATCACACACTATACAACAGCAAAAGAACCATCCAAATTAGACCACGTGTTACAAAGTCAGGTGGATCGATTGCCCCCTTAATTTCAACTGCCCCGGAACCCCGTATCGGTGGCCAAAACCAATACTCGATAGGAGAGACTGTGGACGTCGGCGCTGCGCCAGACATTGCCTCTCACCCTGGGGCTGTTGCCCTAAGGCTGTTGTTCCTGCCGGCGCATTAACCCAGCTAACCGTACAGCAGAACGCGCCTTCACGGCCTCCTTTAAAGTCTTCGTTCCCGAGGAGTTTTTCTTGGCAGCTATCTGTCCAAACTTGTGGCCTGCCGGCTCGATCGTTCGTGAGTTTTTCCCGAGAGCACGCCTAGGCGGGGTCCAGCACTCAAAAAACTTGTCGGTGAGGTTTCCCTCTTCTACGTCAACGTAACCGGTCTGCGCTCCAAAACTTTGCATATGTTGTATAACTGTCTCTCTGAAACCTGGCTCTGTGGCGGTATTTCCGATGCCGAGATCTTCGGGCCTGAGTTTCAGGTATTTAGGCGGGATCGCCACGCGTATGTGTGTGCACCCGTTGGCGGCGGGGTGCTGTGCGCTGTCAGAACTGGCATCCCTTGTAACACCGTACAGGTTGCTCATTCTCACACCTTGGAGCTCATTTGCGTCGCCGTGAAATTCCCTCACAGAACTCTTTACGTTTTCACCGCCTACATTCCCCCTGCTTCATCCTCCAGTGTGTATGACCAGCTGTCCTTTTCCATCGACGGCTTAAGCAGCGCCCTCTCATCCTCTGACCAGGTAGTCGTTCTTGGTGATTTCAACATTCCAGAGGTCGGTTGGATCCGGTCTCCCGAGATTGAAGGGTTATTGGCGTCCTATTCTGGTGCTCCTCAGCATGTGCTGTCCTTCCTAGGCACCTGTGCTTCCGCTGGCCTCTCCCAGCGCAATGCGTTTATGATTCGGGGAGGCTGCTCGACCTAGTTTTCCTCACCGACCCGGACGGCTCATTGGTGCAGCGGTGCCGAACCCCTCTGGTCCCAGAGTGTTATCACCATCCTGCTCTTTAGGTCCTCTTCTGTTTCGATGCTGTCGAGAACTTCTCCTCCACTTTGCGCGGCTGCTGCTTCAACTTCAGATCTGCCGGTTTCTCTTTTATCAACGATTGGCTTTCGGACTACGACTGGGCTGCTGTTCTTATCTCTTTTTCCTCTGCTTCCTCCTCCAGTTCATCGCAATCCTGGATCGATGACCATTGACACCATTTGATGACACCTTAAAAATCTAAAGAATAAAGCCTGGAAAAAGTTTTACTCCTCTAGGCGCGATGAGGACTACCTGGTTTATTATGACCTTCACCTGCGATTCTCCTCAGATCTACAGGCGTTATACAGTAGATTTCTGTCTAACTCGAGATCCAATTTGCTCACTAATCCCAGACAGTTTTGGAAGTTCATCAATTCTAAGCGACGCAGCGATGGATACCCTTCCTCCCTGAGGCTGGTTGACCGCGAGAGTCATGACCCTCTTGTATTGGCAAACGCGTTCGCTGACTTCTTTAGTGCCGCTTTCTGTGACCCTTACTGTGATGTTTCTTCCAATGACCTCTCCCACTTGACAAGGCTTATCTGTCGAATCTGCCCGACACGTTTTCGTGTGGTCCGGACGGTGTCCCGGCCTCGTTTTTGAAAAGATGCTGCTCATCGGTCACTCTTGTCCTCTGTCGTATGTTTAACCTGTCCCTGCGCCAGTGTTGTTTCCCGAAGCTCTGGAAAGATTCTGTGATAATCCCTCTTCACAAGAAGGGAGACAAGGCAGACATATCGAACTACAGACCCATCGCCAACTTGTCACACATTGCTAAGGCCTTTGAAATACTGATTAGTGATGTGCTCCGCTTTCATTGTAAACTCTTCCTGGGTTCTTTTCAGCACGGCTTCATGAAGGGTAAGTCAACCACCACCAATCTGCTCGAATTCGTGCATTACTGTTTGCCCCTGATTGAATCGGGTATGCAGGTCGACTGCATATTCACTGACTTCAGCAAGGCCTTTGACAGAATTAACCATGGCATTCTCGTTCATAAGCTCAGCCTGCTCGGTTTTCCGCCGCTCTTCGTGGAGTGGCTGTCATCTTGCCTGTCCGGCCGTTGCCAACGCGTCCTGTTCCGTGTCGCCCTATCCACCGAAATCTCGGTCACCTCTGGTGTGCCCCAGGGTAGCATCCTTGGCCCGCTCCTCTTTATTATTTACATCAATGACGTCTCGTCACTTCTGCCTAGGTCCAGAATACTGTGTTATGCTGATGATGCTAAAATCTTCCGCGCGGTCTCCTGCGACGATAACTGTGCACTGCTGAACTCCGATATGCGCATTTTCGAGATTTGGTGTTCCAATAATCGTATTCCACTGAATGCCAGTAAATGCACCGTTATGTCTTTTTCACGTAGGATTCGTTCTATTTCCTTCAAGTACTCCATGGGTGGTTGCACCCTGAGCAGGATTGACTTGATCAAGGACCTGGGGGTGTTTCTTAACTCCTGTCTCTCCTTCGAGGCCCACGTGGATTTCGTGGTTGGCAGAGCTAATTCCACGCTTGGCTTTGTAAAAAGATGGTCTAGGGAGCTTGACGATCCCTATTTGACAAGGCTTCTCTACTGCACTTTCGTCAGACCTATCCTGGAGTACGCCAGTCCGGTCTGGGATCCTTACTTCGCAGTGCACATTAACCGAATCGAGTCAGTCCAACGTAGATTCCTTAGGTTCGCCCTTCGCGGCCTTCCCTGGCGCGACCCTACCCACCTCCCTCCTTATCCTGCCAGACTCAGTCTGAAAATTGTTATTTATATGATCTGTTGCAGGGGTCGATCAATTCTGGCGAATTACTCAACGACGTGAGCATTTCCGCCCCGGCCCGGACCTTGAGGAATCGTGACTTCCTCCATGTGCCTCGCCACCGAACCTTATATGGTATTCACGAGCCCATAGCCTCTATGTCCCGGCTATTCAACGAGTTTGCGGCCCACATCGAGTTCGGACGTTCCAGGTTGCAACTCAAAGCCCAATTTAAGCAAATCGTTGAACTTGATTATTATTTTTATCTTAGGTATAAGTTGTTTTATGTATGTATCACATTTGTAGTAGCCAGCTTTGGCAAATATTCTTTTATAAATAAACTCTGTTTTCTACCTCGAATTTTTGAAGTTTATCCGGAATTGCGGAGAACGGATAGTTGCTGCATCACGACAACTCATCGCCGCATTGAGCGTTATTTGTTTATCAATTTATGAGTATGAAAGGCATTCCTGTGTCTGATTGCGACTTACATTTCCTGTGGGTAGATTACATTCTAATAAAATAGATTTAAAAAAAATAAAAACCGTTAGAAAAATATAAATCTTTGGCAATTTTTCGGTTGCTGACGATCTTAAATTATTTTGGTAAAAATATTGGAAATTTTTTTCAAATTTTACATAAGTAGACTTTGTAAAGCTCCTCGAGACGAAGATTTAAAATTTAATTAAAAAAACAGTGTTTTTATGTAATAATATGATATTTTATTAAAATTTATAAAAAATTTAGAATTAAAATTCTAAATCAGCCATGAGGAATGGATAGAGAATTTCAAGACGAACATTTAAAAATAAAGTTCAGAAAACTCAAAATTTACGACCTCTAGAGTCGGTGAGATTCGAATCTGGGACCTCCGGATTGAAATTCCGACACATTTTCACTTACTCTTCTGACGACTTCTTAAAAAAGGAGTTTAAGCAAATTTAAATTATATTTAAGTACTTACAGTGGTTTAAATAGTGTCATTTTTGCAGTCGAATATTCATCACAACCCCTATTAAGTAAACTCTAATACTTTTGAAATAAGTAAATAAATAAAGGCTTGCCTTAAAGCTATCAGCTTTTTAAGTTCTTTAATCGAAATAATTTTCAAAAAATTCACTCTTTATAATCTGACTCTGTCAAATAAGAAGGGAAGGGAGTTTAATTGAAAATAGCAGCACAGGCGTTTGATTTTAGGCGCTTTTATTTAAAAATACAGTCGAAGATATTGCAGATTATTATTATTATCTGTATGCAGGCCCGTAGAGACAAAATTCGGGCCCGGGGGTACCACTTACGGGCCCGGGACTAAGCGTTTACGGGCCCATATACAATCGAATGAGTGACTTTCAATTTAAAATCTATCTAGTATAATACACTTTTTCGATCGTGACACATTTTGTTATATATATATATATATATATATATATATATATATATATATATATATATATATATATATATATATATATATATATATATATATATATATATATATATAATTAAAATTTGATAACGGGGCCCCTTTCGAAAGCCTGGGCCCGGGGGGTTTACCCCCTTCGGCCCCCCCTTCTCGGGGGTCGGCCTGTATGCCTTCCAAATGGCTATTTAGTTGCTACTTCATATGAAGCAATATTTAATTCTTTGTGCTCCTTCGATAAACTGTCTTCCGATATCGATAAGATTTTGGAAGTATTCCCCTCTTCTGAAATCGTTCTTGCTGGCGATTTCAACGTCCACAACACACAATGGCTCAGGCATTATTCTACCACAAGCCCGTCTGGAAGACACGTCGAGTTATTTAGTGAGTCCAACTGGTTATTTAGTGAGCAACTGGTTGAGTCTCCGACTCGTGTTCCTGATACTTTGGGGCAAAACGCGCATCTTTTGGATCTATTTCTAACATCGTATCCAGAAAAGTACTCGGTTTCGGTAACTGCTCCCTTGGGTAATTCGGACCATTGTCTTATCTCACCCAATTCTCCATCTCCTCTCTGACAACCATTAACCTAACCCCCACCAAAAGATTAGTGTGGCATTATAAAAATGGTGATTGGGCGGGACTTAATAAATATCTCATAGAGCTGGATTGATCTGATTGCTTTTCTATGGGAGACGTTAACAGAAGCACTAATTATATCTTGAACATCCTCTGGTTTGGAATGCATCGCTTTATTCCCCATAGCTTCAAGAACATCAAACCAACTAACACCAATTGGTTCAATAATGATTGTTTCGCAGCCATTAAAAAGAAGGATGCAGCCTTTCAGGTATATAAATTGTGCCCTTCAGAGGAATTGAGACGTATCTATAGAGCATCAGACGGAAGGTATTTTCTACTCAAAAGGATAGTAAGGGCTTCTGGTCTCTAGCAAAAACCGTAAAGAACAATTTCACCTGTTCGTCAACACCACCACTCATATATAATGGGAATGTTTTTACTGACTCATTGGACAAGGCCAACCTGTTTGCTGCTAATTTTGCTGCTAATTCGTACTTGCCACCTGCATCGCAGCTACTACCATCTCCAGCACAGTGCACTAGTAGGCAAAAGCTACCACACTTTCGCACTCGGGAAGTTTTTAGAGTACTTTCGAAACTCTACGTGTCCAAAGCTACTGGGCCTGATGGTTTCTCGCCCCCTTGTTTTAAAATGCTGCGCTTCTGCTGTGGCTAAACCTCTGCGCAAACTTTTTCAAATGTCATATTCAACAGGAATCTTTTCAAGTGTATGGAAACTTGCTCATGTCCAGCCGATACTAAAAAAAGGAGAGGCATGCGACCTCTCTAACTACAGACCAATTGCACTAACCTCGATTATATCCAAAGTTTTTGAATCACTCATCAACTCTCAGTTGTTGAAATATCTAGAAAATAACCATCTTATCAACGATTGCCAGTACGATTTCCGCGCTCGCCGCTCAACCGGAGATTTACTAACGGCTCTAACGGAGCGTTGGAATCATTGTCTCCATAGTTTTGGTGAGTCCGAAATCGTCGCTCTTCATATTTCAAAGGCTTTTGATAGAGTCTGGCATGCTGCCCGTTTAGCCAAACTTCAAATATTTGGTCTGCACCCTACCCTCGTTAAATGGATAGAAAGTTTTTTGTCAGGCCGTTCAATCCGTGTAGTAATTGACGGAGTTACATCTGTTTCTTATGATATAAATGCCGGTGTACCTCAGGGTTCAATTCTTTCACCAACCTTATTCCTTCTTTTTATTAATGATCTCTTATCCTTTACTCTCAATCCTATTCATAGTTTCTCCGACGACAGCACCCTTGATTTCGCGTGCTCATTTGATTCTGTAATGAATTCACGTGGAAATGCTACAGAAGTCAATCGGGAACGCATGTTTAGATCAGTAAACAACGACATTTCTATGGTTCTCACTTGGGGCAGAGCAAATCGTGTTACGTTTAATGCATCCAAAACTCAATGCTGTTTAATGTCCCTTAAAAAACGCCCGGTTCTCCCCCAACCCATTAAAGTCGACGGAGTGATTATACCAAATTCGCCCTCCCTAAATATCTTGGGTATCGAGATATCCAGCAATCTTAGCTGGACTGATCATATATTTGCAATCGCTAAAAGTGCGATGAAATGTTTGGGTTTTCTACAGAGATGTAAGAAATATTTCTCCCCACCTAAGGCCTAGACTTGAATATAATTCCCATATTTAGGCAGGGGTAGGACACACCGCATTGTCCGCGTTAGACTAAGTCCAGCGTAAGGCTATTAAACTTATTGGCGATTCCTCAATCTCTGAGGGCCTTGACTCTCTGGAGCATCGATGGAATGTCGGTTGTCTCTCACTCTTTTATCGCTATTTCCATGGCCATTGTTCTAACGAAATTGCTAGCCTGATTCCTTGTAGACTCATTGCAACGCGCAATACAAGATCTACAAGTTGCTCCCACCCCTATGTTCTCCAGGTCAAATTTGGACGTACCGTCAAATTTCGGGAATCTTTTCTTAGCAGAACAACAGGAATGTGAAACAGTTTACCATGTTCTGTTTTTCCCTCGTCTTATGAGCCTGAAACTTTCAAAAGGTACATCGACACCTCCTTCACTCAACCTCCTAACCCATTTCCCTCATCCTTAATTCCTTTCCTGCCTGAGCTTTGGCAACATCATATATAAAAAAAAAATAAAAAAAAGGTATTTATTTTTATAATAGCTAACAACCTTAGAATAAAGAACTGAAAGGGAAGGCTCTAACTCTCATGTACAGTGAACATGTAATAAGCCGCTAGCTTTCTTCGACTGCACATTTTTTTACATTTGAAAACGTAAATTAACTTAATTTGATTTATAAACAATCGGGTTCAAGTAAAGTGATATGTCAAAGGTAGCCCAGCCCAGTCTCTGTTTACCCTAAAAGAGGGTAGAAAGTCAAAGGCAATTACTTTAGAGCATTTATGTATTACTATATTTAACAAACAAATATTAACCGATTACTCTTAAATAAATATTTTATGAACTATCCATTATGAACTATCCCACCGAACAATGATACAACATTTCCAACTGTAATGGCAGGTACTGACACAAATATGGCATACTAACACTTATCGTCAGCGGCTTAAGTTTTCGATCAATATTGTCTTTCCTGTTAGTTCTTTATTTGAAAATAACAATAAACATTCAAAATTCAAAAATATAAATAATATGTATATAACTATTGTAACATGCACTGTAGTCTGGCAAAGGCTACGTGATGAAAACGAAACCAAGTTGCGCAATGCGCATGTCCTGAATTTCGGAAACCAGGAAAAGGTCAGATGCCGTATGAAGTCAAGGCCGACTAGAACCTGTGGTGACTTGGTGTGGTGAAAATGAGTAACGGAAATTGCTAGAACTAAGTTGTTGAACTTTCTAGAATTAAGCTAAGTAGTATAAATAGGGCTGAGTAGCAGCCTAGTGAGTTAGTTGAATTTTAACCAGTGAAGTGATAAGTGT
This sequence comes from Leptarthrus brevirostris, assembly GCA_964036015.1. NCBI lineage: Eukaryota > Metazoa > Arthropoda > Insecta > Diptera > Asilidae > Leptarthrus > Leptarthrus brevirostris. Next base: position 56,723,048 of record OZ038375.1, read on the forward strand.
AAATAAAGAGAAACCGTGTATTGTGAAGAAATATTGTCAAGGAAATTGTTAAACGAACTAATTAATCGAAGTGAATAAAAATTGTGAGTATTTGTGACTGCAAATAAGTGTCTTAATTAATCCGTCGAGCCCGAAGAGCCCCATTTACGTTACACTATTATAACAGACGGAGTTGGATCTCTTGGTTGAGTGGCAAGACCACCACGACAGGGTTTAGGGAAATTAAAAAATCCATTCCGACTCTAGGCTGTTGTTTCGTTCGAAGCAATGCGAAAACCTTAATTCTCTTCTAGCAAAAGCCACGCATCATATGGTTGTCCCCTGGTTTTTTTGCTACGTTATAAAAAAAAATATGTAATAAAAATAAAAAGCAGATGTATTAATTACATGAATTTCTGAATTTGTTTGATGTCGCTGCGTTGAGTAGCTCAAAAATTAGAAATAAAATAGTACTGTGCATGGAAAATTGCAAATTTTATGCATCACTCTGTAGTTCCTAAACGGCTGCGATTGCCCCCTCCCCCCCACTCCTACCTATGTCATACAATTTGTTGGTTGCCTAATAAGGATCATCACCCCACTCATTTGGGCAAACCAGATCTTAAATACCCTGTGTATGTACATAAATACATACATATGTACCATATACAAATTTTTTATTTACAAACAAGGAATAGGAAAAAAAAATAGGAATTTCTTATTCGAATAAAGATAAAAGCTAAAAGATCAAATAAAATGAAAGACCGAATAAAATTTTTTTGAATACAAAAGTTGTTTGTTATTTAATGAATTATTCGCAAATAATTGGCGCTCATTATTTTAATTTAAAATAATTATTTGATATTCAATTGTGTGTTGATGGACGTCGTAATTGAATATGTATTTCTGGAATTTTAATAGAAAAATTTTGTAATCCACTTTGTTTTAAAATCACTCAAGTTTTCAAACCAAATTATTTCCTCTTATTGAGATTTCATACAAAATAAGAGTTGCTATGCTAAATCTTTCAAAATCTAAAAACTCCAAAATTTCAAGTCAACTAAATTTAAATAACCGAAAATCTGCTTTTCATATCAAACAAAATTAACCCAACTGAGGTTGCTTCTCTCTGACCTGAGTTTGTTTTCTGTAAAAGACAGAACGTACTCCTAAGTTTTAACTGTCCATCTCGTCGGCTTTGCCGTCCCCCAGTTATTTCCTACCTAGAATATTTAGCATAATCCTATATTAACTGAGTTATATCCACTAATACAAGTTTTTAAAATTCAGATTCCTACACGATAATGTGCGTCGGTGGAATAACTGATAACCTGTCCGCCGTAATTCCGGGAAGTTCCTGGATTTAACCCCGTCGGTTGTTTTCTGATGTTAATCGATTATGATACGGAGGCCATTGGGGGTTGCAAAATAAATGTCGGTGGTCCTGAATTCACCTTATTACAATCGCTGTCTCAAATCGAGTGAATTTTTTCTCCCGCCAAGTGTCAGGTTCCGGAAGCTAGAGAAAAATATCTACTGCATCAGTTTTTAAGCGGCCTATTTATATTTTTGAAACCTGCGCGATGTTAGTAAATTTGATGGTTTTTTTCTACAAATACAACATCATTTATAATGAACATGAAAAAAAAGTCTCTGCGAGTTATGAAAGCGGAAAGTCTTACTAAGAAGCGATTTTTTTTGGATTAAGAGCCTTAGGCTGCATGTTAGCGTGTGGATGGAAAAATTGTGTTGGAACCAACGTTCGCCTCAATATTGGAATCTCTCCGTAAAATGTCGGCTGTCGAACAAACAACAAAGAGATTGGGCCCGTAATCCTTATGTCCTCCACTCTTTTCTTCTTATTTTTTCAAGTTTTATTAACATGTGCAATATTTCAAGTAAATATTGCAATTCATGTTAAGTGAAACCATCAACTGTGCAAAACTTGATACTCTTGTTCGATAACAAAAAACGTAACAAGTTAAATTAAATTTACTAAAATTTCTTAACAAACACAACAAAATTTTTTACTTAAAGTCCATTATCTGAACTGATCTGCATAGAAATCCTTCGTCATTTCCCTTGCACCTAACTTTTAATACTTTCCAGTAGGAAATGTAAGCAATACCGCATCGGAACTGTCATCGATGAAAGTAAGTCATAATGCTAAGCTTCAATGACTTTAACATTGAGATGGCCCAGGACGGATCGATAATGCCTATCCTTTCCAGTACATAGTAATGGGTGAATTCAGCAATTGAACTAAAATAACCACTGATGAAAAGAAGCGTTCGTTTTAATATTTAATTTTTGTATATGTACTTCTAACCACAATTGTTATATATTTATTTAACCCAAACAATTATAAATATATCGCATTTAATTCATTTACAGATTTAAAGGTATTATATGTTTTATTAAAAAAAGATGTACATCTGTTAACGAAATATTTTACATTAAAAACAATGTTATTAATCATTTTTAATTACTCGTCGGAGATTACGTTTACTTACACCACTTTTATTCATTTTTTAAAAAAACAATATAATATTATATTAAAGACATTTTTTACAATGCTCACAATATTAAAACTTTATATTACTATTCAAACTGACTAATGCGCAAAAAACCTACGTCGGCATGCACAGATTTTCAGAATAATTAGTCACGCTTTACAATTGCCTTATGCATGACTCTAGGCTTAAACCTTCAAAAAAATAGAAGATACAAACTGCATCCCAACTACGGCTTCAACTGCCCTTTTAAAATTTGTAAACAACATATTTATACATAATAGAGGTCATATACACATTAATACACCTAGTTCTAACATACATACATAGACTGGTAAACTCATAACTCTCCCTTTATTTGCCGTAGTCGGGTTAAGATTCGTCAGTTTCTTTCCCCTAGCTTAGATTTTTTCCCACCTTCTTCCCCTTTTCTCAGAAAATGCATTACAATCTCCCGGTAAGGGGCAACTTCTCTCCTTTACCACTAATGAACTTACTTAAACCTTAAGTTCATTAAAATATATAACTAAAAATCATGTGCTTACAGTGTGTATGTATAATGATTAAACTACTTAACTCATAATAAATTCTAAAATTGTAACTAAATTTCTCTCTTTGGTTAAAATATAATCCTATTGCAAATCGTTTGATTCGTGTTGAATTTTGTTCTAAAGATTTTGTTATTTTGTTATCATTTATTATACAGGCTGTACCATTTCTAGAGGTCAATACGCGTTTCAGTAATACTCACCTAGGAAAACAGAACATCATACGGCAGGGAGGGAGGGGGCAATTTTCACCGTTTAGGAGTTACAGGGTAATTATTAAATTTTGGAATTTGGGGGTACGGGAATCAGTTTATTGTTAATATTGTAACGAGGTAGGCCACGAAAATGGAAATAGTAAACCGTGGAATGCGCATGCCCCAGGTGGCCAGAAATCTAGGCAAGAAAATGCCAAACGTGAAAAATCAAGCACGATTTGAAGCTATGGTGAATATGTTAGTTGAAAATGTGTAATGGAAATATCTAGAACTAAGCGGCTGAACTTTCTAGAATTAAGCTAAGTAGTATAAATAGGACTGAGTAGCAGCTTGGTTAGTTTTAGTCGTCATTTAGATTGCGAAGTGTTTATATGTGATACTGCGAATAGGTAGTTGTATTTTAACCAGCGAATTAGTAAGTGCTAATTAGTAAAGTGAAACAGTGTATTGTAAAGAGGACGTGCAAAGGAAATTGTGAAACTAACTAATTAAGTGAAGTAAATAAAATTTTGAACATATTATGTGATTGAAAATAAGTGTCTTACTTAATCCGTGTTGTCCGAAGAGCCCCATTTACGTTACAATTGGTGTCAGAAGTGGGATAAATTAAGAAAGATTAAATAAGGAAGGATTTACGTGTTCAAGACTTGAAAGAGGAATTAAGTAAATGTTCCCTGCCTACAATTGGAAATAAATCTGCCCTGGTAGTGTTACTACAAGAAGCTATGGAAAAGGATCCAAAGGCTTTTGTTTTTGAAGACGAGCTGGAAGAAGAGGAAGAAGAAGCAAATTCTCCAAGCATGACCGATCTTCTCAATGCTTTGATGTGTAAGATGAAATCTTCCAAGGAAGAATTAAAATCATCAATGGCTGAACAGAAATCATCAATAGAAGCATCGATGGCAGAACAGAAAACGTTATCAGCCGAATTAAAGTCTGCAATGGAAGCACAGAAAATTTCATCAGCCGAGTCAGCCGTGTGGAATATTAAAAAAGTTAAATGCAAAATGGAACAGTCAATGAAGAAAAATTTCGAGGAAATCAGGACTGAACTAAAGAGTGTCTAGAAAGGGCATTTATCGACTTTATCTTCAGATGTGACTGTGACCAAAAGACTTCATCCTCCAACATTTGCCGGCCAAACGCCCTGCACCAGCCCTGAACCAACACTTGCAGGAGGTTTACCGTCTTCAGCTACGAAGTTGGACACAGAGGCATGGAAAAACGTTGTAGATGTTGGTCCTGTGGTGAAGAAGGTCATCTGCAAAGTGATTTCAGAAGTAAAACTATTTACCACTTGTCGCAGAAGTACAGCCTAACAAAAGGTACACTAAGCAATAGACGTGTTTTGAGAGAAACTCGACCACGTCAATGGCTATCTACCAATCAAGAGGATCTAATGAAAAAAGAAGTAAGGAAGAAAGAAAACGAGTCAAGAAGCTGCTGGAAGTACAGAGAAGAAGAACTACTAGGAGATGTGAATAATGGGAATGTGTCACCAGACGAGAAGACTGACTGTCTTACGGAAATCGAGCAAAGGAAAGCGGAAACTGCAGACTGTGGATCAGGAATTGCAAGATTTCGAAAAGACAATGGACACTTCAATGGAAGAAAAACCTGAATTGACGGAGGAGTTGGAAATTCAAGAATGTAAGCCAATAAACGCTCAAACGGAGGAAGATGAGATTATTCAACTACACTGGAAATGAAAGTAGGCGGAAGAATACAATCAAAGTCTACGTTCTCAGCTGGAGCGGTTTTCATAGTGCTACAGGGATATTCAGCTACATAGCACGCAGCTAGATGATAAATGTGTAAATATGCGAGCTAAGCGTAAAGAGAGGGCCAACATGTTCGAATAAGAGAAATCTGATGGACAACTAGAGAAGCTGTTGAGAAGTTCAATCAGAAACTCAAAAATAGGAAAATGTAATACTAAAAATTTTACTTTTAAACAGTACTGTACAAAAATTAAATCTAATAGGTAACCTTGTTTGACCTTGGTGGAAGGGTATTTTACTACCTTCCATTTACCAATGATGACCAATGTCGCTAGGTTGCTGCAGCGAAAAGATATTAACAATTATTCTGATTCACATTCCGAAATTTAACAATCACCCAGTAACTCCTAACTGGTGAAAATTGGACGATTTTCTGTTTGGCTAGGTGATAGCTATCATTTAAGCTCGTATTGACCTCTAGAAATGATACACCCTGTATAAAGAAGCAACTCGTGGAGCCTGCACTTATAACGATTTTATATTGTTTTCTAAAATTGAATAAACAATTCTTGTTAGCGAAGCAAAGCTTTTTTTACTTTTATTCTGCACTGAACCGTAAAGGTACCATTACTTTTGTGTAAGCAATTAAGCCCAGATTTAAAGAAATGTTGCAGGAGAGAAAAATGTCAGTACAATTCTGTATGCATCGGCATCCTCGTTTCTTTAATTTGTAAAGAAAGCGCTCATGTGAAGGTTAGCTTAGTTTTCACATCCGACATTTTGCGGAGAAAAGGGTAAAACATATTCAGAAATGGGAAAAAGGACACGTTTAAAACTTAATTAGACTGTTTCTTGCTTCTGCTTGTGGTTTGTAACAATTACGAAACGACAAACTATTACTTTGAAGCAAAGAATTTCCACTTATTCTCCCGTTTAGTGAACAACTTTAGTAGTTTCAGTGTTTCCTACAGTTAAAATGTTAAGTGAAAAAGCCCGCACTAATATCAAAGGTTTTTGTTTTTGTCAGCATCATCACAGAATCGACATAATTACATGTGAAGTGCTGACTAACAATGGTGCTCTCGGTGTGATTAGTGCGAAATGGTGGGAAGAGCTAGGACGACTTAGAAACGCTGACAGCATTAGGGAGATTGAAATTCTGAATAAAATAGAGATTTGTGAGCAATAAAGTGCGGAAAATTAATTTACATTTGAAAGAGAACTATATCGTTCCTATTTCCCGGGGTAATATTCAGTTTGCTCTTCAATTTAAAAGATTTGCAATCAAGATTTTCACACATATACAATTTTTTTTACCCTGTCAGTTTTTTTAGTCCTGAAACGGGCAATTTTAGTTTGATTTTTGGGTAATGTAATGTAGAAGGCAATTTAGTTAACAAGAAATTATAATATTTCAATGGTTTGATTCACAAATAATAACTTTTCGGATTTTGGGTAAAACAACTTCTGGGCTTATTATTTCTACCAAATCATTTGTTGGAAGCTCCACTTTGTTGGAAGCTCCACCCAAATATTGTTTATCAACGACACATATTTCAAATACTTTACAAACACACGTTTTATCGCTATTTTCTATAAAGCGCTCTATAGTTTTTGTCAAATAATTAACGCATATAATACTTTTTTCCTGACTAATTGTCATCTTGAAAGTTTCGTGGGATTTGAACTTCTACTTTCCTTTCCATGTTGAAGTCAACTTTCCAAAATTTTTAATAAAGAACTAAGATTATTAGAGATACAACTTTTATGCACTTAACCGTCGATATATCGTCACTACGAACTAACTATCTAACACTAGAACTAACTATCCTAAGTCCACTTTTGGGGAAATCTTTGATTTTGATGCCTAGCCCAAGTTATTTGAATGACGATCGTTTCGGTGTGAACAGGGTGGCTTTATCACAAGCGGTTTGTTTTATATGTCGTGTGCGCGAAATAATTGAATTTAAAAAAAAATTTACAAGGCTTTAAATAGCATTTTACAGAAATGCGCACGACTGGACTTAGGACACTTCTACATCGTAGTGACGATATGTGACCTGAAATTAAGCAACAGGTTCTACGTTCAAAACATAGATTTATGTTTTTGAATTGAATTGAATTTGATTTTTATTCAAAAATATGAGCCTGAATAAACATTCAGATCCCAAATCAAATTTCTACAATCTAAATTAAGCTCAGTATCGCTACTCAAAGTTTTAAATAGCTGTATTAGATTAGACGGGAATCCCAAAAGGAAATGGAACCATTCTAGTAATTATGCGGGGAGCCTTCCATGGAAGGTGAATATCAATTCCGCTTCACTGAACATTTTATTTTATAACTGTTATGACAAAGCAGCAAACAGCTCGACTAACCAGCTAACCAACCAAATGTCAAATGTAAAAAAATCAAGAACGATCTAGGTGCGGTAAAAAAAAAATTAAACCGACTTCAGAAAAAGCACTAAAAAGCATAAAATAATTTTTCATTTTATATCTATTACAACATTTTGAAGTCAGTGCAAATTTAAGAAACAAACCAAACTACAACAAAAGTATTTAATCGTCCTTTTTTATGATCCCTTGAGCTGAAACGTTTAGGTAAATTTATATAGTATCTTCGATTATGGTTGTTTTGTTTCTTTAATTTGCACCGACTTCAAAATGTTGTAATAGATATAAAATGAAAAATTATTTTATGCTTTTTAGCGCTTTTTGTGAAGTTGGTTCAACTTTTTTTTAAAAACTATTTTATATACTGATATTTTTCCTTACAGACACGATTTCTTGCTTGTTTTGTCGGAGAACTTTTGATCTGATTTGACATTTCGAACGGAATTCATAATTGATTAATTTTTGATCGAAGTCCCTTTTTGAATTCGATCGAAATTAAGTACTTGGAATTATATTCCGTTCGAAATATTATCATTCCGTCGGAATTGACAATAAGGCCCAATATCAGCAGCAGACAAAAGAAATTAAAATTTGACAATCTAAGTTCTGAATAAATGTTTACAAAGAGATCGAGCAGCTAGGCTTTTTTTTGTAAACTTTACAAACCATGTGCGTGCGTCTCTTATATAGCTTGATCTTAAACAATGTCGAATGTAATTCATATGGAGAATAGTCGCCAAGTTGGTTTGGGTTCGATATTTTTGTTTCCATTTTGAATCAAAAAATTCAAATCCGATATTGACGAGAAAATTTTAATTAAATAAATTGTTGTAAATTTATTTGCAAAATCGAATTGAAATACTACCTATCAATGGAACAACAGAAATGTTCTCTAAGTTGATAATTAAGTACTAATTTGAATGTAAACGGTTTAAGACACAAAAAACGCTTTCCCTTAAAATTTGCATTATGTGGTATAGAATATTAAACGTCAATATAACACAAAATAATTAAAATTTAAAGTAATTTAATAATAAATAAATTTTTAATTTTAATGTGACTTCTCAACAAACATCCAAGCATACTTTTAGACTTATTATAATAATTGGATTATCTATAATATTAATAAAATAACAGATGATGTTTTTTTCTTATATAATGTGGCTAAAGCCTAGGGGACAACCCTTTGATGCGTTAGCATGGTTTTGCCGGAATTTCTTAATAAAACTCATGGGAAGACCTGGTCTCGAACCCGGGACCCATGGCATGGTGGTCGTGCCGCTCAACGAATTGATCCAACTCCGTCTCCAAAAAATTGATAAATTCGGAGGAAGCCTTTCACTTTCGCGATATATTTTTATAATGGCACGAAAGTTTTATAAGTCTTCACATGGCAACTAAGGGGACAGCCCTTTGATGCGTTAGCATGGTTTTGGCCGGAATTTCTTAATAAAAACTCACGGGGAGACCTGGTCTCGAACCCGGGACCCATGGCATGGTGGTCGTGCCACTCAACGAATTGATCCAACTCCGTCTCCAAAAAATTGATAAATTCGGAGGAAGCCTTTCACTTTCACGATATATTTTTATAATGGCACAAAAATTTTATATGTCTTCACATGGCAACTAACAAACCAGTGCTAGCTGTGCTGTAATTTAATATTGCTGTGAATTTTACAGTTTTATCATCAGTCTTTTTGTTACAAATCGCACAAAGTACGTGTTGGAATTCCATTATCAACAATATGTAATTAAAAATTAGAATTAAGTATAAAAACCAACAAGGATAACCGCATAGATAATAGCCTTCCAGGCATATAAATTGTGCCCTTCAGAGGAATCGAGACGTATCTATAGAGATGCGCGGAATATTTGCAATTCAGCAATTAGCCGGGCTAAGTTCAATTTCGACCAGAGCATCAGACGGAAGGTATTTTCTACTCAAAAGGGTAGTAAGGGCTTCTGGTCTCTAGTAAAAACCGTAAAGAACAATTTCACCTGTTCGTCAACACCACCACTCATTTATAATGGGAATGTTTTTACTGACTCATTGGACAAGGCCAACCTGTTTGCTGCTAATTTTGCTGCTAACTCGTACTTGCCACCATCATCGCAGCCACTTCCATCTCTATCACAGTGCATTAGTAGGCAAAAGCCGCTACACTTTCGCACTCGGGAAGTTTTTAGAGTACTTTCGAAACTCGACGTGTCCAAAGCTACAGGGCCTGATGGTTTCTCGCCCCTTGTTTTAAAATGCTGCGCCTCTGCTTTGGCTAAACCTCTGCGCAAACTTTTTCACCTGTCATATTCAACAGGAATATTTCCAAGTGTATGGAAACTTGCTCATGTCCAGTCGATACTTAAAAAAGGAGAGGCATGCGACCCCTCTAACTACAGACCAATTGCACTAACCTCGATCATATCCAAAGTTTTTGAATCACTCATCAACTCTCAGTTGTTGACATATCTAGAAAATAACCATCTTATCAACGATTGCCAGTACGGTTTCCGCGCTGGCCGCTCAACCGGAGACTTACTAACGGCTCTAACGGAGCGTTGGAATCATTGTCTCCATAATTTCGGTGAGTCCGAAATCGTCGCTCTTGATATTTCAAAGGCTTTTGATAGAGTCTGGCATGCTGCCCTTTTAGCCAAACTTCAAACATTTGGTCTGCATCCTACCCTCGTTAAATGGATAGAGAGCTTTTTGTCAGGCCGTTCAATCCGTGTAGTTATTGACGGCGTTACATCTGCATCCCACGAAATAAATGCCGGTGTACCTCAGGGTTCAGTTCTTTCACCAACTTTATTTCTTCTTTTCATCAATGATCTCTTATCCCTTACTCTCAATCCTATTCATAGTTTTGCCGACGACAGCACCCTTGATTTCGCGTACTCATTTGATTCTGTAATGAATTCACGTGGAAATGCTACAGAAGTCAATCGGGAACGCATGTTTAGATCATTAAACAACGACATTTCTAAGGTCCTCGCTTGGGGCAGAGCAAATCGTGTTACGTTTAATGCATCCAAAACTCAATGCTGTTTAATGTCCCTTAAAAAACGCCCAGTCCACCCCCAACCCATTTCAGTCGACGGAGTGAATATACCCAATTCACCCTCCCTAAAGATCTTGGGTATTGAGATATCCAGCAATCTTAGCTGGACTGATCATATATTTGCAATCGCCAAAAGTGCGATGAAATGTTTAGGTTTTCTACAGAGATGTAAGAAATATTTCACCCCACCCGACTTAGCGTTGATCTACAAGTCCCACATTAGGCCTAGACTTGAATATAATTCCCATATTTGGGCAGGGGCAGGACACACCGCATTGTCCGCGTTAGACAAAGTTCAGCGTAAGGCTGTTAAACTTATTGGCGATTCCTCAATCTCTGAGGGCCTTGACTCTCTTGAGCATCGACGGAATGTCGGTTGTCTCTCACTCTTTTATCGCTATTTCCATGGCCATTGTTCTAACGAAATCGCTAGCCTGATTCCTTGTAGACTCATTACAACGCGCGATACAAGATCTACAAGTCGCTCCCACCCCTTTACTCTCCGGGTCAAATTTGGACGTACCGTCAAATTTCGGGAATCTTTTCTTAGCAGAACAACACGAATGTGGAACAGTTTACCATGTTCTGTTTTTCCCTCGTCTTATGAGCCTGAAACTTTCAAACGGGGCGTACATCGACACCTCCTTCACTCAACCTCCTAACCCATTTCCCTCATCCTTAATTCCTTTCCTGCCAAGGCTGTGCTTTAGCATCATAGGGCATCCCCTGAGCTTTGGCAACATCATATATAAAAAAAAAAAAAAAAAAAAAAAACTATTTAAAATAAAACCCTAAATTGGTCAGTAAAAAAATGTAAAAATCCACAATCAGCATAGGGGAGCTGCCGATGTGCACGGATGATACCTGCCATGGTTTTTGAACTTAGCACTCTCTTACTCGTCACTATACCAATTTTTAGCGACGTCGAGCAGCTGCCAGCTGAAAGTGAGGTTCCTGGTAGCTCACTCCCTATCTCGTTGCGAGGGGGCCTGATATTGATGCTGCAAATAGTTCGGTCGGGCCTAAAACATCGACGTGTGCTGGTAAGACTATCAATTCTGCGACTTTGAGACCTGCTGTGCTTCCTCCTTGCGTCCTTGTCACCCGAATTCATTCTGATACCACTGTGGAGGACGCCGTGCGCCATGTTTCATTACACTTTGGCATTGCACATTACAGTATTAATTGCCGATGGATTGACATGTCACGCAGCGATGCTCGCTCCTTCTTCGTTTCTTTTAAGATGGTCATTCCTGATGCTCTGTTTAATGCTATCGTCTCTCCTGAGGTTTGGCCTAATGGAGCCATTGTTCGGGAATTCACTCCAAGAAATCATTCTGACTTTACAGTCTTTGGCTAGATTACGTTCTACTACGCTAATGTAACTGGCCTTCCATCTAAGATGACCAGCCTCTATATTGGCTCTGCTAACTTATGTTTCGACGTCGTCTGTTTGACTGAAACCCGGCTCTGTGGAATGTTTTCCGACGCTGAGCTTTTCGGTCCCGGTTTCTCACCATGATCGACATCTGTCTACATTGAATGCCCCTGTTGGGGGAGGAGTACTTTGTGCTATTCATCGAGATATCCCATGCTCTGCTGTTGAGTTCCATGACTCTGATGACCTGGAATTTTTATGTGTTGTTCTGAAGTTGCCGGACATGAATGTGTTTATTGCAACAACTTACTTTCCCCCCGGAGTGTCCACGAATACTTGCGATCTTCTCGCATTGACAATCTCTGTTGTGCCTTGCGCCCACCCGACGAACTTTTCCTCTTCGGAGATTTTAATTAGCCAGCAATTAGCTGGATACCTTCCGATGTTGACGGATTTATACCCTGCCGCTCATCAATATCGCAGGGATCTTTATGTTTCATTGACTGCCTTTCTTCTTCCGGTCTGACGCAATGTTGTAGCCTTGCAAATGACTGTAGATTAATGGATTTGGTGTTCACCACTGACCCATTTGTAACTTTGGTCAGGCGTTGCTTCCTTCCTTTCGTTCCTGAGACGTCTCATCATCCTGCTCTTCAGATTGCTCTGGTCTTTGATCCGATGTCTGCAACTTCTCCGATTCACAGTAATTACACTTTGAATTTTAAACGGGCTGATTTTTCTTTATGAAATAATTGTTTATTAAATTGTTGGTTCAATATTTTTGACGAACGTGACGTTGATATGGTGGTCAGTGCATTTTACGATAATCTATCCGCCTGTTTTCTGCAATGTGTTCCTATCTCTAGAGCAAATAATTATTTTTCTAGTCCGCCCTGGCTGAATAGTTCACTAAAGCATCCCGAAAATTTAAAAAACAAAGCTTGGAAACGTTTCTGCTTGTCAAATTGCGATGCGGATTTTTATCACTATTCATTTCAGACATTCACAACTGATACGATGAGGACATCGACAGATTGAAATCTACTTTACGTGACCAACCTAAACAGTTTTGGAGATTTTTTAACTCTAAGCGTCGTACTGATGGTTACCCTGCTTTATTGAAGCTTGGTGATATCGAGAGTAGTGACCCCTTGCAGATTGCAAATCCATTTTGCGACTTTTTTACGACTTCTTTCACTGACAATAACTGTAATATTAGGTTTACGGATTTTAGTTACTTGGTAATGTTTCCTTCTTCTTCCCTTAAAATGAAGGATTTTATATTTGATGACGACACAGTCGCCAAATATATTAATAGTTTGTTCTTCTCTCGTTCCTGTTCTTTGTTATTTATTTAATTTAACAATACATTTGACAGAATTAATCACAAAATTTTGATTCACAAGGGTTTCCATTCTTGTTTGTTGACTGGGTTCGTTCATACTTATTATGCCGAACCCAGCGACCATATCGATGCAATTGTTACTAAAGCTAATTCGACATTAGGCTTTATTAAGCAATGGGTTAAAGAATTCGATGACCCTTATATAACGAGCCTTCTTTATTGTACCTTCCTTAGGTCAATTTTAGAGTATGCTAGCTGTGTTTGGTTACCTTATTATCACGACCTCATTGACAGGGTTGAAGAAGTCCAGCGCCGCTTCGTTCGTTTTGCACTCCGAGGACTTCCATGGACTAATCCTCTCATTCTGCCCCTTACTTAGATAGGCTTAAACTAATAACTGTTGAATCTAGACGAAACAATTCCAAAACTGTTTTCACTTTTGACTGCCTCTCCGGTCTTACCGTCCTCTTTTAATATATCGATTCCAAGTCGCTTTTTGAAAAACCGAGATTTTCTTAAATTACCTTAACACTGTACTAATTATGGTTTTCATGAACCAATCACTTCGATGGCCCGTTATTTTAATTTGTGTTATGGCAGAATTGATTTTAATTTATCTACTTATTTTGTAAAGAGTACACTTTCTTCACTGTTCTTTTTGTATTCTATAGTTTTTAATATAATTCTGCATCATTAAGTATTGTTATGTTAGTTTAGTTAATTATTATTGATTTTATTGTTATTTCTAGTAGATATTTGTGTTATTTTTTTGTTTTTTGTTATTTTGATGAATTTGTATAAATAAATAAACAAATTTACTTGATTGTAAAGAGGAAATGAAAGTCTGTCTTATTCATTTTTGCAATGAACTAAATTCGTGCAGCAGCATAATACATGTTTTAATCAGGGACCGAAAGTAACTGTTATTTTTGAATTTTTGAACGAAAAAGTTCCAAGGAAATTGGAGTCGCCAAATGAAATGAAACATATCTAGGTGATTCTCATTGAGTCCTCTATTGATTTTCGACAGAATTTTTAAAATTTCATTTTTATCCATTTCTATACCACAAAAACAATTATTTTTGGACACTTAGAATTTTCACTAGAAAAAAACAGTTATTTTGGACTATTTATTTTTCCATTGCAAAGTAAAAGTTCCATTTGAACTTTTATTTTTTCTGTTTGATGAAAACTGTGAAGAAGACCTTAACGCTTAAAAGCATAAAATAATTTTTAATTTTATATCTATTTCGATATTTTGAAGTCGGTGCAAACTAAACAAATAAAACAACTACAGAACCACAATTGAAAATAATACATAATACTTCCTGAACGTTTCAGCTCACGGGATCATAAGAAATGACGATTAAATATTTTCGTTGTAGTTGTTTGGTTCGTTTGATTTGCACCGACTTCATCGTAAAAGAAATAAAATTAAAAATTATTTTATGCTTTTTAGCGCTTTTTGTGAAGTCGGTTCAACTTTTTTTTAAAACTATTTTTGCCAGGAATAAATGAAAGTTCTTCTTTTCAGTTTTCATCAAACAGAAAAAATAAAAGTTCAAATGGAACTTTTACTTTGCACTGGAAAAATACAGAGTCCAAAATAACTGTTAGTTTTAATCATGAATTACTCGTATTAGTTTCCAGAAATACCTGTTAAAATAGCACTTTTTCAGAAAAAAGAGATAACAGGTATGGTCCCTGGTTTTAATAAGTTAAGTAATCTCGCTGTAGCTGAATAATTTGGATCAACTCTTCGCTATTACCCTCTGATTACGATTGGTATCTTACTAATGTTTTAAGTGGTGCGCATTGCAATTAGCAAGAAATTTTTCTCTTGAAAAGTTTTTGTTAACTACGTCAATGGGATATTATGAAAGTTTTTAATTGATACTTTAAAGTCATAAGTTTTGTAGATAAGCATTTTTCTGCTTACGTAATTAGATTCAGCCAATACTCGCGGATAGCCGTATAGCAGTTTTCTTTAATATTTAAAACTTTCCAGTTTATTATCCTTCTAAAACAAATTTTAAATAAATAACAGGAACAAGAAGCCTTTGAAGTAATGTTGATATTATATGATGCAATATATAGTAATGAAAGATGTACTGAGAATGTATAGCTAATAGAGACGAGTCTACCGGGCTGGACAAGTTTACTTTCCAGGTATTGCAGAAATTAGAACATTACAGTACATATACCCTATTGTATTGTATGTTCAGATTATAGCATTTTTCAGTCATCGTATCAGGTACTATTGTATAAGAAAATACTAAAAATTAACTAGGGAATAGTCCACGCACAGATACGAAAAGTGCGGAGAGTGGGTTGCCCGCGTGCAGCGCCGCCTACACCAAGCATACTATAGTTTTCTATCTGAATGCGCGTTTGATGGATGCGGGGCTTAAGAAGTGTTTGGACATGTTTAAACAATATCTAATCTATAAGAAGCGAAAGATGGATAAAAGTCGGTGAAATTGCTATTAAGAAGTTGAAAATAGTCTGCTTTTGACATTTACAGCGTGTAGAGTCGAAGCGGTAATAGGTAAATAGGTAAATGGATGAGTATTTGGATTTCTTATGCAGGTTTGAAAATGTCAAAACACAAAACCGGTGTTTATGAATTATGACAGTTTAATTTGAAACATCATCTTTCCATGTTAAGCGACAGTGTCAAAAAACTCACAGACACCACGCCCGAAGAGGAGTTCCAGAAGTCTGCTAGCTCAATGAAGAGAATCCCGGATGCTCATATGACCCTTGTCATCAACCTAATCGCACTATTTGCAGCCGATATTATGATGGCGATGTGCACGGGAGAGAGTCCAATTACCGACACCATGACAGTTGTTGGACAGCTCCTCATTGCTCCTGTCATGGAGTTTGCTAATTATTGGCCTTTCTTAAACTTTTGGCTACCAGACCAAGGCGTAAGGGCAACAATCGTATTGTGCTTATATCACCAGGAAATCATTTTCGGGGTGAGACCCTATGTCCTTCTGAACAGTTTAGTCTTATTTAGAGTTAAGGCGAGCGTTCCAATTAAGTTTCCTGTCGAGCGTAATGCCCAAGTATTTCACCTAGTTGACCGTGCCTTCCATCAAAATTGGACCAAGGTCTAAATTGTGCCTTCTGGCGAACGGCACAAGAACAGTTTTGGCAGGGTTAATAGCAAAATCTTCGTTTGCGCATCAGTAACCGTGCCCTGAGCTGATTTCATTAAATCAGTACTTCAGTACTTCATAATAATTGCAAGGTCATCCGCATAGCCGGCTGCCCGATAACCAAGCATACATAGCATGTTTAAGTGGTCGTTTACTGCTAGAGACCAGAGCTGCGGCCACTGTATACCGCCTTGTGGATACTCCTTAGCTGCCCTAATGACCATAGAGCTGTTACTCAGGTTGGATGTAATTTCTCGCTCCTTTAGCATAGCATCCACCTACTTTACAGTATGAGATCCTCCAGACCCCTCCGTGTTCGGGCTTTATATATGGATCCATATCTGATGTTGTCGAAAGCACCTTCTATATCAGAAAAGCACATAAAGCTAGTTCTTTAAAATGAAGGGTTTTCTTGTTAACATGATTATGCCATATAGGTTCTGTTGATCTACTATTTGTGTGGGCAATCTGATTAAAGTGATGAAGTGGTTATTGGATATGTTGTGGAGGTCTAGTAGTCATTCCCATGTCTTAAATAGAAGGTAGGTATGATTTATGCAGCTCAAGAGGCTTTTGCTCTATTTGCAAATAAACACCATTACTGCTTTTCTCCAAGAGAGCGGTTTGTAACCCAATTATAGCTCTAAACAAATTAGTCAATGGATAAAGGATGGCATCCATGCAGCCCTACCGTTCAAGCGAGATCCTTCGTCACTGGCCACGTGGCGACCTGCCTCTGGCAAAGATTCTATGCTTTCACAGTGCCTTCTCCAAGACTCGCATTTGGATTGCTTGCGTTGTTGGGAGCGTTGCACTCTATTAAATATCTGGCTTAGGGGTTTCAGATAGGCGGTCGGTACACCATGGCAACATGCGTACCGCTTTGGTTGAGACTGAGACGGTGTTGTCATGGTAGGAGGAAATAATCACGTCATTTGGCTAGTTAGCCCCAAACTGATTGTAGTGACCAGCTTATCAACCTTCAAGCTCGCAGCAGCTCTAAAGGTATACCAGTTTGTTTTTCTAGGGATTGCAGCATTGGTCCGTCACCGAAACTTTATCTTAGATTCGCCAGTTCCTTATGAACTCGGAGAGGACTCTGCTAGCCAGAGTCCAGAGAGAGAGATCTCTTCTCTGACTGTAGTGGTATAAGTAGGTTAGCACCCTCTATTAACTATATCAATATTTTTATCGATTAGGTAGAGGTGCTCACCTTTGTCATTAATGTTGCTGCTGCCCAAATCATGTGGTAGGCGCTTGCGTCGCAACCGTCGGTTTGTTCGTAGCAATAACTGATGAGTTCTTCGACTTCATAAGGTGAAACGAATGGGCTGTCTCCAGGATAGTAGGCTGATGCCAGTACAGTTTCTTGCATATCACCTACTGTGGATATCTCAGCCGGGATCGCCAAAACTTCCCTGGAAATAAAGTTGCTCACCCTCTTCTCGGTGGTAAATCAACTTACATAAGCTGATGTTGAGTATTCGGACTTTATTACTTTGGCTAATGCTCTTTTGTCATGATACCAGTTCCTGTCCAATACGGCTTAGCACTGACGAAGTGGTGGCACTTTTGCTCACCAACTCTTGTGGACAAGGGTCGGTACCCTGCCAGAATCTCTAGGAATGCGCCCAAAATCTCCATCCGGAGAATCCGATAGCTGTAGCCCACTGGCTACAGTGGGACCCTACTGGTCTGGTCACAATTGGATGCACATACATAGGACTGCATCGGGTTCTCTGTTAATTTCGTTACAATAAATGTGATCCCCACGAGTAAACGAGCAGTGAGAGTCACCTGCAACAGAGCCCGTTGCCACGAGAAGTCTTGATTGAAACTGGAAGGCGACAGGTATCCAGAGTCCGTATACTAAAGACCAAGTTTCCCTTGGACATGGATGCCTCGATGTACGCTGTTTCACCTGGGATTGGGATATTTTATTTAAGAGAGTATTCGTCTCCCCGCCTTATACATTACTTTGTGTTACTTTTTTAAACACTTTTTCGAGAAAAACTCTGTCCCTACCTTATCTCCAAAACTATCGCTCAGAAAAATCTGGAAAAAATGATGAACATTGAGAATAAGGTGTAGCTTGAACGAAAGTTATGAAGATTGGATTTTATGAATCCTTTGATAAATTTATCTGGTACATAAAAACAAAGATAAAAAAGTTTCCTGCTGCATCAGTATTGACACGGCCGAGAAATTGAAGCATGACAACGCCTCCTTACTCTCTGGCTTAAAATCTTTATTTAAAAGCACTACGGAGTATGTACTTGTCCGGTATTTTTACAGCTGTATAAATTGTGGAAAGTGTATTTTCGTGGTGTTACTGTTAAGTCATGATATTTCGTATTTACGTTATTATCAGACTTATGTTTACTTAGTAAAACTCGATTTTTTTAAACCATCGAATACTTATTCTTATAAAATTTCTGTTCGATATTCGAGATATATTTCCGATTTATATATTATATATTAATACATAAATATTTAGTCAGTTTCCTATAGAATTAACTCTTCTAACTCAGAAGGCGCACTTCAGAGGCAGAAGCCTGGAATCAATTGACCTATTCACCAGAATATACCATATATTGAGGTGAATGAGGCTCCCACACCAACATGCAAAAACAAAATAATGTTAGTAAACAAAAAACCGAAATAAGCCTAAACACTGCAATCAAGGGTGCACAGACAACAGAGAACGTTAAAGCAAATCTTTAGTAAGAGCCAGGTCAAAAATAGGACACATATTCACGGCTCTACACATGCGATTTATAGGCTCATGCATACCATAGTTAGAAGGAGAATGAACAACATGCAATAAAGGAAATCTCCTTAAGCTACACGGGGTATGATTATAAGAAACCAAACTTACGAGAGCGCGAAAATCTATGTTCAAGTTCAAAAGCTAGTGAATAAAGATTAGGTCAGCAACTCTACGACGTTCCTCCAACGAGTGCATATTAAGTAACTGAAGGCGATCCGCATAAGGAAGAAGTCTGAGTGGATCACTCCACGGGAGGTCTCTTAGTTCCGCTGCACCGACTCGATGCGTCTAGAATGAACAGCATAGCAGGGAGACCAAACCTGAGATGCATATTCGAGAATCGGTCTAACAAAAGAATTAAATAAGTGAATTAAGGTCTGTCTATCAGAAAACTCCCTTGACTACCGTTTAACAAAACCCAGAACAGAATTACTCCGAGACACGATATAATTTATGTGCAGAGTGAAATCAAGTTTTTTTGTCTAGCTTGACACCAAGGTCAGTAACGGACTCCACACGACGGATAATAGTTTCCGCAAAGGTATAATCAAAGATAAGCTGATTGAGGTTCCTAGAGAATGACATAACTTCGCATTTATCTAGGTTAAGTTGCAGGCCATTTGAGGCACACCAAACCTTGAAGGTATTCAAATCAGCCTGAATGCAGGCAGAATCATAACTGTTTCTAACGCATGAAAAAATCTTCATATCTTCTGCGTAGATTAAGACTTTGGAGTGCTTAATCAGAGGGACAATCGTCAATGGCAAGAATGAACAGCAGCGGCCCCAGGTGGCTACCCTGCGGTACACCAGATGAAGCCCGAACAACACTAGATAAAGTGTTACGGAAAGATACATGGTATGACCTATCTTTTAAATAAGAGCGGATCCAGTCGAGCAATAAAGACGGAAAACCCAGCTTTTCAAGTTTAAGAATAATCACAGAGTGAGGGAGCTTATCAAATGCCCTCGCTGGAAGGCAGAGATTATGTGTGTTGTAAATTCAAGCAGGTTATTTGTCGATCTACCAGGCATAAATCCTTGTTGATTAGATGAGATTAGCCCCTTACACTGCCCAACAAGCTGTGAATATATAACAGATTCGAACAACTGGGGTATGCCGGAAAGCTTCGCGATTGGCCTATAATTTGTTATTAAGTTTTTGTGCCCCTTTTTATAAACAGGAATTATAAAGGAGCTTTTTCATAACGTAGGAAATTTACCGTTCTGAAGGGATTTGTTGAAGATGAGTTCCAGAGGAGTGAATAAGGCGTCAGAACAGGATTTCAAGAACGCAGGAGTAACATCATCAGGACCAAAAGAAAAGTTCAGTTTAAGCTCCTTGATACCATCCATGATAATATCACGAGGTATAATGGGCAAAGCAATGGAAGCAGCGGGACGGACTTGGATATGACCAAACTCATCCAGGGAAGGCACAAAGTTGTCAGATGAAAAGGCGCCCTTAAAAAACGAAGCAAAGTTATCGGCTATATCGGGCGCACAGCAACTAGAGGATCCATTGTACCACATTGTAGATGGATAATTATCAGATTTCTTCTTCATATTCACCAATTTAAAAAAAGTACGAGGATCATTATGCAAGTTACTGCGAACATTATCAAGGTATTCCATATATAAAGATGAAGATAACGCTAAAAAGCTGTCATAGCAATCAACAAAATTGCAATAAGCTAACGCGCTTCTACAGCTTAAGTAATTTTTCTATAGTCTTTTTTTTTTTATTCTTAAGGCTCCGTAGTTCTCTAGTATACCATGGGGGAGAATGACAGGATGATCTCGACCGTTTGAGTGGCACAAAAGAATTAAACAGATCATAAATCCTGTCATAAAACATGGAAACACATTCGTCGATATCCCTACCATAAAAAAGAGATGGGAAATCGATTGAGAGCATCCTGTTTGAAATCAAGAACGTACTGATCCAAGTTGGGGTCAGCAATATTAAAACCATCGTAGCAGAAATAAATGAAAATAGCCGGATGCAAACTGTCAATAGCGGATAACTTACGAGAGGCCGATTCGACTATTGTGTTACTTGAATCAGAAGTAAAGTTAAGATCTAACTGTCTTCCCATAGAAAAAGGGAGTCTCTAGCAGTAAGACAATTTAAGGGCAGGTAGTCGTCGTCATCAGTATTCAAAATGAAAGTCACCAAGAAGGATGATTTCGTCCTCTGGGTTCGTCATATTATTAATAAAATCTAAGCTAAGAATGAAAATGTCAAAGAGACTACGGCCGTCTGCATCAACGTTGCTTGTCAAATTTGGAGGAATATAACAACAGAGCAGTAAAAAGTTCATCTTAATAAGAGATAGCTTAAGAGCTAAGAGCCCAATTGTGAGCGTGTCGGAGAAAGAAGGAATATCAATCAAGCTGCAATCCAAGTATGACTTGCATGCAACCAACACACCGCCACCACGAGCCACGGAGTCAGAATATCTATCCCTACGAAAAACCTGATAGGAATCGTCAAGAATTTCAGCATCATTAAAACCGTAATGAAGCCAAGTTTCGGTCAGAGCGATGACATCGTAACAGCCTTGAGAAGCCTGAAATAGCCGGCCTGTTCTTGTTCTTAATCCCCTTACATTTTGATAGTAAAGGCGTGAGAGTCAATCGAACCCTCCGCATCATTCGTTAGAGTTAAAGATGGAGATGGATGACCACACTCCACCGATGCCAATCCGAGAGTGGCAGAGCAAACAGGACGATCCTGGCGCATGGGCGAAATGTCAGATGGAGGGTCATGCCCCAGCGGATTAGAACCGGGGTCATCAGAGAGAGCAGAGGCCACTGGACCTATACCAGAGGCATTTGAGCGAGCAGAGAGAGCCCTCACCTCAATGGCGAGAGAGATGATAAGCTCATTGTTGGTCGAAACAGCTGCAGATCAAGCGGAGATGTCATGCTTTACCTGTTTAATATTACGACGAATATCATCGACTACGGGCAATACTGGCGAAGAATGGATGATGCTAAACCCGGATCAAGGCCAACAACCACAGTTTGAATATCGGAGAGCGACGCAGCTACAGTTGAGACTTTAGAGGTCAGCTCGTGCGACCGCTCTAGCAGGGCATTGGAGTTAGACATCATCTCCAACAACCTGTCCACCTTGGTGGTGATGATACTGGTATCTTCGGAAAAGAGCTAGAGATCACTCCAGCGGGCAGAAAAGGAGCCGACTCTGTCCGCAATAAGCGACAGGTCACCGGAAAAAGCGTCCATCATACTCCTCATCAGTCGGAGAACATGGCACGGCTTTATACCAGAGCAATCGCTGCAGGTGAAAGCGCCAGACGCTCCGACCGTGCATGTATCGTAGAAAAATTGTTTTTTTTATAAAGATTACGCCAAAAAAACCTCGTTATCACCCGCATCAAAAAGGTTCAAGGTTCAGACTGAAGAAACGTAACTTTTTTTTTCACAGAAAAACTTTCAACGCGGTTTTTCCGAAAACTTTTTTTTTAACCGGTTAAGACTCGAAAACAAAGGGAGCGATCGAGTTGAACCATTCAGCAAACCTTAAGAAAATCTGTTAGTTATATAATAAACTGTCTTCCTATTCAAAAAATCACCCCTTGCCCCCCTCATATTTAACGTGTCAAAAAAGGTCATTTTTACTTTTTCTTTCAAAACTCTGGAAATTTTTTATTTTTCAACTTTTTTTTTTTTTGGTTTTTCTGATTTAGATGTTTCAAAGTGCCGGAGAAGTATTACCGCGGAACAATTTTTATTTTAAAGTCAAGTTAAACGCCCCTTATTATTAAATTGTTAATACGTAAATGTGTAAAAAAAATTTGTTTAGATTAGCTTTAATGTATAAAACACAAATTAGGGCGCTCTCTATTGAAGGAAAGAAGAAAAAAACGAAACTGTTAATTTTTTACTCTTAGAATGAGAAACCCCCAACATTTTGCCGCAATTTGGAGCTTTCCTTTCAAAAATATGCGAAGTGTTAGTATCTGGTAAAAGCTTAGATCTAGAGAAATAAATGATATACATCAGAAATATAATAGTGAAAAATATCCTTTAAAAACAAAAACTACGTTAAAAATTTCGCTTAAAGTTGGAAAGCAAACTTATATATTCATATTATAAATAATTTTTAAATGCACTCATTGCATTTGCTTCTTACTTCTTCTTCGTGTAAAGGGTACTATTTATAAATAGGCTTTATATGAGACTTTACTTTTATAATATTATAATGTATTTTTACTGAGCGGTTTTATTTATTGTTAATAATACGCATAGTTAAATCATCGGCATGTAGTTTGGATAGAATTTTTTAGGCTACATACGTCCCGGAAACGCTGAATGATTTGTTTGTTTTGTAATTAATAAACGTACCTTTATAAACCTTTATGTATTGGCGATTCTATGAGTTACAGTTAGAGCTAATGTAACCATTGTGAAATACTTTTTTCAATAGTTACACATTTACTGTTTTTTCCAATAAGTACCGTAATCTGTTTATCTGTTTGAAGAGTGATAGATTTCACCTAGCCAAACAAAAAATTGTATGTCAGGGCAGGGGAGGGGGCAATTTCAACCGTCTGGGAGTTACAGGGTGATTCATAAATTTCAGTTTTTCATGGCATGCACATTACTTTTTTATTTTTATCTTTTGATTTACCTAACACAGTACAAAACTACTATCACAATGGCCTTTCCAAAATTTTCAACAATGTTGATATAAATCCTACCATTGCAGGTACAATCACTTCCAAAAGTAAAAAAAGTGTCTCCGAAATTCATGTAATTAGTACACCTCTCTTTTATTTTATTGAATTTCCAATATTATTACATACCTTTATTACTTTTAGTAGACAGAGGATTCGAAAAACCGCATCCTTAGAAATCCCTGGCTACCTAATTACTTTATTGCACTTTAGGTAGGAGTGGGGGTGTAACGCGTGGTCCGATTTCGATGGTTCTTTTTCTGTTGTATAGAGTATGATAGTAGGGGGTTAAAACTAACTTTTAACGCGTGGACCGATTTGGATGGTTCTTTCTTCGTTGTATAGAGTAGAAGACACTAAAAAGTGAAAAATAAAATAGTTGTTAAAAAAGAGTTGAACCGACTTCACAAAAGGCGCTAAAAAGCATAAAATAATTTTTAATTTTATATCTATTACGACATTTTGAAGTCGGTGAAAATTAAACAAATAAAACAACTACAGAACCACAATTGAAAATAATACATAATACTTCCTGAACGTTTCAACTCACGGGATCATAAGAAATGACGATTAAATATTTTTGTTGTAGTTGTTTGGTTTGTTTGATTTGCACCGACTTCAAAATGTCGTAATAGATATAAAATTAAAAATTATTTAATGCTTTTTAGCGCTTTTTGTAAAGTCGGTTCAACTTTTTTTTGTAAAAACTATTTTTAAGATAAATGGTCGAACATGTTTACTTTGGGTTATCAGGTAATTATATCTATTTTAATTCTTGCTACAAAGTTATAATAATGGTTATGTAATTATGTTTTATTGCCTATATTAGCTTGTGTTACCCAAAATTCACATCTTAGTATCCTGGCGTTCTGTTACTCATACCTGATGAAAATTTTGCTGAAAAAAGGGTCAGTCAGCAAAAATACCTATCATAGTTTAAAAACAAATCATAAGGTACAGGTGTTTTTAAGCAAAAATTATTAAAAAATGATAGAATTTACTTTTGAGGAATACGCGGATATTATTTACATTTATGGTGTAGTAGACGGAAACGAGAGAGCGGCTGTACTGGAACATCAAAGGAGATTCCTCAATCGGCGAGCATTCCAAAGAAGGGTATTTACGTGGACTTTCCGAACATTAAGAAAAACAGGGAGTATAACTTCCACACGACAGGGAGAACTGACCCGAAACTTCGGGAACTTCTGCCGACATCGAGCAGCAAATAATCACCATCGTCAGGCAAGACTCTAAGACGAGTCGCAAGACGATTAGGAGTGTGTCCATTTCACCATCACCGAGTCCAAGGAATACTGAAAGGAGATTCCGAGAGAAGACTGGAATTTAGCACTTGGCTTATGGAACGCGACATTGACGACAGGGCGTCTCTGGACCGAATGCTGTGGACGGAGTTATCTCAATTCTCCAGGGATGGTATCACGAACTTCCATAACCTCCATACCAAGTTGGAAAATAACCCACACAGGACAAAGGTGACCTCATTTCAGCATAGATTCAGTGTCAAAGTGTTTGCTGATATCATCGGCAACCATTTGGTAGGACCATTCATTTTGCCGCAAGTGCTTAATAGTGAAATTTATGCGGACACTGCCAGATCTAATAAAGGACATCCCTATGCATAATCGAACGGACATGTTTTGCCAACACGATGGAGCACCGGCGCATTCTGCTAAAATTGCGAAGGCAATACTAAGTGAAAAATTTCCTAACCGCTGGATTGGACGAGGTGCACCGATTCCTTGGCCTGCCAGATCTCCATACCTTACGATATTGGACTGTTTCTTATGAGAACAATGAAGGATGACGTTTATTCAAGCCCTGTTAACACTAGGGGGGATTGAATTACAACAATTGGGAATGCAGCGGCTAAAATACGGGAGGGGCTGGCTGCAATACGCCTTAAACAGGGACTTAGAAAGGAGATTGTTGGTACGCATCCAAAGTGGCTGTGGACATTTTGAACAGATTTTGTAATTTACTAGGATTAATTTTAATAAGTTTTGAATCCTATAAAAAGGATTGAAAAACTGAAACTTATGAATCACCCTGTAACTCCCAAACGGTTGAGATCCCCCCTCCCCCCTCCACCATACAATTGTTTGTTTGGCTAGTTGAGATCCATCACCCCACCCATGGTGGCATGTCAGATCTGAAACACCCTGTATATTGAGTAACTCTAACAACTGCAATCGATGGTTCGTACAAAGTTATATATACGTAGTCTTTCAGATTTGCGTTTTAGATATGATACTCGTGTTTTACGGGACAAGTATTCCTTAAGTATTTGGTGTAAATATATGCTCGCAGTGCAGCGAAAATTTGGCTTGATGTTAGGTGTCTAGATCTCCTTTCTACGAATTCGCATGAATTTTTTGTATAGAATACGTTTCTTGATCGCTATCATGTTAAAGGTTTTATAACTTCTTGTATGTATAATGCCTGTTAAGCTAGATACTGATCACAGCCTACTTTGTCATTGCTATTTTACCTCCCAGCGTGTCGCCACTATTTCATTTTATTGTACGTTGTTTGTACTACGGATGTTCATCTTCTCCTACTTCAAATCTCCGAAGTTTGGAAGATCTTGATTTTTATCGAAGCTTATAATCTTGGAAGCTTCCGCGGTTGCACGGTATAAATAATAAAATTTTGCCGTGTATAAAGAGAGCTTTGTAACTTTTGCTGTATTTTGCGAAATACTGAAATCTTTAATTTGCACTTAGCCGATTTGGCTCCTGATCCCCTGATATACATACTTTCCAGTATTATTTGACTGACAGTAAAAAGATTTTTTGTCTACCGGTATCTGGTTAAGGCACTATTTGTTTTATTTATTGACATTCAAAAATCTACTAAAAAGTAGTTTTGATCTATCTATATATTCTGCAGCGTTAACTTTGTTGTATTAAATGAATAATATGTTACAGATTTCATCTAGGGTATAAAAATTAACCACTTCGTAGCTTCGAAGTTTTTTATTTCCAAAGTTGTAAATGAAGCTTTGTGCCTTGGAAGCCTAAAATTCGAATTAATTTTTTACCTTCGAAGGTTTATCACGAAGCTTCAAAATTTCGAAATTCAAAATTCAATTCGAGGAAAAGTAATAGCCCTAGTTTGTCTAACAAAATAACCAATCCTTGCACACAATTAAAACTGTACACCCTTCTATCCAAAACTAAAGAAAAATACTGATGTCATTGATGCACTGCAAGCTCAATACTTCAACAAAACGAACGCAAGAGAAAGTATTTTCTCTAGGACACCGCACCTTGCATTAAAATTGAAAAGAAGAAACTTTTTATGGTAACCACATGTTCAGATCATTTATCGGTTCACCTTAAGTTGAGACTTTAAAAATATTGCTAGAAATACTACGAGAAAGTAGAATTTCCAAATCGATTCCTATGGTTTACTATGGGAAGTGCGGTCTGTTTGCACCTTCAATGACTCCATGCTAGATCCAGCTAGAGTAGGTTGTGCTTCTGGCGGATTTTGATGAGTAAAGTGTCATTTGAAAGGGTTTGAAGTATGCATGTGCACAAACATGCCAGGGCAAGGGTAAAGTCGTGGCGGACGTATGGTTGTGAAGGGTTATACAATACCTTTGGGTAAACTAGGTAGTTGTTTTCTAATATTAATTTGGCATCGACTTCAAAATCTAGTGAGAAAAAAAAACATTAATTTACATCTTAATGCGCTTTTTTGAGTTTGCTTAACTTTTTTTTAAATAATTTATTTATTTTGTGTGCTTAAGTGAAACGTGGCTAGTTTCCTTTTTCCCACGACCTCTTTAATTTTATACTCCAAACTTTGTTCTACTGCATTAAAAGAAACTTGACATGACTGTGAGACTTGCAATTTTAACTGTCTGTCTGTCTGTTTGTTCGAAATACAAACAACAAGAATAGTAAAACACTGCTGAAATTAAATAATTTGTTTTTTTTTCGAAGCTATTTGGATTATTTATGTTTAAAGTGGTGTAACTCGATTTATAAAATATGCCAGCATTTAAGCTTTAAGCCAGCAAAAAGTAAAAAGTATTAATAATTTCGATGTAAGAAAGATCTGTGTTTTTTATTCTAAAGGATAACATCGTTGAAAGTTATATTAAATATATAGTTTAAAAGTTGTTAAATTTTTTTGATAAAATGAATATAAGTCTTAAATTACTTTCAAAATGGACTTTCACCACTTTCAAATTAAACGGTCCATTTATCGTTGGTTCCAATCAATTAAAAACTCCATACATTAGTATCCCCTTTATTAATTACGTAACGAAACTTAATTTCAATTATCAGCAATTTTGTTGAATTTTGCAAAGTTCAATGTAAATAACTAGAAATGTGCGTTAATTAAATTAGCAGGCGTATCCCCACTAGACACAAATAGAATGTATTCAGCCGTTTGCAAGGTAATATTATTCATGAAATTAAGGACTGCTTATCTGCTTTAGGACGCTAGTCAAACTGTGAGGTAAAGCTGTACATAAACCAATTCAAATGAATAATAATTGCCAGATATAAGGCCACCTAGTGTATCCTCCAGGCGGGATTGGCCACTACTGGTAATTTATGTATCGCTCTTTGACGAAAATTTCAGCATAAGTTAATTGAAAAGGTTCAACTAGATTATTCAATTTCAGTTGGCATTTTAAGCCATTAAGCAAAATATATATATAGTCGTTGGCTTAAAATAAGCTTATTAGTTAGGCTTTATTAAAAGTTTTGCAAATGGCACCTTAATAGCACAACTAATTTAACAAGTACACGTTGGCGATCACATACAATAAGTTCATTAAATATAAATATTAATTTTTTAATTAGTGTGATTACATGCACACAAATTCGATTGCTGCCAATGCCAACAAAAGTTAAATTAGGTATAAGTGGAAAAATAAAGTAAGAAAGATGTAGAGAAGTAATATCAATTAAAAATAAAACTAACTGAAACCTTGTGACTATAATATTTTTTAATTAAAGCTAATATAATTAATTTAGCATATTAAAAGAAACTAAAGAAAGAACCGCAGCACTCAATAATTAGGAATGTACCGAATGGTTAGGTTGGTAGCGCTTTTCTTCAAAAATCATGCAAATTAATTTTTCGGAATTGTCAGTCAGTTGAGTATATCTCACACTAAAGTTTTAATTAAATATTCAATTTCAGGTTATTTGCATATATCAAGTGACAACTAGTCCACTCAGTCTGTCAATTAGGGCTTGTTCATAAGCGTGATACGACTTCGTGCAATTGTTTCGTTCATCTCATTTTTTGAATACTTTTGTTTCAGTCTGCGATTATGCTCGTTCACAAGGTTGACAAACGAAAATTTGTTGTTTACATTTGAATTTGCTCATAATTTGTGCTTTTCAGTATTAATATATATCATTCCAGATATAAATATTTACATTGAATCGAGAACGCGAATTTAAGTTAATGTTGTTAATACTTTTTTTAAGGAAGAAAAGGGAATATTTGTTTTAGTGCCGTTTTCTCATTTTTAATCAATTAATTATTAATAATAATTAATTTTTATAACTAATAATACATAATTACATATATATTATATTTATTCAAGTCGTTTTTCATTCAACAAGCACTTTTCAAAAAGGTAAACAAACCAATTATGTTTGGTTATGTTCAACAATCGCCCCAAAATGAGAACATGGCTGCGATTATTTTTACCATCGCAGCGATGTTAGACAAAGCCAGCAGGTCAAGTAACAGGTATATGACTTGAGCCAACAGGGCCGTGCGCGGGATTTGCTCGTGGGTTTTTGCTCCTGGGTTATTACACGTAAAGCCCGGTATGCAGCTCAAGCGAAATTTTCGTTTCCTATACCAAACCTATGTAAAAAAAACGCGCACGAAAAGTGTGACCGAAATTTTCGTTTGCCAATTTCACAAAGCAGTACGCAGCTCAAGCGAAAAAATGTAAGTTAAGGTATTGAAATTAAGATGGCGCTGGTTTGGAGTGGAGACATTTTTTCGCAGCGATTAAATGTCTGGACATTTATTTCGTACCGAAATTTTGACAGGTCTTGAGATTTTGTTGTCATTGTTAAAGGTTTTTCTGAGCTATTTTAAATAATTAATTTTGAGACAAACACACAGTTTAAAAATTAATTATTAAAATTTGTCATTGAATAAGTCTAAACTTAAATTCTACACAAATTTTTTCCGTGACGACTTATATGCCCAAGAGGCAAGCGAAAATTTCGCTTGAGCTGCATACTGGGCTTAAAGTGAATGAAGTGAAGAATGACCCAAGCAAAATTGTCTTTTGTGGCCACTGAATGGAACATGCTTTAAACATTGTTCCCTCTCCATAAGGTGCTGACAATTCATGTGAGGAAATTACGTTCACGAGGTTTTTGTGCACCAATGCCCCGACAGTAAGAAGCAGCGGCGGCGAGATGAAATATCGACGAAGAACCGTTGATGTAATGGTTGTAACTTTACTCTCATATTATTCTTGTGATCCGCGTTTATGCTATGCAATAACATTTATGAAAAATCGCAAGTCAATGCATCTGTATCAGGCAAAATATCGTACGATGGCGGATATCATTCTCGTAAATTTGCAAGCGAATGCCTTCGATAATAATTGCAGCTGCCTCGCGAACCACGCGCAATCTTTCATCTTCAGGATGATCCGTTTTACCTTTATACCATTTTTATGTTGCTCGAGTATTTTGTACCCAGTATTTGAAAAACAAACAAAATCTCCTTTACAAGCCCTTTTAACTATCCAAATGTCGTCCCCGAACTTATCCTTCAAGTGATTCTTCACCGATCTTAAGTCTGATGTATTTAAGTGCTAAGTTTAGGAAATTAAATGAATTTTATTGAATTATACATTAAGTTCAAAACTACGATAAAGAAGTCAATACCAATTGAATTTTATTGGTAATAACTCTTTTATTTTTCAATCCAGCATCCCTTTTCCACATTTAGACTGAACAGAATTTGTGTAATGCGAAATTAAATTTTTTTAAAAAGAAATCTACCATAGAATTATTGAGAAATTAAAATTCACAAAATTGTACGAACTTATTGTTTGCAATGATGTGGCCACACTCCCAGCGACATTTTTCCTTCCTATACTGCAAAATAAAGCGAGGAGGAGCTAAGGAATTAATAGCTTAATAGCTACTACGACCCTTCGATTGGAAGTTTAAAGGATTTGGAGGATAAGCTGGTCGTAAAAATATTTCGTCGTTAAGATGTGTTGCTGTAATAAAATCGGTTCTCGAAGGGACAATTTTCTCATTTACAAGGCATTACCTGCAAAGAAAAAGAAGAACATAACTCAAACGTAAAAAGAAGACAATAACCTGAACCAGGAATGCCAGAACTTTCAGTTTTATTTTTTAAGTAAATCTGCTATCTATATTTAACTAACCTGAAGTTTATTAATTTAAGCTATACTATTCTTCAAGTGAAAAATAATTGGTAAAATCTCTGGCGGTCTAAACTTTAACTAAATTAATAGCCTCCTGTGACCAGCCCACTGCAATAGAATATGACAGTAGACTTTAATGTTTTTAAAGTTAGTGCTCAAAATCTATATACATACATATACGTATATGTATATATATATATATATATATATATATATATATATATATATATATATATATATACACGCAATTTTTCATTGAGTAATGAAATGTTGTATCAGTGGCTTGTAAATAAAATGAGCTTTTTATCGGCATTTTTAAATTGGCACTTAATCTAAAGAAAAGTGTTTGTTATACTTGCTTTGTTTGAAAAATTATTTTTTACTATGAGTCAGAGTAAGTAAAATGTTAATTATATCAGAGAAAAAAATACGCCTATGACATTTCATTTTAGTGCATCAGTATTCTTGGGTGGGGGGTGTTAATTGTCGCTAAATTTTAAGCATATTTTTGATAATTTAGTATCATTTCAAGAATATCCAGTAAAATTTTTAACGTAAAATATTGAAAAATAATCTTCGCATACTCCTGAAAAAAACGGTACATTACGGTGGACATTATAACTCATCACTGGATTATCTGAAATCCAAAAATTGAAAATGTTTGGTTAGTTTATGAGTTTCTCGAGGTAATGACGTCGAGATTTTTTTTTTTAATTTTTCAGTTTTTGTCATCACTTAGAAGTAAAAAAAACGATTTCTTTTAGAAAAAAGGCAAAAATCAGTATATTTGTCATTGTAAAACTAATTATAATGCACAAAAAAAATATCTCGATGTCATTACCTCATATTTTATGCATTAAAATAGTGTATCAAATTTGAAGAGGATCGGGCAAGTAAAATTTGAGTTACAGTGTCCACCGACTTTAAAAATGTTATATTCGAGAAAAATGCGTTTAAAGTTTTAACACTGTTTTTTTGTTGTTCATTACCGCTAACTCTCGGATCGAATGGAGAGAGACCCAAGGCACTGTATCTCCGGCAGTTTTGCTCCAATCGACCTCAAATGCTCACTGGATGCTCTTGAAGAGTTGTACTATCAAATAAAAAATAAATGACAAAAAAAAGAATTTTAATACTGGATGGAATAGTACAGCCCTTGCCTTGCTATAATCACAAGAAATAAAACACTATTATTATTATTTGTGCTATAACATTTGGACCGGTTTTAACTAATTGGACTTCCTCGAGCTTAGACGTAGCAACTTTTAATCTTTGTCTGATTTATTTATACTTTTTTAGGAATGGTTTTCATTTGACAACACGTCGATGTCTCGGTGTTTAAACATTCATTTTAAAAATTTCAACATTCTCGTTGACGTCGATTTAAATTTTGCACGACGTAAGGTATATAAACATAATGTAAACGTCCTTTGACTAAAGTTCCAAAAATTTACATATTATCCAACCCTTTTAAATACATACTTGATGATACATAATTACATGATATTTTGGTGTAATTTCCAACCAAAAGAAGACCATTAAGAAAGTCATCAAAATATTTCGACGTTTTTCTCTTTAACTTCCAACTTACATTTATTTATTATTTTGCTTTCGTTAATTTATAATATATCCTAATTTTGTTATTTCTTTCCAGGTGACAGCGCTGCAATGACGACGATCCGTTAGCGGCATTGACTATGGGAGCAGAGGCATGGGCGTGTGCGCGGACCCTGGGTCTTTCCGGTGGTGTCAGGCATTAAGCCGGTCGCGATCGTTCGCCACAAGAAAATCACATTTTTTAGCAACATCAAGAAGAAGTTCGCTTCAAACGACCATCTGTATTGCGTTTCTGATATCTACAATATTATTCACAAAAACTTCCCTAGCAAATGGTCCAGGTAAGAACTGACACATTCCTATAGGATTACGCACAATACAGTACGTCTTCAATGACAAAATGCAGTATTGCGACACTTATCGTTAGGGATTAGGTACAAACTGTAACTCACAGAAACTATCCGCTTACTCGGGCCCATGAAAGAGGCAAGGTAAAATGACTGCAAAACATGGAGAGCCGTATTAAGTGAATACTTTAATGATGGCTGAAATATAAATTAGAAATTTGTGTACAAATTGAAGAATTAATTAATCAATTGTTAAAATGATTAAAATTACCAACCACTTACCACGTACTACTTCTCAAAAATTTTGACAAATATCTATTGTACCATGCGGTAAATGATTAGTAGTACTCAGTTCCTCAAATTGCTAGTCTTGAAAGTGTTAAGTGGTCTATTGAAAAATTTTGATAATTTTTTCTCGGTTTGTTGCACCAATCATTTCTTCTTATCACTCAACAAAATGACAACAAAAATTCTCCTAAACGTAATCAGTGTCTTTTTCGTTTTTATAAACATTGTAATATAACAGTAACAAAATTTCCCAAAATTATCAATAATTTTGATTTAATTCCTAGCATTGCACGTACAGTCAATTCCAAAAGTGAGAAATATGTTATGAAATTAAGAATTTTCCCAAATTTTTCTCCGATATTCATGCAATTAATACATATTGGTACTTTTATATAATTACCTACCTCATTACCTTTCCAAAAAGGTCCACGTAAAAAAAGCATGTAATAATTTAATCGTAGAAAACCTATCGGGGAATATTACACAAATCTGCCATTTAAAGACACTTAACTTATACTAGCCCTAAAATGATTTTTATTGAATTCAAAATGTATTACAATTAATGTTAATATGGTAGCTTTGAGTCGCTGCTGTTGATTGTTGAGGGAAGTTTTGAGTCGCTGCTGTTGATTGTTGATGGCAGCTTTGAGTCGCTGCTGTTGATTGTTGTTGATTGCTTAAAAACAGAGAAAACCTTACCTTGGGTAGGGGGTATCTCTGTTTTTAAAGTTTGTGATGATGCTTCTGCTTCTTAAGTTAAAACTAGAAAGTACCTTACCTCGGGTAGGGGGTACTTCTGTTTTAAATTTTTTTATATTTTTTTTTATTATATTGCGTTGATGTTGCGTTGAAAATTTTAGAAACCAGAAAGTACCTTACCTTGGGTAGGGGGTACTTCTGTTTCTAAAATTCCGAGATCACTAATGTTGTGACCGGAATGTCGGGGTCACCAATGAAGTTGTTTGTATAGGATTGGAGCCAAATTGAATCGAGGGAAGTCCCTTTAGTTGTGGGGCCTCAAATCCTAGCCCTTCTTTATATCTAGAAATGGTCTAGATACATTTTATTTAAAAAAAATATATTTTCATTTTAATAAGGAAAAACTTTTTAAATTTTTTTAGTTATTTTAATTGTTACCAGTTCGGTTGTTCTGGCTAGACTAAAAATTATTTACAATATTTTTGTATCCTACTTTACGTTATACACATAGATAGTTTGTTAAAATTTTCTTTGTATTGAGTACAGTATTTTATTGTCAATGAATAAATGATTACGATAATTTTTAAAGTGTTTGTGTTTCACACTATTCAAATTTTATCGAAGTGTACAGGTTGACTAAAATATTTTTGACAGTACAGTCTAATTGGATATTATTGAAGTAGATTTTTAATACTAATATTTTATTAATATTATAATCAAAATAATAAACTTTTACTTAAAATATAATATATTAAATTTGTAGCTACTGCTACATATGCCAATAACCTGCTTCTAATTTCCTGTTTATGGTGTATTAACCTTTCCCGTATTTTCGTCTCTGTAGTCCCAATTCTGCTAACTTATTCGTCTCTATCTTCCAAGGCCTTGAATTAACTTGAGCCTTCATTGGTTTTTTGAGAAAAATTTCAACAGAGTAAATCTGGAGCTCTAGCAGGCCAAGAAATCGATGCACCTCGTCCAATCCAACGGCCAGGAAATTTTTCATTTAATATTGCCCCACAATGTTGGCAATATGAGCTGAGGTTTCACCGTGTTGGCAAAACATTTCCCTAAGATTATACAATGGGATGTCCTCTGGTAGATTTAGAGTGTATTTCCGAAAAAGTGCGCATAAATTTGGCTTTTAAGCACTTGCGGAAAAATTAATGGTCCTATTAAATGGGTGCCGATGATACCAAACCAAATATTGGTTCTGCATTTGGGCTGGATGGAGGACCGCATGTCCCACATGAGTTAGTATCCGACTAGGTATGGAGGTTGTGGGAGTTTGTGATACCATCCCCGGTGAACTGTGATTCATCCGTCCACAGAATTCAGCACAGAAAGGAGCCGTTCTCAACGTCGTATTCCAGAAGCCAAATGCAAAATTTGAATCTTCTCCCTAAATATCCTTCCAGTAGTCGTTGAACTGGGATATGATGATATGAACGTCACCCTGCTGGATGCGTAACCCTCAAAACTTTAACTAATGGCACTCCTAATAGTCTTGCGACTAGTCTCAGGGTCTTTCCCACCGAAGGAGATTATTTGTGGCTCGACGTCGGCATGTTTCAGATCGTAAAACCGTGATGAAGTTACAGTTCCGGTTTCTTTTAACCTTCGGAAAGTCCGTGAAAATGGAAAATCTAATAAAAGTAAAAAAAAGGTTTAATTACATGAATTTCGGAGAGAATTTGGGAATATGCTGATTTTTTTAGCAATTTCAAAACATTTTTTTCACTTTTGGAAGTAACTGTATCTGCAATGAAAGGAGTAAGATCAACATTGTTGAGAATTTTGGAAAGGTCATT
This sequence comes from Leptarthrus brevirostris, assembly GCA_964036015.1. NCBI lineage: Eukaryota > Metazoa > Arthropoda > Insecta > Diptera > Asilidae > Leptarthrus > Leptarthrus brevirostris. The sequence goes on from OZ038375.1 coordinate 56,758,973, forward strand.
GGGATAACAGCTTTCTAGCGTTTGTTTGATGTCGCTGCGTTAAAAGAGTGATGTAAATACCATGAAAAATTGGAATTTATGAATCACCCTGTAACTCGAAAGGTGAGTTCTATCACCCTACTTATTTTGGCTCACCTTATGCGAAACACCCTGTATAGTAAGTATAGTGAAGTAAAGAAATGTTTTATTTTGGAAGATTATTTGAAGATGGACCTGAATCTAGAGATCGTGTAGTGAAAGGAAGAATAAATTGTTCGCTGAAATTGGATACAATGGTAAATTTTCGTTTAAGACGTGGGCAAATAGAATATGTTCCACTAAAGATTGCAAGAAATTTGCAACATGACAGTAACCGGAACAATACTTTTAGTGCTTTGTAGCAGTTACTGACAACTTTGAATTGGTTGGAAATAAAGCTCAATACCATGGAGTTGCAAATATGCGTAGTATCAATAAATCAACTCTGTGTGTTGGGAAATTTCTTTCTCTCTCTCTCTAGTTCACGTAAACCCTTGTTGAGCGTGGGATAGGAGAAGAGCTTCATACGATTTCAGGCAAAGATTACAAGTGGTCCAACAATTTAAGGTGGATTTATAACTGCATTACTCTGCAACTCAATGGGCTTTTTATCGTAATTTGTTCTTAGCAGAAAACACCCATTGGTCGCCGCCAAATTTGGTACCTTCGGAGGATAAGTCCGACACGTTATAACTTACTTCGAGTGTTTTCGATTTTGAAACCGAGACATAACACCGGGGACAACTGGAGTTACTGGGACCCTGCACCAAAGTGTCATCTGCTTCCAAGTGCTAACCCCTGTGTTCGAGTTTATTACCCGCTGTAAAATTGCAATTGAAAATTTTGGCGATTAATAAAAAGCAGCAATTTCAACAATTATTGGTTTACTGCAGCGTTACATTAAGGAAAATGAGTATTTTGAAGAAGAAGAAGGGCTAGGTGAAGAATACGAAAGTGCAATTTTCCTTTTTAAAATAAAAAGAATGGAAAAAGTAAAGATTTTGGTTTTTTTTTCATTCATATTATATGTAACAGGACAGTAAAAATAATTAATTAAATATAAAAACTCGCAGCACGCAAGCACAATGCCAGTTACTTCATTTGTGCTATTAGTGTCACAGCTGTTCCTGGTCCATACCAGGGGCAACCGGTGCTAGCGCCAAGGGTAAAATGTGGCAAAAACGAACAATCCAAAGCAAAACTCGAGTCATGACACCGCAATCTCGAACACGCATTTGCTTCTTCAAGGGACAAGTGTTAACCCCGAAGCAAAACCGAAAACACCCTTCACCGACAACCAGTAATGGATATTTTGTAAACATATCAAATGCAAAAATCAATGTGATGATTAAGATCTGTGGCTGCAGATTTTTGATATTGGAGGTTGTTCTCTATTAGTTGGGTGCATCGACGGAACTATGACGGCTATATGCAATGATGGTGTGGGGGTCTGGAGGTTTCAGTCAACAAATTCAATTTGCCAGATATTGTACGTGATTCCAGAGTACCTACTTGGAAATATCCAGTTATTAGGAAATTTTGATCTGGTTCTCATCCATTTCCTGGTGTAAAAATTTTGGGCGACAGTGCTTATCTATTAAAGGAATAGATAATCCCACCATTGCGAAAAAATCCTAATAATCTAGCATAGCAACGATTTATTCTTGCAAACTAAAATAAGGCGAATTCTGGAAAACAGCTATTTAATTAATTGTATTAAAAGTTTTCTTCTGGAATAGTGAAAGATAAATTATCATGATTAAATCATCTGCGATTATTTCGAAAATTTGCTGCTGCCATTTGTACACTACCCAAATTAGCGAACGAAAAATTAAACTAAAATTATATTTAACATTTGAAATATTTTTTTTTTCATTTCTTTTTAATTTGTTTTTGTTACGAACTCAGCAGAGAATATCTGCTCATTAAAAATTCATCTCTTAACGATTAGTTTCGATTTCTTGCTCATTTGGGATAATGACGTGCAATAATGACAGGCAGCTGACGTGCGGCTTCCCCCTCCCCCACGCACCCCCACCTCAACCCTTTGTGGAACTATTCCAAAAAGTAGAAAAGGAAGATTGTACTGTCATCCATCCTTCGTAAGTATGCAAAATTTCATCAATTGCTTATGTCAGGAGGTGTGTTACAGAAGGACAGAGGATGAAAGATTTGAAGACAAATATTCTGAAAAAGTACATTGTGAATTAAAAAAAAGCAAGTAATAAAAACTTTGCGAATCCAATGCCTCGTCTTTAACACATTCTTATTATGACGTCAGAAAATTGTGACAATAATATAAACAAAAGCCAGTCTAAGCGAATTCGTTTGCTTTGCTTATTAAAAGTTACCTAAACCTCTTAAAGTCAACCCAGCAATTGACTTGGTCACCTAAACACTGCTATGTCTACTATTGCAAAGCAAGCCAGTTCAACTTTTTGTTTTTTGATAGCTGCACTTAATATGTCATCAATTACTACTATAATAAGATTAGGGCTTTGAAAATTCCCTAGTATCAATAAAAGACTTAATATTTCGAGCTAATCGTCTGGTTCGAAAACATCAGGGATGGTGGTGATAGCATTTCCCCTGAGGTGTTCCTTTGCAAACAGTTCTCCTCCCTGTTAAGTCGGCTTACTCTTTGTTTTCTTTAAGCCCTTGTGCCAGAAATGCGTCGGCCATTGAGTAGCCTATGCTTCTGAGGAGCATCTAATATGGAATTAAAGAAACTCTACTTTTGTGCTAATATTATCCCAATAACATGATGAGCATTAGTGTGACATCCTAAGAGCAAGGTTTCACTTCCTTTGAAGAAAGTGAAAATCGAAATCGCTAGATTTCGAAACAGGCGATGTAAAATCTCAATAATTCAACATATGAGAACTAGCGAGGTATTCTACCAGCTCCTTGACGACAGTTTTGATAAGGCTCTTAAGGCTGATATCAAAGTTATCATGGGGGATCTCAACGATAAGATTGTCTTTAACGACATAGGCTTGAATTGTAACATGTCATCGGTGGATCCTTATATAAACGCAACAAATGCAATTAAACGTCCTGGGTTTCCCCAGACAGCAGAACTGAGAATCAGATTGACGATATTGGAGAGAAAGTGTCTTCTACGACCACGTAACATAACATCTTAAATGTCACGGCTCAATGTGCAGAGTCTTAAAACACCGAGAACATAGAGAAATCCCTTGATTGCAAGGAGTTCACTCTAGTGGCCTTTATTGACATTGAGAGAGCTTTTAACAATGATAGTCTGGGGGGATGCACTCGCTTCTCTGGATGTGAATGCCAATCTTATGTCGCTGATCGCTCAGATGCTTCATCGCAGGACTATCAGCTCAAGGCTGGGAAAGGCTCATGCTACCAGAACTGTGAGCACGGGCACACCGCAAGGTTTCGTCCTGTCTCCTCTTCTTTGGAATCTGGTGGTAAATAAACTGCTTCTAATCCTGGAAGGGGAGGGCTGTGGAGTGTTTGCTAATGCGGACGACATCGCTATAGCTATCTCCGGAAAATTCTTGCCAGTTTTAAGGGATCTTATGCAGAATGCCCTCACCAAGCTTACCAGGTGGGCGGTGGGACGTGGGCTTTGCGTTAATCCTAACAAGACCAAGGTGGTCATCTTTACTAGGAATTATAAAATTCCTCCTGTTGACCCTCTGTATCTGAATGGCACCCGCCTGGGCTTTACCGAGGAAGCTAAATATCTGGGTATCATCCTGGATAGAAAGCTCAGCTGGAAGCCTAATATTCATGAGAGGGTCAAGAAAGCAACTGTAGCTCTATACTAATGTAAGAGGGCCATGGGTCGGAAATGGGGTTTTCAACCCAAGTTAACTCACTGGCTCTATGTTGCAGTCATTAGGCCAATCCTATTGTGTGGCGTGGTTGCCTGGTGGCCATCACTGGATAAGGCCAATTACCTCAACGCTTTGAGGAAGGTGCAGAGGTCGGCCTGCATTTGTATTACCGAGCGCTACGGACCACTCCTACTGATGCTCTGGAGATACTTCTCCACTTACTTCCATTAGATCTGATGGGTAAACAGATGGCTGCTAATGCTGCCGTTCGACTTATTGCCGCATCTCAGTGGTCCAATACTAAAGTTGGGCACTCCACAATTGTGGACTCCTTTTCGCTCCAAGTGAGGCATCTTGACTACACCACTCGTAGCTACTCCTTTGTCAAGCGATTCAGATCGACCATTCCAACCAGGCTTGACTGGGATGGGGATGGGACGGGGCTTTATACGGATGGCTCAAAACTACATGGTGGGGGGGGGGGGTGTTTTCTCATAGGCACTGAACATTAGCTTATCCTTCCGTCTTCCAGACTACTGCAGTGTGTTCCAGACTACTGTGTGTGTGCAAGACGCGGTACCACCCTGGAGATCCAACCGGAAAGGACTACTCTTGGTAGGCCCCTGGCAACCTTTAAGGTGTTGCTTAGCACGAGGGCAATTACCCTAGCGAACCACAGATGGGCAAACGGCATTACGTGCCACACGTCCAGACAGATCTGACCTAAACTGGATCTTAGGCGCTTCAAGTGTCTGCTTTCGAGGGGCAGATCTGACCTTAGAATATCTATATAGGAATGCTTTGTGAGCTGTGGTACAAAACACTTGGGAAGATTAGATAGCGGAAAACGACAATCCATCAGTGACGCCGCATGGTTCAAAATTCAAGAACAACAGCAGATTAAAGACCGCATTAATTCTGCTACTGTAATGTGTGCGCGGTGATAAGCAACGTGAAGTTGTTCAAGTGTCACGCGCTAGCTGGCAGAATATCCTAGCTCGTCGGTATGGGGTGTGAGTCCTTGAACATCCTGTCCTGTTAACAAACTGAAGTTCGCGTGCCTGTGGCGACAGAGGGCTGTGGACTCCCTCTATCAGGTCTGCCACGAAATAAAAAAAATCGAGCAAAACAAATGAAAGGATGAGCAACAGGCCCGGTGTTACCTGTTACTCCTAGCCGCGTTGAACTGTTATGAAAAACGCAAAAATGAAAATTTACCCCCTTGATCGACAGTTCAAGCATCTAACCCACTCCATCCCTGTACTTGGCTAGGGTACAGGTCCAACCTATAAATAGAATGCTGTAAACAAAACTAAATCAAATCAAATTAAAAATCAAAAACATGAAGATCTAGGATAAGGGATGAGGGAAACAAGACGAGGAAGAAGCTTCATAGGGTTTCCTGAAATAAAAGAATAAAATTTAACTTATATAATCCATACTTGTATATTCTACTGACAAATAATCATAATGCATTAAATATCTAAGGCCTTTTCTTAACATTACTGGCCAAAAATGAATAAAAAAAAGTCATAGTGCATCAAAATTCATAAACATTATTGACTTAACATCATGAAGTAAGACCAAGAGCTCATAAAAAAATATATAGTTCATCGAATACCTAGAGTATTTATCTAACCTTACGAACTAAGAATCATGAAAAAAAAACAAATCCATATGTATAACGTTTCTATGAGGGATAAAAAAAACTTAATTTAGGTAGCTTGGCCTAAAATACCACGAACGATTGAAGGTTATATAAGGAATTCATAATCAATATTGGATTTTTTTTCTTTTCACAACAAAATTTACCGGTGGCTGGTATCTAGCTAGATGTCATCAATTACGCGGAACTAAGCGTGCGAACGAGCGGGGTACAAAGTAAGTTCAAAAAGGACAATAGGAATAAATTTAGATTGACAATAACCGAGCTATCATATCTAGGACTAATACTGTGCAATATAACCTATCAGAAGGCTTACATTATAATCGACAAGTTAAATGACGTTATTGAGTTTTCAACTGAACACTTAAAGAAGGTATATGAATATGTTTCTAACTAACTATATAAAGTTGTAGATAAGACTTAAGAATTATATGAGTTGAAAACATTAAAAGTGAAGTTAAATTACCTTATTATTAAAAACATCATTACAACCACTAATATGAATTAAAATTTGCAATGAAGAAGTAAATGCGTTTGACAGTATTTGTATCAAAATAGCTGTCTAAAAAATTGTGGTCTATATTTTAAATTTGTATATGAAAGAATTTAAACTGTAATTTCAGTGAATAATAATTGTATGTTTTCGATTTAGCATAGTTTAGTAAAACTTTTTCTGCACCTACCGTGAGCTTATAGATCTATGCTAATATATGAACCAAACAGTAAAACCCTTTAAAAGTAAAAGGAAGACCGTCGGACAATACAATTGAGCAAATGACCGCGTTTTTTTTTTTTTGTTTAAGGTCTCAAAAATAGTATGTAAACCATTCATCACTTATCTGATATATCTTCTGGGGGAATAAGAAGGATGGGTTGCCCTGATAAAGCTTGTAGGTGGGTCGTAACAAGGGTGTTCCTTTTGGTTGGAACCAGACAGGGTTGTTTACGGTGGAATTCTGGACTATAACGCCTTATGGGAGTCTTATACTCCCTGTGGTTGTGAGGGTAGTTTTTTTTCCAGTGACCGGAAGCGTTCAGGACGTTGATTCCTCCTTTTATGAAAAAATTAAATATAGGTGATTCCTCCTTTTATGAAAAAATTAAATATAGGTATTTTTTCACTCTTAATTGATGACAAACATTTTAAAATTGCCGTTTTGTTTCCTGTTTAAACGATCGATTGGTGATTGCAGGTGGAGCGACCCAGCAGCCTGATGGTGATGATAAACTGAAGTAAAATTTATTCGCTTATTCTGTGTTAGTTTCTTTTTATTTTTCAATACTGATGAGGTAATTAGAATCGCGTTTGATATTGCCTTTTTGTAGCGGCAAATGACTGGGTTTATTAATATATCCTACCTACCTACAGACTGCTATTCGTTACTTTAAACTATCTCTGAAGTAAGATGCTTCATAAGAGATTTATCCAAGCCAGGATGGCTTAGATAAATCTAGAAAATTTATGCAAATAATTTTCCACCTATCTCTTGTCGTTGTTCGTCCTCTGACAGCTGTCACGAAATATGTGCTTCTTCTTCACCGAAAGTTCGCATCCGTGGCAGCGAACAGGGGTGACAACCATAGAGTATGAATTGGTATGTTTATACCGAAAAGTAAAAGCGTGGCCTCACATTACACTACCGACGCACAGTGGGGCGGCATCCAAAAAACCTGGCCTAAAGTCAAAAACTGTAAAATTTGTTGAAGCAATTCACAGCATTCAGTGATGTTAATGAAGGTTTTGTGCATCTAGTTTCATGCCCAAAGTATTATATAACTTCAAAGAAAAGTTTACAACATAGCGCAAGGTCACTTTGTATTGTTCTATGTAACGCTGTAAGAAAGGCCTCAAACATTCTTTTTGAAATTTGGGATAAAAATATATTGCTCGCCAGCGTTCTTTCTCAAGATTTTGCAGAGATTATGGCTAGAACATTACTAAATCGATCTATGAAAAAATCAGTTGCCTTTATAGAGCTTATCCCATTTTTTCATCAAGGTTCATGGACATCTTTAAAAGCCGCTCGCACGGTGTGCATGGTGAATAGTGATTTAATTAACGCAATAGCTATTAAATTACCTCCAAAGTTGATGGATCTCAGCTGCGGCTGATATTCTTCTTCCAACTAATCCAAAAATGTTAGGAAAACGAGACCTATTCCAATACTTGGAAACAGGTTTATGAAGATTCTCAAAAAGGCGACCTGAGGAGTTGTAGCAATTGGCTGCAGTCTCCAAATTGATGTCACAAAATCAATCAATCAAAATGAACCACGAAAACCATCGATCGCACTCTAAATGATGAAGGGATGGTAACTAAATCCCGGATTTTAAAATCCCGGAACAGAAAATCCCGGAGTCTTAATGTTACAAAATCCCGGAGTACAAAATCCTGGAACACAAAATTCCGGAACACAAAAAATTCCGGAATTCAAAATTGCAAAGCAAATTTCACAATGCGAGTGATTGTAATTCTCTTTGAAATATTTGTTGTTTGTCGGATTTCAATTTATAACTGTATATATGTACATCAGACACGCACAGGTCTCTTATCAATGTTTCAGATTCAACTTGTAAATCAAATCAGTAGTTGCACTTTTATATACATTTGTTCGATCTGGAAATGCCATATTTTGAATTTATGCGTGTTTTTATGAAATCAAATGCGGAAGCCCACATTTGATTTCATAAAAACATACATAAATTTAAAGTATGGCATTTCCGGGGTCCGGGATTTTGTGTTCCGGGATTTTATATTCCGGGATTTTGTATTCCGGGATTTTATATTCCGGGATTTTTCATTCGGGATTTTGTATTCTCCGGGATTCCATACCCAACCCAAAGATGAACAGGCTGTCTTTCGTTAGGGTTACTCCAGCAGCGATCACATCAACACCCTCCGAATTATTATCAAGCAACCCACCAAATAGCGGTCTCCTTCACATTTAAGGCTCGTCGATTTTCAGAAGGCGTTTGACAGCGTTGATCGCGAACATACATGGGCAGCTTTACGTAGGAGAGGCATCCCAGAAGAGATATCACCATCTTAAAAGAGTCCAGGCGTGCCAAATGACACGTCTACACAAAGGAAAACTGAATGCTGAACGTTATGAGACAAGGATGTATACTGTCACCTTTGCTTTTTCTCTCTCTAGTTTCCGTAACCCCTTGTGGGGCATGGAGTGGGAGAAGAACTTCACCCTACAAGTTCCGCACCACTGCCATTTTCTCTGCAAACTCATGGCATTTTTTCTTGTAATCTGTTGTCAGCAGAAAACAACCATGGATCGCCGTCGGTGGGATTCGAACCTGGAACCTCCAGATTGGAGTAGACGTCCTATGCCCCACAGGGGCGTTAAAGGAGCCAGAAATATTGTATATATGCTGAAGGCACCCCTACGGCCGCAAGTTCTTAGAGCTCAAGTTAGGCAGCGTAAATCATGTGTATGTTTTCTCATGAGTTGCCTTTCGCGCATCGTTCTTACGCGGCCATTGACATCACTTCGGAGATCTAATGTCCATTTTAGTTCGCCTTAAATTTAATGAGTAAATGAAAAGTAACTCGCTTCACACAATGGCGGGAAGGCTCCCGCTAGCAGCGTAGCCCTCGACGTATGCTGTTCCACTTTCGCATGGGTTGATCAGGATCTAACTGACTAATCAGAGCCAAACCGATCAAATATCAGAACCACATCGCTTTTCGTTGAATACCTTGATCCAGGTCTGACGTCTTCATTTATTCACTGTTGTGATAACAGTATATTGAATTTCATTAAATAGACAGGTCACATTTCGCTATCTGAGGTCAGTCAATGCAAGGCAGAAAATGGTTTTTTAACCATTATATTTTTAAAAATGTACAAAAACCATAAATTTAGTACTCGTTTCAATCTTGCAAATTATTTTTTTCTTCAAAAGTCCATCTGAATTCTCTTAGGTAAATCGTTTTGCTTAACAAGTTCAAATTCTTCTGTGTATATTGATGTAACATACCATTTCCCATTTAAGTACAATCATTTCCCAACTTAGCAAAACTATAACCCATTTAAATAGGCACCTTTTCCAATTGAATTAAACTTGTCCCAATGAATTTGACATTTTTCTCAAATAAACTAAACTTAACTCCATTTTCAAGAAAACTTTATTTAATTTTAATTAAACAATTTTTCAAATAATTTAAACCTCAATTCATTCTACATACATTGAGTATTTTTCAATTTTTTAATTATGTTAAATAAAAAAATACAAGGAGAAAAATTTTTATTTAAAAGTGTTTTATATTTGAATTTTGGATTAAATTATTAGAAAAATTGTTTAATTAAATTGAAAAAAGTTTTCTTGAAAATGGAGAAAAGTTTAATTTATTTGAGGAAAATGTGCAACTTCATTGGGATAAGTTTAATTCAATTGGAAAAGGTGTCTATTCAATTGTGTTTTAGTTTTGCTTAGAGGGGAAATGGTTGTACTTAACCCTGGAACGCTAACCATGAGTAAAATTTACTCACTTGCTACTTTTTGTGCGCATGTTTTTCAGGACATATGACCAGAGCTATAGTTCGCAAGTGCATTGTCTTGTGCGGGCTTGTTAGATCTTGATGTGCTCGGCGAAGTGTAAACTTTACAGCTTGAAATTGTGTGCGGTGTATTTAAACTTTTGTGAGTTAAAACGGGTTAGTATTCCATAGTAAGGTTGCGCCTCAAAAAAGTAAAATTTGTTCAAGTTTACAAGTAAACTTAAGGAGTTTATAAAAATTACCGGTTCTTCTAATTGCTATTTATATTTACGAAGCATATTAACATATACCTATATGTATGTGCTCATAATTAAGCTTATGGAAGTTATCACATTATCTACGCATGGGTCCAATTTAACCTTTTACCAAATCCATGGGAATTCAGTTTAGTTTAGTTAAATGTATAATTATAATTTGCTTACCTTTTTAAAATGCCTATGTAACGAAATGTAACTACTTTGTGATTCTTCTTTATCCAAGAAAAACACCGATTTTTTCAAAATGTTAACAAATGTCCTTGGTCAGATTCTTGCTCTGAATCCTTAAATTCGTATGTTTTAACCAAACCATGAGTAAAATTCCAGGTTAGCATCCCAGGGTTAAATGGGAAATGGTATATAGGTCCTATATGTTAATGAAAAGTACTATATATGTATGCTTCTGTGTGAAAATCTTTAAGTAAAAACTGCGCCCAAAATTCGACCAGGTTTTCCTGGCTAACCCATAATGAAAAACAAGGTTCGACCTGCATAAATTAAAGCATCGATTATTCGAGCAATCAACTTGTCCGAAACTCGATTTTAGAAATCGATTACTCAGGTATTTAATTCTCTGTTAACGATTCCAAGGTGCTAAAAATCTAGCAAGTAGTCGATTATTTTGAATTCGAACACGGTAGTGTATTTTTTAATTACTTAAAAGTATGAATGTGAAAACCAGTTAGTTAAGGAAACAATAATCAGCTCAGACCCTGCAAGGCTACGTAACATTTTTTTAACATAACAAAGGCAATATAACAATGTTTTTTGTCGATTTAAATATGAAGGATACGCAGGCACGAAATAAGATGTTTATCGTTCATGTGCATACACATATTTCTTATCAGCTATGAATCAGAGTCGCGTCAAGTAAATCGTTAATTATAGTCTGCATTGTCCTGAGTTAAGTGTCCTTGATTTAACAAATTTTTCCTACAGCATTTTGATTCTGAAGAAGCTGTTGTAATGACGACATGTAAATTAGGACCTGTGTATGCAAAATCATGACTCAGAGCTCCTTTTTCTTTTCAAGTAATAATCAATGAAACACGAAATGACTCGCCTTTGTCATCTGAGCTTTACAAGGATTAGGTACTGCAACAGAGTGGCAGATAGAATGATGACATTAAATGTTTCAACGTTTATCATAGAAAAATTGTAACTCTCAGAACTACATTTTGGAAGGAAACTTCCACTTTGTAATATCGGTATAGTAACACAAAACAAAATTTAATATGTATGTAATGAAAAGTAAAGGAGAAGTAAGCAAGCAAATTGTTGTTAACTTAATGGAGCATTCCCGGAAAACCATGGGGGAAATAGGGGATTTTCAAGTGACATTCAAGGCCGTTTCACACCGGCGCGATAAGATTGCGGTGGACGCGTTATATGTATTTACGAAATAGCGGTGGATTGCTTCCAGACCAGTTCAGACCTGCTACAGTTTAGAGGATTTTTCCATTCCCGCCACCCCCGAGGACAAGGTAGGGGTGACTTGGGAATAACTTGAAAAATAAAATTATATAAAAAAAAATTTAAGAAATACCTTTAATTTAAACCAATTAATAATTTTACCAAGAAGTAAAAAAATAATTTTTTTTCCTATCAGAGGATAACATTGTTCCTTGCATAGAAATAAAATTCTGCGTCGCAGAAACTACTGAACGTTTTTCTTTCACACATCTTAACTTTTTTAAATCTGGAAACAAAAAGCTGTGGGTGCGGGTTGGTTGCTGTGCTCAATTGAGATCAAAATGGATCACCCTGTCTTTAAAAAGTTCTAGTTCTTAATTTGCCCCCTATGTAAATTAAAAAAATATATATTTCTGAAATTCTTTGACCGAAAAGAAGATAATAAATAACTTCTACAACTGTGCCAAATTTCAAGTCTATAGCAATGGTAGTTACTCAGAAGAATAACCGTGGCAGACAGACACCGAAGTCTCACCATAAGGGTTCGTTGACCTTTTATGTACGGGAAAAACGCACTCAAACGTTATATTTTCATACCTTCATATAAGCTGCAAACTCGGTGCTTCTGATGAAAGTATTTTGTTTTCTTAAATACATGAGAGTAACTCGTTTAATTGTCCTTTGTAAGTGAAAAGTGCTTGAAATCAAGTGAACATAAAAAATTCGGACTTCGGTAGCAAATACACGAGTCACTTAAACGTACCAATTATGTTGCGCGCGAACTAAGAACCTATCTACGTTATAATAACTGAATAACAATTAAATTAATAACAAGGGAACATTCACGGTAAATCTAAATAATTAAATAATTCTCCAAATTAAAATAATATTTGATACAACCTGAGGGCCACTGTATCACCTCAAATAAAGCATGTGCTGGTAAAACAGTGTTCCATCGTATTATTTGGATATCTTATCTCCTTACTTTCCTTTCTAAAATTACTACTTCCAATTTAATTTACGCAAATAAAGTAACTATGTTGGCATTTTCAGGATTGAGCTAAACAAAACCTCAAATCCTCGAACAAAGGGTGAACAATAAGTGCTGTTGAGCAGATTACCTTTTCAAAGAACACACCTTTCCACACGACTCTTGTGTTCTTTCTTGTTGCTATGCTAATGTTGCTGCTGTTTACTCTGCGCTTACTGCAGAATATGCCTTGATGCACTTAATTCCCTCATCAGCACTACACAGTCATTCTTCCCCATTGTTGTTTTTACAACAGTAGTTGTACTCAAAATTCGCTTTTGCGGAAAATTGCAACTCGTAATAAGTTGCTGCTTAGGGTATACCAAACCGCATTTCATTGTTCAAATAATCAAAGTAACTTAATGGAATTGAATTTACACCTATTACCAAAACAAAAATGAAAAGTTACAAACATCACACTGGAAAAATATTAGATGTAATACTTAAATTTTATTCATCGGAAAAGAATTAATGTAATTTAAAAAGGGAATAAAATTGACTTAATTACAAGAATTACATGGGCGAGTGCTTAACAGGAAGAATGTCGGGGAAGGATTTTAAAATAAATATTTATATTTAATAAATACAGCATTCAATATACTTCTATGAAATTAAGCCTATTCACGTTTAGCAGTGTCGAATCGGATAACCGCTCCTCTCGCATCTTCTAGGTTTTAAATTTAGAGAACCAACAGAATAAATGTGGGCCTTGGGCAACAGAAACTGGCAACGTCGTGCCGATCTGTACGGCTTATGTCAAAAGTTGCAGCTCAAAACCAGAAAATAAAAAAAGTGGAAAAAATAATCCAAGTTTGAAAACCATAATCTCTCGATGAAATTAGTATACAGGGTGTTTCAGATCTGACGTGCCAAAATGAGTGGGGTAATAGATCTCAACTAGACAAACAAAACCAAACAATACTCTTTTATTTTTATCTCTTGATCTACCCAACACAGCCACATCAAACAAACGCCAAAAAAGAACTATTCTAATGACCTTTTCAAAAATGTCAACACTACTGATCTAACTCATACTATTGCATGTACAGTCACTTCCAAAGGTGAAAAAAATGATTTGCGATTACCTAAAATTCAGCATTTTCCCAAATTTTCTCCAAAATTCATCTAATACACCTCTTCTTATTTTTATTGAATTGCCCATCTTATTACCTTTCCAAAAAGGTGCAGCATGGCAAGGTAAACACAGGATTAGAAAAACTGCATCCTTAGAACCCCCCGAGTACCTAATTATTTTATTACACTTTAGGTAGGAAGTTCTTTAAAGAAACAAAATTTTTAAAATGAAAGAACGAAAATGTTTATTTTGAATTAACAAGTTATTAGTTGTAATTATTGATGCAAAAAAGTTACAAAAATGTTAGCGGAATTTTGTTTTATTGCCCTTATTGGTTTGTGTTAGCTAGAATTCACACCCTTGTATCCTGGTGTTCTGTTACTTGTACCTGATGGAAATTTTGCTTTAAAAAAGGGTCAGTCAGCAAGACTACCTAACATAGTTGAAAAAAAAAATCAATAAGTATGGGTGTTTTTAAGCAAACATTATTAAAAAATGGTAGAATTTACATTTGAGGAATACGCGGATATTTTTTACATTTATGGTGTAGTAGACGGAAAAGAGAGAGCGGCTGTATTGGAATATTAACGGAGATTCCCTAACCGGCGAGCACGGCGGGTAGACCCGGGACCCATGGCATGGTGATCGTGCCGCTCAACGAATTTATCCAATTCCATCTCCAATCTGGGAACATATTACGAAATTAGTCACGGTCAACCTTTCATACTCTCTCCTAAGAATATTCTTAACTTGACCCTAGTGCGCCATCGTACTCTATACAGCAAGAGAGAATTATTGTATTCAGAAAATCATCGTAGTCACTCTAGGTACAAAATTGTCATCAATCAGGAAACACATTCTGTGCAACAGAATCAAAATCGGCTTATGCCTTATGAAGCTAATCGCCGCCCATCCTCCAACTCTGACTACAAACCACAATTTTAGTCAGAATACATACAGATACTCTACATATTCAGAATCATCTAAATCAGTTCTCGTGTTACCCCTCTATACAACAGAAAAAGAATCATCCAAATCGGTCTACGCGTTACGAAGTTAGGTTTTTTGAGTTTTGCTGGTTTGCTTAAGTGGAGAGAGTCAATAATACGCGCTGTTTTGATACGACGAGGGGGGGGGGGGGCGTGAGGTTATGCGAAAATAAATTGTTTTGTATTGGAGTGGCAAGGGTCACGTCGACTTTGAGTTGCTGATAAGTGGTGGTGGGTAGGTTGGTGTGGGTGATCGATAAGGGATCAATTGCCATGAGGGGCCGTTCAAGTAGTACGGAACGCAGTTAGGGGGAGGGGGGATCTTGTGAAACATTGCGGTTTGTTATAAGGCGGGGGTAAAGCAACACGATACGTAACATTAGGTATTACTTAAAATTAAAAGTCCTAACTCCTAACTCCTGACTTACGGCATATATGAAATGAGTCGTCATTGAGTATATAGAAGTATATATATGGCAAATAACCACAATAAGCCGTGTACCACGAGTCCATAGTTTGGACTCTAAGAATGCGACCGTTGCGGTCGAATTTCACGCACACGTGGGCTGAGATTTCGTTTAATTTACATTCCTTATTATTCTGGTATTTTGCGCAATATAATTGAAATTTTTACGTAAAAATAATCATCTGAGTGTTATGTAACGGTTGGTGGTATGGAGAGGGGGGGGGGGGGTCAGAAATCTTCAAAAACTGCGTTACGTAATACTTCAACGGCTCCTTATCGCTCTCCCTCAGCAATCTATCTACCACCCACCCACTTATCAACTAACTCAAAGTCGACGTGGTCATTGCTATTCCGATCCAAAATAATTCATTTATCAATGCTTCGAATACATGAATACATATTGTTCAGTAAACTAATTGATTTCGAGTAAAAAACAACAATTGTTCATAAATACATATTTGGGATGTGCATTTCTTATGTTTTCTTTGATAATAACAATCCTATGTACGACGCTCGCAGAAGGCATAAGAATGTACACTTTACTTTTTTGTTAATTAAATTAAGTAAACATAACAATGGCATATAATTATTCATTAATTTGTTACTGAATAATCGTCGTTAACGTGAATATAACAAAATTTGAAGGGTTTTATTAATTAATAACAATTATTTAAAGATAAATATGCAAATTACCACGAAAAATGCGATTTTTTCAGTTTTCCGGTCATTTTTTCCATTGCAGTATACCTTTTTTTTGCCATTTATCGAAAGTTGACGAGTAAGTGAGCCAAAACAGAACTCTGTAGGAAGCGTAGTTTTAAGGGGAATCGCATTTAAAAATTTCGCTTTTTTTTTAATTAAATTTAACAACCTCTAAAAAGTATCTTTTGCCCAAGTTTCAGCTTCATAGAAATTTTTTTTCTCAAAGAAAAAAATTAAAACCCGAAAAACCGGTTTTCCGCCATTTTTTCAAAAATTTTGAAGTTAAGGTGAAAATGGTAAATACAAAAGTTGTAGATCTTTTTATTTCCTACAACATTTACATTTAACTTTTTTCGATAGGATGCACAGTTTAGCCAGAAATCACGAAAAACTGTTTTCAACCCCTAAAAATCCACCCCGGATAGCTGCTGTCGGTTCGATTTATTTTTTCCTCTTTTACAAGAGCTTTTTCGACAATATTCCGCTGTCAGAGTGCTGTAACGAATTATTATTTTCTTCTTCTTATTTTTATGCCTATTTCTACTGGACTATATATAGCTGGAAATCCTTAGGCTATTCATTACATTACATTACTTGTTTCTTAATGAATATGAAGCTGCCGTTACGTTCAATGGTGTGTATTATCGACCCATGCTGAATCAATTTGAATTTAAAAAAATTCACCAAATCAACATAGAAAACTTATGGTTTCAACGAGATGGTGCTACGTGCCATACAACCAATGAAACCATCAATATACTGCGTGAGAACTTTGGCGGCAGCATTATTTCCAGAAACGGCGATTTGACGCCATTAGAGTATTTCATTTGAGGCTACGTTAAGTCTATGGTCTCTATGCTAACAAATCAACAACTCTTGAAGCATTGGAAGCCTACATAATGCCGAATTTGTTGGAGGAAGTGACGAAAAATTGTACCGACAGAATGCGTGGCTATTTGTACATATCGTTTTATTAATAAATCATTGAAATTTTATATTGATGAGCCTTATTTTATATATTTTATTTTACTATATTCATTTCTGGAAATTTTAATACACTAAATATTGGCTTATGGATTTTTGTTTATTATAAATTTTTTTTTTATATAGAAGGTAAGAAATTTTATTTAATACATGTTGTTTTATTATTTATTATTAACATTTCATTTGTTTTAAACTAGAAAACATTTATTTCAGCTTCATGCCATACAGACTTATTCATACAAAGTTAATACATATATGCGTATTATACTATATATTGTGTTTGTTCCTTAATAGTGAAATATATTTGAAAAGTATTTTGAGTGAATTTTGGGTGATTTTTTAAATATAGATAGTTCTCATTCTGCAGTTTTTGGATTAAAGGAAATTATGGAAAATAATGAATGCTTTCTATCACAAAAGCAAAGTTGCCACTCAACGGAACTCCCTCATTTCGTGGAAAATTCCAGCTTTTCCATTTGTGACCGAGAAAATTTAATAAGGCAAACGTTTCGTAGGAAAATTAGAACGAATCATTGCAAAAGCAAGGATTGGCTTGCCTTAGCCTGGAGTTATCTGATGATTCACGCCAATCAGGAAGTGGCTTTTAGACGCCCTGTGGCTCACAAGAGGTTAAACGAACCTAACACTAACTGTAGTTGTCTGGAGTACATTTTAGTAAATGAGGTGTCATTAGATTCATCTTGATTCCGAGAGTTACATAGAATATTCTTCGAAATATATGTGAATATTGGTATCAAAGAAAAGGTATTGATGAATACTTTACGAAATAATATTTATTAATCTATCCCGCAACGATTCTTGAGCAATCGCAACTTCCTGCACGTCTCTGGTCATCGTACTCTGTATGGGATGTACGAGCCCATCACGTCGATGTCTCGTCTCCTCCACCAACATTTCGCCAATCTTGACCTGAACCTCCCCAGGCAGCAATTGAAGGGCATACTCAGACAGTGTCTTGGTTGATGAGTGGTCGTAGATGGTGTGAACCGCTGTCCTTCAGTCGCTGATTAACTTGATCTTCGGCTTCTAGTTTGTAGTTTACTTTATAAGTATTTTGCGCTGTAGTAATCATTGTTGATGAATCTGATGTAAATAAATAAAGAAACAAGTCCACATTAAAAAGATATAAATAAAAAAAGCAAATTCAAAAAGTGAGCGAAAAAGGTGGATACAAGATAAAATAGAAACTCTATACCCTCGACTTGAAATGGTCACCTCAGTGTTAATTAAGCAATAAAATTCAAGTTTTAAAACACTGCATACCATTCATAGTCGGATTTTGTGTAGAACACGAAATGAAGTGTGTAGTGGTAATATTAAAGTATTTTGCGAACCCAAATAAGCCTTGCTTTGAATTAATGCGTGCCATTGCGGCGAAAAATAGGTAAATTACGTGCGGATTTCCCTATACACTTCTGCACGCCCTCTCTCCATCAAACTGCGATGAAGTAGAACAAGTGTGGTACGGCACTTAAGGTTGATTACACTGTTCGCTTTCTACGCAGTCGCGTTTTGTTATTTTTGATTTTTTTTTTTTAGTATATATGATTTGACTATAAAAAGTAATAAATTTGTATAACTTTTTGTGTCTTTTTAATAATTACTTGTTAAATAAGTCAGTTTTGTTATCTATTCTCCCATATTTAATGCCAATTAGACGGTGTTGGGTCAATTCGTTGAGCCGCACGACCACCATGCAATGGGTCCCGGGTTCGAGACCAGATCTCCCCATGAGTTTTATTAAGAAATTAAAATAATCCACTCCGTCTCTGGGCTGTTGTCTAGCTCGCAGAAATGCAAAAAACAAGATGTTCAAATTTCCTCACTTCCCTTATCCTAATTCCCTTCCGGCCAAAACCATGCTAACGCATCAAAGGGTTGCCGCTAGGATTTGGCCACATCGTATAAAAAAAAAATTAATTTAGTGCAAAGGATATGAAAATTCCCTTTGTGGAATGCTTTAAATGTAAAAATTGTCTTTACAATAGACCAAATCTTCGTACGAGATATATTCAGCTATAGAGTATAAGTAAAAATATTTGTTAAATTAATACCTAGTTTTCGGTTTTGTGCGAAGGCGTCCTGCAGCTAAAGAAAAGCTAACTCTTTGGTGCTACTGTGGAAGAAGAGTGAAGGCAATTTAGTTTTCCGTTGTCGTTGCTTAAGTCGCTCGAGTTTTTAAAAAAATTATTTTGACTTTATTTTTGATAAAACATAAAATCGGGTATTCGCTGCGCATGGTCCATTGTATTTACAATAAAATATTTAATAACAATTTGTTTTTAAAGAAAACCCAAAAAATCAATTTAAGAGGACATGCGCTGGGCAGGGAGTAATTTATTATTACACATTAATTTTAGATATATAATATTTTGCCTAAAATAATTAAACTATCTAAACAAATATTACTTACTTACTTATCCGAAAAATACATTCCGTACTATAAAGGAATGAATTTTTCGGATATAAAGTGAAAATTATTTTTAAGAAGGAATCACAAAACACTTGTTAAGTTCCAAAATTGTTTTAATTATATTTTTACACTTTTTTTAAAAATTCTAATTCAACGCGTTTCGCCTTGCTATGGCATTATCAAGGAGACTACACTAAATAAAGTCTAGCAGTACATATCATGCTCAAACAGAACATCCATTACCGGGCTTTTATAATTAAAATCTATTTGGTCATTGAGTAAACATTTACTTAATTGTCTAGCTTTTTTATTTCAGAAATTTCAAATTTATCTAACGTATCCCCTCCATCCAAGTAATGAAGAACGTTAATATTATTTAAATTTGTATTATGTTTCTTACTAAGTAAATGTTTTGATAAACCAGAATGTGGTATATTATGCTTCATCCCAGAAATATGCTCTTGTAACTATTTTTCTCTTTGTTTTACCAATATATATCGTCGGTTCAAAGGTAAAACTAAGTACAGTTTTGATCAAAAATCAGTTTCTATCACTAAGTCCATTGGTTTTCGATGATATGTCTCAAGAAAACATTAGTATCTCATTTACTTCCTAAATAACGGTTCCGCAACTGTAGAATAATCACTAAGTTGCTTTGCTACAATTTTACTTGGCAGGAAAAAGTCATTATTGCACTTAGTAGTTTGGTAATGGGATTTTAAGTATAAATTTGAAATTTTCAGAATTTTGATGAATTTGAAAGCTTCTATAGAAGCAAAAGCGGGGAACAATGAAAGAGATAGTAAAAGAAATTCTGGATCTCAAATTTTCCAAATTACTTCAAAAAAGCTCGTAAACTACGACTTTACTGAGCGAAAGCAATTTAAGTGCAGTTTCAGACGATGACCCTACGATTCAGTCTCAACAACATGGAGCCCTCACTGATGAAACTTCTAATGTTTCTGATTATGAGGTAACTGATAACAGCAGTATAAAGCAACGTTCCAAATGTCTGCCATATTTAAAAAAACAAAAAGGAATGCCCAGCTGAAGCTCCAAAACCAGTAGATTGTTTCAACTGTAGATTTAAATGTTTTAGTAATTTTACAGAAGAAGACAGAAAAGAAATATGCAAATCATATTGGGGATTTTCCGATAATAATAGACAAAAGGATTTTATTTTAAAATATGTTCAGGGGAATTCACTAAAACGTCGAAAAATAGATGAAAGAAGCGACAAGGCTCGGTATGTGTCAAAGGCGTATTATCTCGAGAATAGTAGCGGACGCCAACGTGTGTGTGCAGAGTTTTTTGAAAAAACTTTATGTATATCTAATATTGATCTCACTACTACCACTGCAGGTACAGTCACGGTCAAAATTTAAAAAAATGTTTCGAAATTACCAAAATTTCATCATTTTCTCAGATTTTCTCCGAAATTTATGTAAATAGTATACCTCTTTATTGGATTGCTCGTCTTATTACCTTTCCAAAAACTTGCAATACACCAAGATAGACATTTTTGGAAAGGTAATTAGGACAGTTGTTTTTTAGTGTTTGTTTCATGTGGCTGTGTTGGGTAGATGAAGAGGTAAAAATAAAAGAGTAATGTGCATACCATGAAAAACTGAAATTTATGAATCACCCTGTAACTCCCAAACGGTTGAGAGCCCCCCCCCCCTGCCATAGAATTTTTTGTTTGGCTAGGTGAGATCTATCACCCCACTCATTTTGGCACGTCAGATCTGAAACACCCTGTAGATGAGACCTGAGAGGATGAAGACTAAAGAATTAAGTTATTTTTACTATTTTGTTGTGCTTCTTGAAATAATGGTGGTTTTGCTTTCTTAATGCTTAATTTAAATAAAGAATTGTTACTATCAATATTAATTTTTTTCATTAATTACATCAATGTTAATTAATTTTGGCAGGTAAAATTCATTAAGTGTATTTTTCCAATTTTTACATTAACTAAAGGCTCCAGAATGTAAATTGTTCTTTGAATATTTAAATAATACTAGCTGTAATAGCATAAAGAAAAAATCAATAAAATGTACGTATAAACTAAATTTTAAGACAAACAATTTCTTAAAACTTCATAATTTCCACTACTCATTTATGCGACTTAATGAGTTTTACCTTTGAACCGACGATATATTCCCTCACAATCCTCACATTTAACTTCTAAAACTTCTCCGTTTTTGGACCAGACTTAATTTCTTTAATGTTTTATTGTTGAAAAAAGCCGGCTGTATTTTTGAAGTTTTTAAGATTTTCTTTTCTTTCTTAGACGCACTTTCCATGTATGGTACTTTTTTCCAGATTTTCTGTTCGTCTTTGTTATTATTATTATTTAATAATAGGAAGATTCATTTTAATGTATTCTTTTTCGATTTATTTTTCAATAGCTTATATATTATTTGTTTTTTGTAACCATTATTGGTTGCAATTTTTATAATAGTCTTAAGTTCTTTTCTGAAATTTTTTCCTGAGAGAGGCACCCTTAATAATCTATCGATCGAAAAGATGCTAATTTGATATATATATATATATATATATATATATATATATATATATATATATATATATATATATATTTTAGTTCTTCATTACTTGGATGGAGGGGATACGTTAGATAAATTTGAAATTTATGAAATAAAAAAAGCTAAACAATTAAGTAAATGTTTACTCAATGACCGAATAGATCTTAATTATAAAAGCCCGTTAATGGATGTGCTGTTTAAGCTTGATATGTAGGTACTGCTAGACTTTATTTAGTGTAGTCTCCCTGATGATGCCATAGCAAGGCGAAACGCGTCGGATTAGAATTTAAAAAAACAAGTGTAAAATTATTATTTATAACAATTTTGGAACTTAACAAGTGTTTTGTGATTCCTTCTTAAAAATGGTTTCGAAGTTCCAACAAGTGATTTCAAATAACTTTTTGAAAATTATTGATTTTTAAAGTGTCAGTTTCGTGAACCTAGCTGCTTCACTGACCTACTGGACAAACAGCCGTTTCATGTTCACAACAGACTGCTCTAAAAATCATTAAAAATTTAAGGATAATATTTATTTGGTAGTTTGAAATTCTCTTCGTGCTATAAGTTTATTCACAATTACTTCAACACTCACATTTGGTACTTTATGTGAACACTTTTTAATACAGATTTTCAAAATTTTCGTTTCAGCAGAAGATGCTGTACACATTACAGCAATACTTGGAGAAAGCGTTGTATTCAATTGTCACGTTGAGTTTCCATACGATCATCCGGTTCCATATGTCCTTCAGTGGGACAAGAAGGTGAGCGACACGGTACGATATCAAAATCTTCTCTACTCTCTTAATCAAAATATTTTTATATATTCTATATATAAATACATATAAACCCTTAAAAGTATCTCCGTGAGTATTTATTTTGTTCGCAACAAGAAGAAAATTTGCAAAATATAAATTTTTATTATTGTTTATAATTTCGTTATTTGGTAACCAGATTCGGGTAAAGTTTGTAGATGCCATCATCATTTTTAAAATAAATATAATTAAATAGTAAATGGGCTCTGTAATTACTTACTTTCTTAAACAGTTACTTATAAACATCGTTAATTCCTTATTTACTTAAATACATATATTGCTATTAATCAAAAGTAGCCCTTGTTATAAGCTTATTATGAAAATTTTATTTTATGTACTCCAGAGCAATTGCGTGGTATAATTTTAATTATTTATTGCAAAAAACATTAGGTAACATTATTTAATTTCTATGTGAAATCTACGCAAGGTGACGGCTTAGTTGATGAAAACCCTTTTTTAATAAGAATTTTTCAACTAAGCATAATAGTTATACATTTTATATTTATGTTATTATTATTAGTTTTTGTGTTTTTCTTTTTCTTTGAAAGCTAACATAACATTATAAAAACATCATACTGCTTCTATTTACATACAAACCTCTATTAGAAAGGCTTTCTTAAATATTTTATACAGAAAAGTGACAAATACTTTACAAATCACTTTCTTCTATTCCTAATATATCCACGCCAACCAAAAGAGAGTGAGAGAAGACAATAAAATATGATTTAAATTTAAGCTAAAATAAATTAGTTTTAAATAATCATAGAAATTTAAATCATTCATCGCTGCATAGATAGAACACATTCACTTGTATATTGAGTAAAATTGTTTACACCATAACAGTATATTGGCTATTTTGAGAATATTCGAATGTAAAAGAACCAAGGCAGTCATAAGCAATTATTCACGAGTTTTGTAATTTCTAATAGAAAAAATGAATTAACTAGCTCACAGGATCTCCTTTTTAGTATTGGTGCTACTTTGTTTTTTTTTTAATTAGTGATAATCTCTTTCATCTATGTGCACAAGATTTATTTTTCTAATGAAACTAAAAAACAGTTCTATTTCTTAAATTTTTTATATGCAGTTTTACAGTATTCGATTGGCCTTATATTTTCGTATACTTTTGCACAACTTAACCATTTGTAAATATTGTTCGAGAACTCTGGCGTAGTTAACAACTAAAATGTTTTGATGGATTCAAAAAAATATATTTGTAATATTAAGATATCCAAACAATTTTGTATAGATATCTGGATAAGGTTGTGCCCCAAATAATTTAGTTCATAAACGTGAACTAAATACACCACACAATTAAAAAAAGTGTATGACGAAATGAAACAGCAAAAAATAAAATTTTCATTTATGACTCTCTTCAAAACAAGAATTGAAATTGAATAGGTTTTGCATTACGTTAATGGTTTTACGAATGATATAGTCCGGTCATTAACTTTTGCTACCTTATTATACTACAAGTGATTTTAGCGTTCGCTACCTAAACAGTTAAAAAATTCTTATGGTGAGATTTCGGTGCCTGTATGTCACGACCGTTTTACTCAGTTGCTACTATTGCTTTTGACTTCAAATTTGATGCAATTGCAGGAATCATTTGCCGACATCCAAAATATTTTCTTTTTAAATTAAATAAGTGGCAAATTGAGAACTAAAAAATTTTTCCTACATACCATTTGGGGTATTATTTGACAGGGTTTTCTTTAAGCATTGAAAAAAGGTTTTTAATTTTAAACCGCATTAACCTGTCCGGCCCATCTTCGAGGCTTTCAAGCCAAAAATATACAATATTACAGGAACAATAAAACAAAGTTCCAGATATTTATAGTTTCTGAAGAAAATAAATAAATAAGCAAATCCCAATTTTTAAATATTTTACGGAACCCTCGGTGCACAAGTCCGACTGGCATTTCTTTACATTTTTTATGGGAAGGAGTTTATCTCCAGGCTTACATTTTAACGCACATTTAATATCTCAGTTGACAGGTAAATACAATGGTGTTACAGAGTACGTAATTTTTTTATTACTGCTAATAGATTTAAAAAAATTTATTTTTAAGCTCAAATTTTGTTAAAACAAATTAAATTCTTCATTTCAAACAGAGATATTTTGAAAATTAGCCCTATAATTTTATTTTTATTTTTTGGTTTCACATAGCGGCCAATAAAGTTTGTGATAACCTGCTCTATCGCTTCTCTAGTCAGCTGTTAAAAAATCGACAAATCCTCCATGATGTGATTCCACTAAAAAAAAAATAAAAATAAATAAAATAGAGCACAGTAGCCACGAACGAAATGAAGAATTATGCTCAACTGAACTGAATTGATTATTAATTTCTTCATTTATAGCAAAAAAGAATATTGTAACGATAATTTCTCCGAGGAAAGCTAACCGCGTCAAGATTACGAGTGGATACTTCAGGAACGAGAGCTAATCTAATTTTACTTGTTTAGAAATTCAAAAAAATGGTATAATGAGCTTGTTATAATTGAAATAAAATGTAACCTTAGAAATTTATTAACTAGCTGATTTAGATTTAATCGAATGACTACTATTCGTTTAAAAACAAAATGATAACGTAGAGATTTTTGCTGTCAAACCAAAAGGAAATGTAAACCTCATAAAATTTAAAACCACAATTCAAAGTTAAAGCCGAACGTCATTAATTGGAAAGTAGCATTACGCCTAACCAAACCGAATGCAACGTACCAGCCACTGCAAGTAGACAAGCTCACAAAAAGAAGAAGAAGCACTCGACCAATGTTGATTTCAGTGTGTGCATGTGCAATTTTAAAAAGTCAGTGAAGCGGACAAAACTAAAAACAGTGTAAAAGCGGAACCTAGAAAGTCCTACTAAGTGACTATTAAGTTACTCAACTACGGATTAGTCGATAGCACCGCCTTTTTCACGAGCCTGCCAAAAACGCCAAAGCACGAACCTGCCAGAAACGCCAAATCACGAGCCAGGATATATTGGCGGCGACACGCGCCTTATCTAGGATTTGATTGCAACGCCTTGAGTCTAGCCTGCAAAAAGTGAAGTCCACGATTAGAGCGGACGACCAAATTCGAGGTGCAAATCAGGCACTTCTCATTTTTGTACTACGACAAAAAGTTAGAGGCTTGTAAACTCGTTGAATGTGTGGTTTGGTGAGTCGAAATAAAATCAGATTCTTGTTTGTAAATTTTCCTACATTCCTTTTGGTTTTACCTTTACTAGCCTTAAGTTGTTCTTAACTTTCTTATTTTAAATAAATTGTGGTGTGAATTCCTAGGCTAACCTTAAAATAAAAGGCATATTAATAAAAATAAACGAAAGCGGCTATTAATTAAGCGGCCCTAAAGGTTTTTAAACTAACACTTTCTATCAGCTTGATCAATTTGTTTATCTGTAATATAAAACCCAAACCGTCACAAGTTATCACAAGGTGAAATTGACTTGCCGCAAATTATCCGTTGGATTAAGCCTTATAGCAGAAATAAGCCAAGGAGTTCTGTTGTAATCTACACACAACCCGATCAGCCTTACCCAGCTACGATGCTTAAGTTCTAAGACAAGTTCCAAGAAAACTGACTAACTTACGAGATTCTCACACTTCCTAACTAGGTAACCGGTTGACCGGTGAACCCTCAGGTCGCCTTAGCTTGCTAACATTAAACCGAAAAGATTATTGTTATCACCAAAACACTGCTCATACTTGCCACTGTTCGTGCTCATCCGGAAGTAAAAATTGCTGGAAGTTAAACGTTCTGTAACTAAAAAAGTTCAATGGGTTGTTTTGTCTATTAATCACAACCCACTTGATCTTCTCCAATTGCAAAACGGGTAGAATACGTCGTCATCACCGAAACTCTGCTCTCACTAGCCACTGTCGATAAATAAAAACTATGGCCAAACGAAACTAGACAAGTGTTAACCAAAAAAGCCCAGGAGGTTGTTTTGCTTATTCAGCATAACCCACATAGCCTTCCTCAATTACGAAACGATAGAACGCAAGTAAACAAAAAGCACATCGATCATCAAGGACGTTCTTTATCTGTACACATCCGAACACTTCACTGCACGACTGTAGAAACGGAAAGAAAACATTAGAGCTTTCCTGATTATTTAAATCCACCTGGATCACCAATGACTATCGCCACAAGGAGACACCGAACTGTTGGCAACTTGGTGGAAGTTACAAGTTTTATAGCCCAGAAAGTCCAAGGGGTTGTTTTGCTTGCTAAACACAGCCTTCTTCAACTACGAAACCGACACAAAACAAGTTTATTTGACGGCCTCCAGCAATTCGGGCGAGTTTATCGTTCCCTGCAATAAATCGAACAAAAATACTATTTTGGCAATATTGCGCCTCTTTTCGAGGGAGTCGAGAGAAATGAGACACAAACGATCGGTGTAAGAGGGAAGAAGTAAAGGATTAATCCAGGGAAGTCCACGGAGAGCAAACCTAAGGAATCTTCGCTGCAATGCCTCGACGCGGTTGACGTGAACGGCAAAGTAGGGGGACCACGCAGGGCTAGCGTATTCCAGAAATGGCCTGACGAAGGTGCAATAGAGAAGTTTAGTTAAGTAGGGATCATTAAGCTCCTTAGACCATATTAGACAAAACCCAACATCGAACTAGCCCTAGCAACGATCGAGTCCACATGGCCATCGAAAGAAAGACGAGAGTTGAGGCCCACGCTTAAGTCCTTCATCCTGTCGACCCTACCCAAGACAACACTATCGACAGTGTAGTCGAAGAGGAAAGGAGATCTTCTACGGGAGAAGGTCATAACGGTGCACTTTCCAGTGTTTAAAGGAAGGCGGTTGCGTGAACACCAGTCACAGAACGAAGCCAAGTCTGAGTTCAGGAGACCGCAGTCTGATTCACAGGTAACAGTACGAAAAATCTTAGCATGGTCTGCATAACACAGAATTTTACTATTGAATAGCAGAAGCGAAACATCATTAATGTACATAATAAGCAGGAGCGGGTCAAGAATACTACCCTGAGGCACCCCCGATGTGGCAAAGATTTGGTTGGAAAAAGCGACTCGAAATAGGACTCATTGTGTACGACCAGACAGGTAAGAGAACAGCCAGTCGACGAAGCAATGAGGAAACCCGAGAATAGACAGTTTATAGATTAGGATTCCATGGTCAATCCTGTCGAAGGCCTTACTAAAATCTGTAAATATACAGTCCACCTGCTTACCGGCTTCGATGGTCGGCAGCGAATGGTTAACGAATTCAAGAAGACTTGTAGTCGTCGTAGAGAGCACCCGCAAGAGCCAGTTGGCATCTCTTTAAGAAGCAAGCAGGAATACCATCGGGACCGCTTGAGAGGCCGTCTGCCAAATTAGATAGATGTTCAGCAATACGTGCGTCGTCGGAAGACTCAAGGGAAGTAGGCGGGAGCCGCGTCAAGTGGGCAAAGTCAGGGGAAATTAGAAATAGTAAACGAGTCATCGCTCTCACAGTTATGATACCTCAAGGAGGAATGATAAGCGTCACAATTACGCTTGGAATTGATGAACCTCCAGAACTGTTTAGGATCGTTACGCAGCGTGGCTCTCATGTTAGACAAGTATTCGGCGTAAGAGTTTTGTATCCGAGCGGAGAAACGCTGGCAATAAACCAAGTAGTCATCGTGGAACAAATCGGGTAAAACAAGCGTAAAGGACATCGCGGGGTGGTGACTTGATTCAGTAACCAAGGGGGCCAGGCATCTCATAACACACGTACAGTCAGGGTCAGAGGAGAACACTGGGTCCAAATATCTACCTGAATCGTTCTTAGTGTTGCAGCATTGAGCCAGGTTAGAAGCGCTAAAGAGTCTAGAAAGGATAAAGCAAATTGGGGAGCAGACGTGAACGATAATGCGAGACCATCAGTGTCGGGAGAATGAACCCAACTAATGCAGGACAAGTTAAAGTCACCAACGAGTACAAGGTCGTCCGAGGGAAGCATGGAGTCGGACAAACTGTCGACAGCCGCCGCAAGCAGCTCGTACATAGTGGAGGGTGAAGAAGGGGGAACATAAGCAGTAATAACAAATAAGCTTTTGGTGGAAAATCTCAGTACCACAAATAAGAGCTCGAGATCACGGGAGTCTGAAATGTCAACGACCGAGCACGAGAGACCCCCTAACCACGCACAGAACTCCACCACCAACAGGTGAACACGGGTCAGATAAGTCGCGATCCCGACGAAAGACCTGGAACTCAGGGCCGAATAGTTCAGAGTCAGAAATTCCGGCGCACAGCCAAGTCTCAGTCATGCAGATAATGCGGGCATTGGACGCAAAGAAGAAGAAAAGCTGCGTGGTTTTAGAACGCAACCCAGTCACGTTAGCATAATGGAAGGAGACCCGGCTGGCAAGTTTTTTGACTGTGAAGTAGGAACCGCACGGGCCCTAGGGATGAACTCACGAATGATAGCACCAGAGGGCCATATATCTGGGGAGACAACCGCCAGGAATCCAGGGACAGGGCGATCCATGAAGGCAAGATGGTCATGGTTCAGAGGCTCAGACAGTAATTCAGGTTGCCCGAGAATCATGAGCAGGCTGGCGCCCGGCACGGCTTAGTATGGGTGCGGTGCAGTCATCAGAGTGAGCAGGGTCGGGCAACTGAGGTAGCGTCATCAGACAAAGGTTCCAGATCTCCCCAACGATTCCCGAAGGAGCCAACCTTGTCAGCGACAAGAGACAGGTCAGATAGGGTCTCCATCATGCTCGAGACAAGTCTCAGCACATGGCACGGTTTTATATCACAGCATTCACTACAAGTCGTGGGACGCGAGGATCGGGTTCCGCGCTTCAAGCAGCCTGGATGAAAAGTCAGGCCACAGACGCCATCACAAGCAACAGCGTCAAGGACTATCTCGCCCGAACAGGAACCGCAGACAGCCATGATAACAACACCAGAACAGAGACAAAAGTAAAAACAGATAAAAATAAATAGAAATAAAATAAATAAATAAATAAAAATAAATAAATAGCCGATAAATAGCACTCACGTAAAAATGAAATAAAATAAATTAAGATCGATCGATAAGAAATAAGAATAACGAACAAAAACAACAAAACAAATAGAAAAAGAAAGTGGCACAAAATAAAAATGAAACAAAAGTAGAAACAGGGAACAAAGTCAAATAATAAAAGTAAGTCAATAAATAGTAAGAACAAAAGCACACAAGTAGAATAAGAAAAAATGGTCACGTGTAAGATAACCGGTCAGATCAGATAAAAGAAGCGAGTCAATAAATAATGTATAGAATATTAACAACAAGAGATCAACAATAAAAAGAAAGTGTCACACAATAATAACCAATAGTTAGTAGAAAGGTAAAATGAGGCGAAACCAGCAAACCAGAATCTGTAATAGGAAACGAACAAGAAACGCCAAAAAAAAGAAATAAGCAAGCGAATACGTCAGCAGCGCCCCCGACCAGAGACAACAAGTCCAGCGGAAGCAGGGATACAACGGTATAGAATAAAAATCGGGAAACAAAACAAAAATAAAGAAATAGCCACCAAAAAAGAAAAGTTATAAAGGGAAAATTCAATATAATATCTAGTTAACAGCACGCACACGACAGAAAAAAATAAAAATAAAAAATAAACAAACAAAAGTAGACAAATAAATTGAAACACCAGGTAAGCAAACACACACAGGACAAGAAGTCAGCAAGATGGTAAGCAAGACAGGAACACAGAAGGGAATCGGAAAAGCAAATAACCAAAAACAAACAGAAAGAATCGGAAAGACGAACACAACAAAAAATCAACCAAGGACAGAGAAGAACCAGGGGTCGGAGGACAGGCACAAATGTCATAAACTATGATCCCCCGCAAATCAGAGAAACGAAGAAAAAACAGAAACTGTGTTAAAACGGAAACTGCAGCTCGAGATAAACAAAGGCAATTCCACAAATGCAAAAGCATAGAAAGCAAACGGGAATCAGCAACAGTGCAACGGCAAAAGAGCAGCAAACCTAACAGACAATCAACAAAACAAGAAACCAGAATAAGACAAAAATACTGTGGATCCAATCGACAGCAAAATTTAACTGCACGTGCTGCGACAACGGAACCGCGACGAACAGTGCAGAAAAAATAATAATCGAAACAGAATGAAGGCGACCAAGCGCGCAATAAACAAACAAACACAAATCAGATAACAAAGCCAACCAGATCAATGAATCGCACTCAAGGGAACAACTATTAATTATGTAAAACAAGTAAAAGCCAACGAAGGAATGTAAACAGCGCAGCCACAAAATCCCGCAAGGTCACCACGGCAGTGGAGAGCGAACCGCAACAACTTATGCAATAAGGGTGGCAGATGAGTCAAACAATAAGTCAATCAATCAACTTCCCAGCAAAACAGGGGCATCAAAATCACCAGGCAAAGCTCGATGCACAACACTACCGGAAAAAGTCAATGCAGTTACGTCAAATGTCAATGCAGTTACACAGAAATAAATAAAACCACAAATGCACACCACACAAGAAGTACATAAGTCGAAATGAGCAAATCAAAAAACCATCAAACAGTGGGAAGAAAACAAAAACTGAGAACTGAAAATAATTAAGCGGACACAAATAAAAACACGTCTGGTCTCTGTGACCACTAGATCAAAGTTAACGAGCAAACATCCTGATCGCCGAGAACACTTTTTCGATCTACTATTTTCCACTTCACATTTCGCGCACTTTAATCCTGGTAGTGTATAGCTTCGAACTAAACATCTCGAAGAGATTATCGTATCACCGCACTCCACTTTCCTGGACAGGCGTAATCCCAGGCCCGCGTTGTACTTTGAAGAATCGACAGAGTTACCTCAATATCGGTAGACTCCAGGTTCCTGTAAAATTTTGTTTACATCGCCAGCTGATATTCTGCCGTTCTCTTCTCGGTCGGTCCGGCTAGTCAACGCATGTAACCGAAGGGGACCCATCGCCCGACACGGATTCTCCTTGTAGAGAGTAGGTCTGTTCACGTACTTTTTGATCTGAAATATTCTGAGGAAAAATGTTAAATAGGAGAAATTACCAAATACCATGGGTACGTGAAAAAGTTTGAGTAGTCTTGGACAATAACTGTCAAAGTGACAATTAGTGCCTTTATAACAAAAGGGCTCAACTTATTTCTTGGAATAAATTTGGACTAACATTTTAAAGTAGGGGAAATGTTACGTCAGCAAATTTTCCCCATTTCATTAGTACCTGAACACGTTTGGGTAAAAATATCATAATGCATTTACCAAAACTAAGTACGTGAACAGACCTAGTATTTCGCCGCACAGCCACGCCGTTGTCCATTTCTTCGCTTTTTGTTTGCTTCGTTCTTTTAAAAAATCTGCAGTACAGTGTTGTCGAATACATTTTCTATGCGAGCATAAGATCGAAAATCAATAGCAGGAAATTCTCTTTACTTCGGGAAATTTGTGTGAGATTAGCGATTAGCTGCGTGAAAGTAATTAAAGCTTAATTTTTGAGTTACTGGTTCGAATATTTGTTTTTGATAAGACAATTGAGTGAGTGTAATTTTCTGAAAGGTAAGATAGTCGTTTTCTGAACAAAACTGACGTTGTCATAATCTCCGCTGCTTTAAGTTGCTAACGTAGGAGTCAAGTAGGATTCGTACGGTTACGCAAATTATAAAATAAAAAGAAAAGTGTAATAATACTTACATAGCTAAAACCAAGTGTACATATACAAAAATAAAATACAATAATTGCACTCGAGAATTCCGCTGTCATATATTTTTCAAAAAAATTTACGCTGCATATCCGATTTTATTTGTGTGGACGATGAAAGATAAGCGGAATTCGGGAAATAAGCGTTATCATTTAAATTATAGTAACGTTTAATGCACAATCATAGAAATCCTTTTTGTCGATTTTTCCTCTAGTCTGGTTTATTACTGAATATATTATTTAGAATTTTGTCCATGTAAGGACAAATAAGGGTCGTCATAGTAAAAAACGAAAATCTCAATTAAAAATACTTTCTGTCTAGTTCCCCTTGTTGGGTATTTTACAGAAAAAAAATTACGAGTGAGCGTACAACTTAGGGTCGATTCCGAACCAGCGACATAACTCTGCAAGCCCCATTGACCATTTAGTGTAATCTGTTGTCACGTGAAAGTTATCATGGGTCTAACATTTTAAAAGAAATGAAATTAAATTCTCGAATATACAGGGTGTTTCAGATATGGTGTGCAGGATGTTTCATAAATTTGCAATTTTTGCGGTATACACATCATTATATTTTTATTTTTAACTTTTGATCCATTCAACATAACGACATCAAACAAACGCCAAAAAACTACTGCCCCCAATGGCCTTTCCAAAATTGTCAATAATGCTCATCTAACTCCTACCATTGCAGGTACAGTCACTTACGTAAGTGAAAAGGTTTGCGATTATCTAAAATTCAACATTTTCCCAAATTTTCTCCAAAATTCATGTATGTTATTTTTATTAAATTGCCTAACTAATTACCTTTCCAAAAAAAGCAACATGCCTGGGTAGATTAAGGATGTAGAAATTTGTACGTAGAAAACCTTTTGGAAATATTATAAAAATCCGCAATTCAAAGAAATTAGCCTCAAATTAATCATAAAATGCTTTTTATTTAAATCGAAACGTATTACAAATAATCTTAGTATTTTAAAAAAGGTTCTCAAAATGTCCTCCGCCATTTTCGATGCGTGCTAGGAACCTTTTTCTAGTTGATATAATCTGAAGAGTTTCAGAATCTTGACGTTGATTATTTGCTGCTCGACGTCGGCAGAATCTTCGATATTTCAACTCGCAATTCCGTGCTGTTTGAAGGTACACTTCCAGCTTTTCTTAACCTTCGGAAAGTCTGCAAAAATACCCCTCTTTGGGGTGCAGGTCGATTAGGGAATCTCCTTACATATTCCAGTACAGCCGCTTTTTCGTTTCAGCCTACTACACAATAAATGTAAGTTATATATATCCGCTTATTCCTTAAAAGTAAATTCTTCCATTTTAATAATTTTAACTTAAGAACAACCATAGTTATCGATTTGTTTTTCAACTATGATCGATATTCTTGCTGACTGAATCTCTTTTATAGCTAAATTTCCATCAGGAATAAGTAAGAGAACGCCAGGATGCTATGGTGTGAACTCCTGCTAACACAAGCTTATATCGGCAATAAATCGCTTTTGAAACAATAATTAACATGAATTACCTGTGGACCCTAAACAAACATTGTTGATCCTTTGTCTTAAAAATTTTGTTTATTTAATGAAATTTCGTACCTTTTTGGAAAGATAAGAAGATGGCCAATTTGATAAAAATAAAAAATGGGTGTATTAATTACATGCATTACTGAGAAAATTTGGGAAAATGCTAAATTTCAGCTAATCGCAAAACATTTGTTTCAATTTTGGAAGTGATCAACATTGTTGACAATTTAGCATTTGTTTGATGTCGCTGCGTTGATTAGATCAAAAGTTCAAAAAATAAATAATTATGTGCAAACCGTGAAAATTTTAAATTTATGAATTACCCTGTAATGTAACTTCCAAACTTCCACACTAAATTGTTATAAAATATTTTTAAAATGTACAAAATATGTACGAAATCACACTTGACATTTGCACATTTTCAAAATATTTGATAAAAGTTTTACCGAAAGGTTAGTGCGACAGTGCTAGTGTTCAAATGATACTGGTGTCTAGTTCGGTGTTTAGTTCAGTTGGATTTACATATAGTTTTCAGTCTTTGTGAAGGCGTCCAGCAGCTAAAGAAAAGCTAACCCTTTGATGTTGCTGTTAAGGAAAAGCTAAAGGAGTTTAGCTTTTCTTAATCAGAAATGCCAACCGCGTAAAAAATTTCAATATCTCTTTCTCTGCTCGAGTTTGTGAACAATTTATTTTAATTTTTTTTTGTAAAATTTCATTCGAGTCAAGTGTGATTTCGTACATATTTTGTACATTTTCAAAATTCTTTGACTCTGTCAAGAGCAGCAACAAAGGATTAGCTTTTCTTCAATTCGTATTCGGCCTAAGCCAGAAATCCCATATAAATTCAGTAAAAATTACAGTTATTATTTTTTCTAGTTTTCGTAGCTCGTGGGGGCACGGATAGACAGAAAAGCTTTATCGGATTCGATAACGAGGAATGATAGACATAGGACTTTAGAGAAATTCCGAGTCACCTACATCAAAATTAATTGCATGTGAAAAGTATGTGGAATACATTAATCTTTACACCCTACGATTGAAAAGAATACTTTCAATTTTCCAGAAAAAACCAATACGTGCAGTTGGTAATAAAATTGATATAATTGATTGATATTAAAATTGTTGTTCACCCTTTTTCTTCGGGTGTAAATGAAAATGAAAGAAAATTGCTGGAGATATTAGTAAGTGTGACATTTCGGCTACATTAAAAATTTTTACTTGACGTTAAGGTTTATGACGGTCTGTTTATCTCAATTTTTAAATAGTCTTGCGTAGTAAAATAAATAAATTGTTAAAGATACCTTTGTTAATCATGAGTACATGTTAGTGTTAACTCGCCAGAAAAGTTTTTATTTTTTGATGTAGATAAATAACACCTTTTAAATGAAAAATAATTTATTACACATTCGCAAGTAAGATCATATAATAGCGTTAATAAAAAAAACCTGTTTTATTGATAAGTCCTTTTCTGTACAAAAAACTTTGACATCACTTTCGCAAAGTCGACACACGCTTCTTACTTATACAGTACAATATTTTTTAACTGCCTGTTTAATATAGATTTAGTAGGTATTTCATTAAATGTAAACTTCATCTTAGTAATGCTTTTGCATGATGTAGATCAACAAAATAATAAATATTTACATATTGATATACGTTTTACTGCCTGAACTCATTTTCAATTTTTAGGTATTTAACAGATTAATACTTTTCGTTTGTCTACCGCAGATTACAAGCACGTCATGAAGATGGGGTCCTATTTAAAGTTTGATAGTACAATTTAAATTCAACTTTAAACAGTCAACACTTTTATAAATCTCTTCATTTGAATTGACTTTCTTGAAATAAACGTACATACAATTTGAATTTTTGCGATTACTTTTCCTTTAAAATACAAATATGGAATAAACATAAAGTTACAGGTGCTACTTTGTACGAAAGGGATTACTTTTTACGGGAGTATTTGTAAAATCTTTTTCGTCCTACGCATATTTCTCGCCATATTTCGTTGACTTAAGTAAAAAAAACTTACCCTGTAGATATGTACACATACATACAAAAATAAATTTTTATCTTTATACATAGATCTCTATTTATTCATTAGGATGGTCCTTAACAGGGTAATTTAATTTATTAATGCTCCCATTGGTTGAAATGTCTGTAAATAACCAGAAAAAAGTAGTTGAAATCCCAGGTCACTATCTCAAGTCTAACCTCTGTCGCAAAGTCATCGACTTTAAATGTGATCAATACAAAATCCTGTAAAAAATAATCCCTATGCCAAAACACCGAAAAACAAATCCCTAAAAATAAAATCAATAAGCAAAAAATCTCTAAAATAAAAAAAATCCTAATGACGAATTCTCTAAAAAAAGAAGAAGTGCCTAAAAAAATCAGAAAAAAAGTGAAATTAGTAGGTATAAGTTAATAAAATTGGTTTAAGTTATTATAAAAAAAACACGATTTTATTTCTTTAACCAAATGGCTTGTTACTTTACTGAAACTCAACTTCAGACTGACTACTTAAAATCTAATTACAAGATGTTCACTTATGATTCTATCCACATCTATTTCTTGCTGATTTGATGAGCTTGCACCTGCATCTATTTCCTGGTAAAAATATCATCTTCAGTCCAATGATGAGAACGAGAAAGTGTTTATGATAGTGTAATCTGATTCGATGTCATGTTACGTGGGAATGTTTTCAAATGCGATAAGTCACGTTGTTACCGGAGTTAACTCTTCCCCTCTTAAGTGCGAATGTCCTCATTTGCAGAATTAGAAGAATTGTGAATCGTAGAAGTTGCGCCTGTTGTTTCCTAGGTGCTTTTCTGTTTTTACTGATGATCCTTCTGCTTTTTCGTCTTTGGAAGTAATGACCTTTTCCTGTTTTGTTTCTTCTGCTTTATGTGGAGCTGCTTCTAGAAATGTATCTGTTAATTTTTTTTTAGGATGAGTAAGTATTTCGTCTTTCTGTTGGATGAAAATTTTTGTGTTTTTCCTTCTTATTACTTTAAATAAAAGTATTATGGTTAGTATAATTCCGATGATGATGATCAATCCATAACTGAATAATTGATGGGTATTCTTCTCAGTGCGTAAGAGTTGGACCTCGCGGGTATTGTTGATCTGGATCTCCTTTATCATTTCGAGTGATAAGAGTTCTCGATGTTCGTTCTCCTCTGGAGTTGGCTGTAAGATAGCAGGAAGAGCCTGAAGGGTTGATGCTTCCTTTGAGATAAATTGTCTGCCGTTAATGGTAATGGTCGCATTGTGAAATTTAATTAAAAATGTTCCGTTAAGGCTGTGGGGGATGTGTTTGATGTTGATGGTGCCGTCGTATTGGTTCAGTAACAAAATCCCTTCTGATATTTCTTCTACTGTAGGTATGTGCTGATTATTGGCTTTATTGCATGTGGATTTAAGACTTTTTAGGAGGTTTGGTATGCAGGTAGAATTACTAATATTTATAATATTGTTTTGATTACAAATAGATAAGTAATTAAGACTTTTACAGTTATTTTTGATGCCATAAAAATTTTTATCACCTTTTAGAATTTCCTTATAGAGAATTTCATTAATTACATTATTTCTTTTGATTGGCTTTATTAACAATTTCTCATAATTTTCATTTTTGTCATTGGTATGTTAACAACGTAAAATAAACATGAACTGTTAGTTATTATTTTGATACTAGCAAAGTCTAAGGCTTCTTCTGGGGTGGAGTAAGGAAGTCCCTCCTTATCTAAAATATCAGTGGTAAATTTGATTTCTGATTTGGATAATATCATTGAATTTATTTTTCCTGACTTTGCCCAGTGAATGGCGTACCTAATATTGACTAATTCTTCCTTAATTAATTTTATCTTGTATTGAACATTTAGAGCAAGTTGATCACTAATTTTACTTTCCTCTTTGATTACATTTAGGATTTCATTGGTCACTTTAGTGATATTGTTTATCCTTTCGTTGTACAATTGATTAAATACTACTTGTCTATTATTGTTTGTCAATAAGTTATTCATCTTATCTTGAATCATCTGAAAGTCTTCGTGGTCAGGATTACCTGCAATCCATTTCCCCCACTACCAATTAGGTCTATGTGGTTTTAAGTTATCCAGCAGATCTTGAATTTGGATTAGTTCATGATTAAGGTAAGGGAACAAAGGATGTGTTTTAATGCTTTTCTCTTTGAGGATCGGATTCAGTTCGACTATGATTTGTTAAAATTTTCCTAGCTCGGTAATGTGTATTAATTTGAAATTTCGATCTTGAATTTTTGCTTTACCGAGACCAATAGCGATTATTTGGGAATTTGAGTAGTCCAGAATTTGAATTTCGCTTGAAATCGTACGAAATATGTGCCTGAGAGAAAGAACATTGCTCAATTTCTAATATTAGTTTTGTGTATAGTTTTTCCTGATTCTGTAATAACAACCGTATTTCTATTTTCCTTGACTATTTCTTTTTTGTATCTAATCGTAAGTTTAGATCCTACTCGTTTGTTGTGTTTGACGAAAATGGTTTGCCCTGGTTCATAATATTTTATTGGCTTTCTTTTCTTATTATGGTTCTTGATATCTTTTTGTTGTTTTTGCTTTAATTTTTCGATGTTACTTAGTCGAGCCTTCTCGAAGTCTTCGGGACCTATATTTGGGTTTCTACCGTAAATTAATTCGACAGGGTTTTTTCCCAGTGGTTGAGTGAATGGAATGGTTATATTTTTTCACAGATCGTTCGAGTAGTTCTTCGAATGTACGCGTTGTATGGTCAGTTTTTAGGCACCTCATGATTTCTGAGAGGGTAGAATGGAAACGTTCTATCTGACCATTTACCTCACTTTTATATGGTGGTGTTTTAAAAATTCTTATCTTCAATTCATCTTCCAACATAGAGATTATTGAAGCGGAATTAAGGGACTTTTCATTGTCAATGACTACTACTTCCGGTACGCTAAAGAAAAATTATATATCTCCTAAAGGTCGTTTAATATCCTCAATGGATCTAGATTTAATTACTTTCGCTTGGGCGAGTTTGGTAAATTTGTCAATTGCTGTTAGAACTAATTTTTTTTCTGTTGAGTAAATGTCGATGTGCAATGTGTGACCTGGGTAATTAGGAATAGGAGTGGGATTAATAATTTGGTTGTTAGGGTGTCTTTCATATTTGTTTTCTTTGCACACTGTACAGCGTTTTGCCAGATAATTTATCTTCCTGCTCATTTTTGGGAAGTAATACTTTTCCAAGATTTGTTGCCTATTCTCCTGCGGATTGCGGTGAGCTCTACGTTGGACAGTTAGTATTATTTCATCTGGTTCGGTTTCATTTTCTATATCGGTAACAATTGTTTGTGTAAATCGAATTCTATACTTTTTAAAATGTATTGGATTTATTTCTTGAATTATTCCCATTATTGGCGCTTCTGTCATTAAGCCATTTATCGTAAGTGGATTGAGATATCTTTTGAAAATACTTATTATGTCCGACTCTGAATATTCATGTTGAATTATTATATGTCTGGTGTAATTTTCGAAAGGGTGCTTTTTCTGGTAACTTGTTTCGTTGCCTGTTTTTAGAATTAGCTGATTGCGAAAAACATTAATAATCATTAATTAATAGTTACTTGCCACTTGAGTGATGCGAAATAGATTTCCAAGTGAGAGGTGGCAATGGTTAGCACGCCTTGTTTGCTTTTCCTTTTTTTTCACGAAAAACATTAATAGGGGCTTCTACCGAGGGGATTAGATTGTGTGAGGAACTTTCGTCGCTGTGTTGAGTTACTGATATTGTATTTAGTTGGGTTTCTTTTGGGGGTCTTGATAGCATGTCGGCTACAATATTGCCTCTACCTGGTTTGTATTTCAGCTCGTAATTATACTCTTCAAGAATGGATTTCCAGCGCTTCATTTTGCTATTCGTATTTTTGTTGCTAAGCGCGTATGTTAGTGGTTGGTGGTCTGTAAAGATCTTAACTTTTTTTGATCCGTATAGGAAGTTTCTGAGGGAGTTCAGTGCCCAAATTATAGCCAGCATTTCTTTTTCATTTGTTGCGTAGTGCTCTTCGGTTTTATTTAATCTTCTAGATAAAAATGTTATTGGTTTGTTATTTTGCGATAAGACTGCACCTATGGCGTAGACAGAGGCATCGGTCGTTAGTTCGAAATCTTTTTCAAAATTGGGGTATGTTAATAATACTTCTTTGGAAATTAGTGAATTTTTTATACCATTAAATGCCAAGATCGCATCGTCGTTTAGATGAA
Organism: Leptarthrus brevirostris; assembly: GCA_964036015.1. Lineage (NCBI taxonomy): Eukaryota > Metazoa > Arthropoda > Insecta > Diptera > Asilidae > Leptarthrus > Leptarthrus brevirostris. The sequence continues at coordinate 56,799,172 of OZ038375.1, forward strand.
TAGGTTTATTTTTTGAAAGGGTTTTGGACACATGTCCATCTTCCCCTCTTAAAAGGGATGTCAGTGGTTTCGCCAGCTTAGCATAGTCTTTTATAAAGCGGCGGTAGTAACTTGACATTCCGAGGAATGATCGTAGTTCTTTTAATGTTTGTGGGACAGGTAATTCAGATATTGCTTGGATCTTTTTAGGATTGGTTTTGATTCCATCTCTCGAAATGATGAAGCCAAGGAATTCAACTTCGCTCTGCAGAAATTCACATTTATCGAGTTGAATTTTCATATTTGCCTCTTCTAATGTCCTAAATACCATTTCAAGATTTTCAAGATGCTCATTTTCATCCTTTCCAAATATGATAATATCATCTATGTAGACATAACACCTTTTTCCTATATGATCTCTCAGGATGTCATCTAAAGTTCGCTGAAATATGGAAGGGGCGTTTTTGAGTCCAAATGGTAGGCGTGTGAACTCATACTTCCCATTGTTCACGGAGAACGCCGTTTTTTCGATGTCAGATTCCCTCAGTGGGATCTGTTGAAAACCACTTTTAAGATCCACGATTGAGAACCATTTACTTTTTCCTAAGTTTGCCAAGACTTCATTAATTTCAGGAATAGGTTATCTATCAGCTATGGTTACGGTGTTTAGTTTTCGATAGTCGATAACCATCCTGTACTTTTTTTCTTCGCATCCTTTTTTTTGGGGACGATCCATACGGCGGAGTTATAAGGCGATTTTATTGGTCTCATTATTCCATTTTCTAGCAGTTGGTTTATTTGTTTTTCGACTTCGTCTTTTAAGCACATGGGGTATGGATATGATCTTGAATAAATGGGATCGTCAGTGGAGGTCCGGATTTCTCCTTTAACCGTAGTCGTGTACGTTAATTTTTCATCGGGGTCAGAAAACAAACTAGGACAGAGTTTTATGACATTATTTAGTTTTTGCTTTTGCTCTGAACTCAAATGGGATGTTCTGATGTTAATGGTATTAACTGTGTCAGAAAGATTTTGTTTTAATGGGATTATGATGTCTGGTTGTATCATCATATAATTTCCATTTGTATGGATTATTGCTCCTAGCTGTTTAAGACTGTCATTACCAATTATACCGCTAAAAGAAGTAAGATTTGGTAGGATGAAGAATTTCATTTTTTGTGTTTTCGGTCCGAATAAATTAACTAGGGCATGATGAGTAACTTGAATTTTTCCTCCTATAGAGTTAGCATAAAAATATTTTCGTTTGGAATAGGATTTCTTATATATCGGGATTAAAATATATCTATTAAAAATTTTAGAATTTCTCCGCTCTTCGCTTTATGCTCAAGAAAAGGCAGCGAAGAGCTCCTTAGTCTAAAAAATAAATGTCGTCTAATTCTTTTGAGCTCGGATCTTCTTGAGACTCGATGTAGTCGGTTAATGTTTGATCATTGTCTTCATCTGCTTTATTAAGTTCTTGAGCATATTGCTCGATGTCATTTTCTTGGTCGTTAACTTGCTCCGTATAAAAAACTCTTTGGGACGGTTGGTGCATTTGGTGCGACGGAGGTCTTTTATTTACAAAATTCCGCAGTTGGGGCCTGTTTTGGTAGTTTACGGCGCGTGAATGTAAAGAGTGATCTATATCCATAGGTTCTGGTTTAGGATTGGGTTTAGGAGGTAAAGGTTGAGGATTGTTATAGTGTTGTCTTTGTGCTTGTTGAGGGAACGGGCTCTGTCTTAGGAAGTTAGGTCTGGAAGGTATCTGAGGATTATTTACTAACTCGGGGTAGAAATTGGTTCTAGGCTATGGAATCGGAGTGGTATGTTTTTGATGAGAGTTATTTCTTGGCGGGAACGTACTTAATGTTTGAGGTTGTGGCCTTCTAATGACTCCGTGACTGTGTTGAACCCGATAGTCCACGTTCTGTAATTTAAGACATAAGTGAAGGGCCTGAGGGAGATCCACCGGTTCCTTCATACTAAGTAGTCGGGGGAGATCTCCTTTAAGTCCTCTTACAAAGGTATCAAACGCTTTATCGCGGTATGCTTGGGTCATTATGTTCAGAGATTCTTGACTCATCTCCATTGATGATAGTTTATTGAGAATAAGTGAAAGGTGATAATACACTTCTTGGTAGAATTCAGGAATTGTATTATTTCTTTGTATCAATGTGGTCATTTGGTACTCTAATGTACCTAGGTCTCTCTTATCTGCGTAGTGTAAGGTAAGACACTTGGCGATTTTCTCCCAATTTAGTGGTGTGTTATACGATTCTAGTGCAATGTCTGCACAGCCAGTTACTTTCTTTCGAATAAGACTAAGTATGCCGTAGTATTTAGGTGTCCCCTTTAAATGTTCATAGATTTTGAAGATTCTGTCGACACTTTTTTTCCAAGAACTGAATTGTCCTGGTTGACCAGAAAAATCTCTCAAACTTTTTACTACGTCCGGTATTTTATCCATATCGGATAAATCTCTTTCTTGCCCAACGTCGATAGTTTGATCTGAGTCACTGTGGGTGTCGATTCCCGGATTTATGGCAGAATAAAAAATTTCTTTACATTCTTTTCTAAGAATTTCGGATATAATAGCGGTTAAGTTAGCTAAATCGATATTGCCGTGGTTATTTGTAGTACGAGAGGAGGAAGGCGGATTAAGAGTGGGATTTTGATTCTCTGCGCTCAACAACAATTTTGGTGGTTTAATTATGCTATCGTTTGGATTAGCCATGTTTATATTTTTTTATTAAGAGATCACTTTTGAGAAGAAGAAAAGCAGAATTACTTTTTGATTTCTTTTAAGTATGGTTATATAATGGCAAAGGATTATTTTCCCTTTCCAGAATTTTCACTTTCACGACAAACTTCCAGAAGACTCTCAATAAGATAAATAAATACCAATAATAATTTCTTTGGTTTCGTTATAAAAAAAAATATTCACTTGTGTGATTGGAATATAATATTTTTTTTTGCAAGACCTTAGCTAAATATCAATCTTTTTAATTGTATTTAGGTATGTTAGATTGTTTCTAATTTTTATTCCTTTTTTTTCTTTCCTAATTCTTAATACTTTTTTTTCACTGACTTATTCTTCGTTACAATTTAAAAAAATTCAGTTTTTCTTGCTATAAATGACTTACATTAAAATTAACAGATGAAGAACGGACATCTGGATGAGTCTTACGATGAGATGGCATACAGGTGCTCCGGTGCTGTTGTTCTTTTCCTGTACGTGGGACCGCTTGTGGTATTTCTTCAGCGACAAGTTAGGCGGCTGTTGATGAATATTTGTATCCTTGATGTGGTTAATCGTAGAATGTTTATCCAGCAACTCCGTTTTGTCCTCAATGAGGTGACTCCGGGGCCTCGTTTCCTAACCCTTACGGTTCTGAAGAATTCAAGGGATTTTATCCCCTTTACTTGCCACTTGAGTGATGCGAAATAGATTTCCAAGTGAGAGGTGGCAATGGTTAGCACGCCTTGTTTGTTTGCTTTTCCTTTTTTTTACAAATAATGAGCACAAAACAAATTAAAATTTCTTGTTTGTGATTACACTAATTAGCTCATAGAATAGCTTCACCGTTTATGATGGTAAAACACTAATTAATTCACTGTTTATGAAAAAAATTAACTCACTGTTTATAAAAAAGTGGCAATGGTTAGCTCACTAATTTAGTTGGTAACTGTGGCAATGGTTAGCACTTGTTACACTTTTTAAAATTTGGACTTTTTTTCGCAAATCGCTACCAACGGTCCCTGCTCGGGCGCCAGTTAATAAAATTGGTTTAAGTTATTATAAAAAAAACACGATTTTATTTCTATAACCAAATGGCTTGTTACTTTATTGAAACTCAACTTCAGACTGACTACTCAAAATCTCACACTCTCTCACTTATGATTCAATCCACATCTATTTCTTGCTGATTTGATGAGCTTGCACCTGCATCTATTTCCTGGTAAAAATATCATCTTCAGTCCAATGATGAGAACGAGAAAGTGGTTATGATAGTGTAATCTGATTCGATGTCATGTTACATGGGAATGTTTTCAAATGCGATAAGTCACGTTGTTACCGGAGTTAACTTATACTAGGCAAAAATGATGATAATTCAAAAACGTAACGATGATAATATGTAATAACAAGTAATCGTTCCCTCATTATACAATTTATGAATTTTATAAAAGAAAGATTTTGAATTTAATCCGTGCGCGAGATTTATATTTTCTGCTCTTTAGAGAGAAAAAAAAAATTATTTAATGATTTCTAATGATATTCGGTAAAAGTTTACAATACGTCTACTCTTCAGAGTGACCGCGAAAAAACTACTCTGTGATATATCTTAATAATTTTCATCTTCCCAAGTTCATGAACGCACTTGTTTTCTTAGTCAGCATTTCTCACGGTTAACTAATGGGCAATTTTCTCAGGAATTTAGTTAGAGCTTTACATCTCAATCATTTCTTGCCATGAATCACGTTTAGCTGAAGTCAGCTGTCTAGGATTTTCGGTTAGATCAATTTTCTTGGTTTTATGGGAAAATTCTGATATAACTCGCGAGGATTAAATTCAAATCTTTTTTTTATAAGATTCACAGGTAGGGCTTTTTTGATTAGGGATTTTTGGAATTATGAATTTTTACTCTTAGAGATATTACCATTTTATTATTTCTTTTTTTTTTAGATATTTTGTCATTAGGGATTTTAGTTTTAGAGATTTCGACATTCGGGATTTTTAATTAGGGATTTTATTTTTAGTTCATATGAACCAGACCCACTTTAAATTTCTTAACCACAGAAAGGTATTTTATAAAAAATTTTTAGGGATTATTCTCAAATGCAAGATTTAATGGCACCGCCCTGAGAATAGGGGAAAATACGCTTTTTCGACAAAATGCTTCGGACGAAAGTTGCCTACTTTGGACTTATATAGGGTGTACATTAATAACTGTCGCATCTAATTTTTATAAATAAATCAACGTGTTTCATCGTATCAAGGAACAGACCTTACGAGTCGCCCTACTTTCTCCTTAAAAATAACACAATTGCACAAAGACGCTTCAGTTTATGTCGACATTAATATATTTAATAAATATTAGTTAAGGTATGCAAGAAAATACCCAAAACTGCCATCCGTGCCACCTGTATCGATTTGAACCATCGTCTTAAGCATTTAGCAAGGAAAAAAGGAGGTGTAATGGAATGAAAATTTTAAATATAATGGCCCGATATGAGGGCCACAACAACGCTTATAATATTTCGTTCGAGCAAGATTAGGTCTCTTGTCCGCTTTGGGTCATATCTGCCAGATAATAAGGCGGGTGTGTTCTCTCTGCCATCTAATATTCGCAATCCTGAGGGATGCTTGTGAAATCTCCAGTTTGCGATTTATATCCGAGATGATAAGGATACCAAACGAATTTTGGAAAGTTAATAAGAAAAAAAAAGTTTGGAAAATTTCAGATAGATTAATCAAAGTATTGTATTTTTTTTATTTGGAGTTTTCATTAATAAATGAAGCATATCTTTTGTTTTTTAAAAGCCCTTAAATTGTAATAAATGTGTTCACTCACATTGTTTGATAAAATATAAGGGGTATAGCTCAATTTGAACCTATAAATCGAAACCAAAATATAATAACTAAGACTGACTGCGAGAAACCTATGCGGCTTAAGGCGGTGATTGAAAAAAAAATCTTCTCTGCGGTTAATGCGGAAGGGGTTCTTCCATAAAGATAATGGTTGGGCACATACAGCGAGGTTGTCAGTACAAAATCTCGATGAGTTTCAATGGAAAACTATGCTCCACTCACCATATTTGCTGAATATCGGCCAATTGTATGACCTAATATATTATAAATATATATTACGGTGAGATTAAATAAGCGTAAAGCAAATATTTTTCTTTATCGCGTTCAAACCAACTTAAAAAAAATTTTAAATATTTAGTTTTCATGTCAAGGTTACAATTTTTTTTTAAATTTAAGATTTTTTGTTTCTTAAGATATTATAATATACAGAGAAGAGACTCAACCACATTTAACCCAAGACCTTGGAATTCAAACCATAAAGTTTAAATATATAACAAAATTCCTTCTATTATGTAAGCATCTAGGTAAAACGGAATTTTCGAAATTGAAAAGGATTAAAATATGTTATTTGGTCGATGTTTTAAGGGAAAAATAAATTTGTTAAATTATACGATGTCGGTTTATATTTTGATACTGGAAGAGATGGGTAATTACACAAAGCAATATCGCTGAGGTTTTGTAGTAACGTTGAACTGTTACTAATTAAAATTTTATTGAAACCAGTTGAAAATTATGAGCAATATTTATCAAATATCTTTAAAACCCATTGTACTAGAATAATAAGTTATATCTCTCGAAAGGAAACATCCTGAATTATAAATGTCTTTGTATTGGCCTCGCCAATCTCCTTGAGAATATAAAGGGTTCAGATATTTTTGAAAGAGTCCGAAATATAGTAAAACTTAATTAGGTTTATGTTTGCCGACTTTCCTAAAGGATCGATTTCTGTAATCTGCTTTTGGTACTTATAATTTTTCGGGGATATATTATGGTTTCAAAATTTAACGATTTTGCTAATTATTTCTCTTATTTGTTAATTAAATTTAAATTCTGCCATTTAACAGATTTTATTCACTTACTTCTTAAAGTTATAGTTTTTTTGATTTTAGTCTTTTGAAGAATTAAAGAAATGTTCGAATGAGATCACAGTGCATATTGTGTGTTGATTGATGTATTAAAAAAGGAAATGAGCTTACTAGGGAAATGTATCTACTCATCTCCCGCACCCTAACAAATCACTCTTTTTATGTTTCTTTGCTCAGTGCTTTTGGTATACCTACACATTTCCTTAAAACTGCAGAATAGGGCTCGTCCAGAAATCCTTGAATTGTGTCTGCTGTTTATTATTTTTTCTTGAAGCAAGGACTAGTAACTATCATGGCAACGAAAAACTTTTTTAATTAATCAACGCTTTACGAAAACCAAAATACATCTCTTGCTATGTTAACCAGATGTAATTGTGTTCAACTTTTTCTGAGCAATGTACACATACCTACTATATAAGGGTGCGGAAAAAAAAGTTTCATATATAAAAACTTTTTTGCTTATTGCAGAGCTCCCATTTAGCTTATCTTAATATTAGATTATTAGATAAGTTTTCCTGCGATGTCATTCATTGGGGTAGACGGTATGTCAATTATGTCATAATATAAAGAACTCTCCTCAAGTCTTTAAATTCTCCTAAGTATACAACTAGAAAGGTATTTGACTATGTAATTTCATGAAACTCTGTGGAGTGAATCATTCTTCCATTTTATCTCCCCCAAAATAATTGTCGAAAGGTGAATAAATGGAAGCACTTTGTTTGCCTCTCCGCATTGATTTCCACACAGTTTGAACAAATACAGTGTACATTCGAATTCGATATCTCATTATCTAAATAATTAAAGGTGAAAATTTATCCAAGAAAATAACCTTAATTAAAGTTAACAGAGGAGATTATCCATCACGGCTCTCAATGCCCTGATAATTCTTAAGAACCTTAAGTGTTCATTAGTACTATTTTGTATACCTTCTAAGATAGGATTCAGAAATTGAAACCATTACCATAAGAATTGTCCGTACTTATTCAAAAAACGTTTTAGTAAACTACTAGAAAATAAATATATGGATAATTGTGTCTACCATCTCCTGATTTTGAAAAAATAAAATAGTTTGATACGGTATTAGATATAAAAGTAAATTTACTATAAGCCTATGAGTCTGACTTCCCAAAACACTTAATTACTTATTCACTTAGGGATTACAGGGATGTTTTCCGTAATAATGCAGAATAGCAGACGGAGTTAGATGAATTGGATGAGCGGCACGACCACCATGTCATTGTTCCCGCGTTCGAGACCAGGTCTCATCGTGTTTTTTTTTGAATATTGAATTAAAAATTCACCTCTGTCTCTGGGTTGTTGTCTAGCTCGGAGAAATGCAAAACCATGACATTTAAGTTTCCTTACTCCTCTTACCCTAATTCCATTCCGGCTAAAGCCAAGCTAGGGTAAAAACATAGCGAGATAGTTCAGGTTGAGGTTTAGCTTGTGGTCTAGCTAGCTAAAATTACAAATATGCAAAATAAATAAACCATTTCATAACACGGCAGCTTACCGTTCAGCTTATTGTTCATCTTACCGTGCGGTTCAGCTTAAAACAAATAATTTTGTTCTCGTCAGTCAGCAAAGTGAGGTAGACTGCAACGGTTCATGCGATAAAAATGTGTGATAAAGATAAATTAATTGAATGAAGTGTTCAAAAGAGTACCCCTTTGGGATAAAAAACACAAATCCCACTTAAACAGGTATTTAATGGAGAAATTGTGGAAGGAAATCGGGAACGCATTGAATATAACAGGTAATATATGATTAAAGTAATTACAGTTCTTGCTTTAATATAGTGTACATACATATAATATATTGTTCTTAATTTTTACAATTGTAATGTTTATATCGAATTATCGCAATACACAACCACTAAGATGCACTATTTTCACTGATAATGATGTTTTTCTGAAATAGCAACCTAAAGCTAAAGGTACTCGCACATACCTAACCTGATGGTAAACTGATAAGTCAAGTAGACCACAAGCTAAACCTCAACCTGAACTATCTCGCTATGTTTTTACCCCAAAGCGTTAAAGCCAAGCTGAAGCATTAAAGTCCCCTAGACTTTGTTCACATCTTAAAAAAACGAATCAAAAGGAACAATCAAGAGTAATTCTAAATAAAAAAGGCCCATTTTGAAACTGATAGACTCAATTATGAATATTATACGTATAACAGATAACAAGGAATGGTCTCTCAAAAAATCATATTCGGATATCTGGCAAATACATGAAGATTTGTGTATAAATATTTGTTTTATTGACAAACTCACCATACTCCTATTAGCCAATGATTTATTTGGTCGTATTTGCTCCTTGGATTTGTGTTGATTTCCTTCTTCGAGAAGGAAGTATTTATATTTGCCGAATATAACCTTTTGCGCGAATATTTGTCTTTAAACATCCCGTCCAAACCTTCGTTTATTTACCAAAAACACAAATATCTTTTACAAATACCCGAATATGTGGGTGTGGAGCCAGTTTAAACTTCATTGCATGTTTATCTAATTGCAAGATTGCGTACCTGCAAATTCAGTTGTCTAGTTACTTTTAAATTGCTTCTTTCATGACAAGATTTCTAGCCTAATTCTCTTCGTCTCTTTCAGTGAACGTTTTATTCCCATGTTCCATGAACCCCTTTTCCTTTGTCGAAGAGTACCGTTTTATGTTTTAAACGAACGACATTATCTAAGCTAAATCTCTGACTTGAAATTTCGCAAAGCCCTTAATTTTTCCCTACCAAACTCATCATTAGCTGATGCCCCAGATTTGAAAAATAATAGTCGGAAAAAATAATACATATGAGCAAAGTGATTTTATATAATATTTTACTAAAATAATCAATTACACTTTTCTTAATACGACTTTTCCCACCAACCTTCAATATAAAAACCTGATACAAGTATATTCTAACAGTCATGGACGCCTACGTAAATATGCTTGGATTTACCGAACGAAAACATTATCAGCCGAAGATGTTATGAGAAAGATGCGAAAAAAAATTCTGCGATCTTGCAGTATAGTTAACATTTGTAAAATAAAATAGATTTTAAAATAAATAAATCTGTTCGTTGTGCGAATAAACTACCAAAAGCAAAATTCTACAATTGGCGCAAAACCCACTCTTTTGCTATTTTTCTTTTAACGATTTTTTTTCTACACATATATGTAGGTAAAACAATAGATTATCCTCATAGGTTCTACAAATCTTTAAAAAAAATGCAAAAGCAGAATAAGAATATTTTTATGTCTCTTGTTCATAATCTAATCTGCCATAATTCGGTTATGAGCGTAATATGGCTCATATTTATTATAATAGAAAGTTAATGGAAGTTCGAACTAAACATTGTATATGATAACATTTGTTATGTATTTCTTTAAGGATAGGTTCTAGTCGAGCAAATGTAAAAGTTACAGCCGATTTAGTGCGAATGCGTACCGGCCGAAAATCATGCTTTCGTTCGGGCCAAATGCAGATGAACGCGCGCCGTATCATTTGCTCAGCAGGTATAAAAATTCTTTTATATGTTCTGTTTGGACAAAATAATGTTCCTTGAATATAGTAGTCAAAATCGGTTTTACAAGGAAAAGAAAGAATTGCTCTATGGTCTAGAAATAGCTGACTAGCTGTAAGAAACAAAAATTATATTTTTTCCCACGCTTTTTCTTGTCAAACTTTAAACGCGTTTTTCTCAAAACCATGTTTTTAGACACGCCGTGCGGAGTGGCAGTAGAACCGTTCAACCGATTGACTTCTATTTTCTACTAAATAAAGATTATGGAATTTAGGGGGCCATGGACCATTTTCAACAAAAAATATTAATATTAACTATTTATTTAACCCCAATGAACAACAAAAAAAGGTCAAAAAGATCGGCTTTTTTCTTCAAACGGTAGCCATTTGATCAAAAATCACTGAATTTTTCTAAAAATGGTCCATGGCCCCGCAAATTTATTCTACTTTGCAAATAATTTAAATTTTTGTGTTTCTGATAAAAGAGGAAGGCGGAGCGCGTTGCATGCGCTACACGGCTCCAGAAGTGCGTGGATATCTCGCAAATTTTACAATTTAAAGAATTAAAAAACATTTATTTTACGAACTTAAGTAAATGTATTAATAGCTGAAAAAGTCGAATTATACATTATTTACCTTCTGTGAGAAAAAAATTCATCAACTTCAGCCATTTTTCAGGCCGCTCGACTAGAACCTACCCTTAAATGTCTCCGAGTCTTATCACCATAAGGATTGAAAAAACAAATCTGAACAAATTTAAGTACATTGAGAATAAAGTGTAGATTAAATGAAAATTGTACCTTTCATAATTTATTTGGTATATAAAACAAAGTTTAAAAGAAGTAGAGAAGTGTACTTGTGTTGACACGGCCGATGAATTGAAGCATGGCAACGTCGCTCTCTCGCTTAATTTAAATCTTTATTATAAAAACAAACACGGTACGGAACACTAATTGTGTAGTCCAACTTAGTCGGTATTTCAAAAATATGAGCCGAATTACGCACAAGATGTGAAGGCGCTGTTTTTACAGATAGAATTTTTCCTTCTTTGAAAATTACAAGTAAAAGTAAAGGAATAGAACAGACAGGGATAAAACATCAAAACACGTTTTGTATTTTAACAAATTCTTGCATGATGAAAAATTATGGTAACAAAACTGTTAGCATTTCATTTACTCAAATCCTATACTGTAGGATATATAATAAACTTGCAAAAAATCATATTATGCTAGTTCATTTTTCACAATATAAATTTTTGAGGCACTAGGGACATCATAAATGTTAAGGTACAATATTTATATTCACTATAAGAGTGACATAGGTAGGATCCAATAATGTTAACAGTGCTTCAAAACTTCACATTTATGTGAAAACGAATTAGTAGAGAATAATATTGTGTATAAAGATAGTAAGTCTTAGGCGGCAAGTAAATGATAATGTGCCGGTCTTCCATTCCGAAGGTCCCAGGTTCGAACCCATGGTTGTTTTCTGCTTACAACAAATTGTGTATCGGCGACAAAAGGTTCTGTTGTTTAAGATGTGCGAAAGGGATTATTATATATAACTAAACGGTTGCCTATGATAAACTTAACTTTTTATATCTCTGTTACTTGAATACGCGTGATGCCGAATATACATTATACAATATATATAAATATATATATATATATATATATATATATATCCATCTGGTTTGCCTTTATCCGACTAGAGTCTGAATAGGCAATCTTATCTGGCCCGGATCAGAAATGCAGCGCTTTGAAAATCAGGCAACATTTGGCTAAAATCAGGATCTTATTGCAAATTTTTAATACATATGTTAAAAATTACTTTATTATGAATGAACAAAAAGTATACATTAGTCAAATATTACTTCGAAGGAAATTCCCGCATTCCCGCAAATGAGCTGTTTCTTTTTGATAAAACCTTGAAAATGCTGAAAATAGTGAAGATCCCACATAATTAACAGTTGGGCTGAAAAGTTCGTAGGCTGACTCATAGATAGTGTTACTAGAATTAAATCCATGTGATTTTTACTTAGTACTAACCTTCAAAAGATACCTGTATAAATTTGACAGCTGCCGGATAATTAGTTCGTGAGATATAGCATTGTGAGTGAAGCAGCTTTTGTTATTGTGAAAAAATGGATAAAAAAGAATTTCGTATGTTAATAAAGCATTACTTTTTGGCGAAAAAAATACTGTTGAAGCCGAGGCTTGACTTGATAAACATAATTCGGACTCTGCACCAGGAAAATCAACCGTTATGAAGTGGTTTGCTAAATTTAAACGAGGCGAAATGAGCATCGAAGACGATGCACGCAGTGGACGCCCCAAAGAGGCTGTTATCGACGAAAACATCAAAAAAGTCCACAAAATAATTTTAAATGATCGTAAAATGAAGTGATCGAGATAGCTGAGACTTTAGAAATATCAAAGGAACGTGTTGGACATATTGTGCATGAATATTTGAACATGCGAAAGCTGTGTGCAAAATGGGTGCCGCGCATGCTCACAATCGATCAAAAGCAACAACGTTTGGATGATTGGGAGCAATGTTTAGCGATATTCAACCGTAATAAACACGAATTTTTCCGTCGATATATTACAATGGATAAAACATGGCTCCATAACTACACTCCAAAGTCCAATCGACAGTCAGCCGAGTGGACTGCACGTGATGAACCGAATCCAACGCGTGGAAAGACGCAACAGTCGGCTGACAAGGTTATGGCATCAGTATTCTGGGATGCGCATGGTATTATATTCATCGATTACCTCAAAAATGGCCAGACCATCAACAGCGATTATTACATAGCGTTGTTGGAGCGTTTAAAGGATGAAATCACGAAAAAACGGCCCCATTTGAAGAAGAAAAAAGTGCTGTTTCATCAAGACAATGCACCGTGTAACAAATCAATGAAAACGATGGCAAAATTATATGAAATACACTACGAATTGCTTCCCCATCCACCATATTCTCCAGATGTGGCCCCCAGTGACTGTTTCCTGTTTGCAGACCTTAAAAGAATGCTCGCTGGAAAGAAATTTAGCACTGATGAAGAGGTAATCGCCGAAACTGAGGCCTATTTTGAGACAAAGGAGAAATCGTACTATAAAAATGGGATCGAAAAATTGTATGACCGCTATAATCGTTGTATCGCCCTCGAAGGCAACTATATTGAATAATAAAATCGAATTTTGTCAAAAAAATATTTTTTACTATGTTAGCCTACGAACTTTTCAGCCCACTTGTTATACGGTTGTTTCACAGCGCGTGTGCAAAGGTGCAGGATCTGATAGATTTAGTGGAGCAATGGAAAATATTTATGAGAGGGGGGGGGGGTGGTCATCTCCATCCCCCGCCAAGCTATAAGGGTTTGAAATTTTTTTATGATGAACAAAAAAAACAGTCTTACATTTTAACGTCTATCTTCTAAAGCTTTAGTGCTAGAGACGTTATTAATATCTCAGTTGTCAGGTAAATTTTTTGACTACTAATAATTTAAAAAAATGATTTTCAAACTTAAATTTTCGGAAAAAAATTGCTCTGTTTGATTATTTTTGGATCTAAAATAGTTAGCTAATGTGTTCTCTTTCAAAGGAAACGTATGGCGAACAGCACTCTTTTACCATTCCCAAGTTATATGATCGCACGTCCACCTAATACCTGCCATTCTAAGCAAAAATTCAACCTCTTTCCTAAATTATTGATTTTTTTACACTTTCTTACTTTAAAATATCCGCTCGAGTTTTGGACGATTTGTTTTGAAAGTTTTTTCGTAAATTTCATTGGGGTCAAGTGATTTTCAGTACATATTTTGTACATTTTGAAAAATTATTTAATATATCCTAGTATGTACGCTTGAGAATCAGAATCAGATAAATTAGCATTCCAAATATGCTTAAGACCAAGAAGAATCAGAATCAGATAAATTAGCATTCCAAATATGCTTAAGACCAAGGAATCCTTACATGGGCCCGATTAGTTAAAATACCAGATCCCATAACCGCTTGTGGAGTATGGGCAATATGACCACTAGTTCTGTTTTGAAGAGGACCATCCGTTTTTTATGTTTCCTGTCCCGTTGTCCTAAAAACAGCTCCGAGATGACATAATGTTCTGTTTTCAGAATGAGAGCAGCACACGGTAACAATTTCAAAAATAGGCGCGAAAAATTAAAAAGTCTGACGATAGGGCAATCTGTAGTCTGCTAGGTCGCTCGCTTCGCGTTTGGGAGTAACGAAAAAATACATAGATAAAGAACACGAACTTGGAGCACTTATTTTAAATTATCTCATTGACCTTCTCGGTCATTTCACAAAAAAGTATTAAATGTATGTAAATCCCAGGGATAACTTAAATTTTATTTTTCCAATACTTTAACTTCAATCAGTTGAAGAATATGCACACGTAGAAATAGTCATTTCTCTTTTGAATAAGTTACGCTGTTAATTACCACAGTAAAATCCATTCTAATTCAAATCAACACCAAACATTCTAAAGTTAGTTTGTTCTTTAGAATTATATAAGATCATATAAATTATTTATATTTTCATGTGTTCGTTCCTGTGCATTTTATTAAGGCCAGGTGCTGGTCGAGAGCCATGGAAAATAGGACAACTTTGGCAATTTTCCGACATAGAAGAAAAGTTTATAACATTTTTTTGTGGTCACGCAACGACAACTTATACTTATACACTTCAGGAGTCTAAATCGTGTAAACAGAAAAAATCTTTTTTTTTCCTCGACCAGCCTGAATAAATAAAAACTATGAAGAAATATACGTTTTCTTGAATACACATACTATTACCTAAAATTAGTAGATGTCCCATTTTGAGTAAAAATATAACTGGTCACATTAGGCATGAGAGCGGAGAAGAACTTCACCCAAAACGCATTTTGTCGTTACCTATAATTAATAGTAAATGACCTTACATTTTTATTGTAACATTTTATATGTAACTTTGGGTACCGTTACTTGCTTAACTACTGGAGCTACCAACTTGAACCTGTGCTTATGAGAAAATGGAAAAGAAAGTGCAGGTAAATTTGGAAGGGGAATGTGCTTTACTAAAACTCTCCAGGGTCATAATCTGTCTCAACTTCTGCATTCTGTTCCTCCCTGACCCTTTCTTATTTCTAGAATCTAGGTGGAGGTGCTTTAATCCTTAAGATATGCTCTCTGCTGGGACTCGATAATCATGAAATGAAATGATGAATGTTGTCATCTTTACGGTCAGTCAAGCTGCCATTAAGGCGCTTGATTTGGTAAACACCTCCTGGAAGTTAGTGAAGGATTATGGAGAAACCCCAACTCTCTCAGAAATAGATTCACAATTCTCTGGGTTCCGGGTCGTCATAGGAAGATAACAGGGAATGAGAGTGCTGATGAACTCGCGAGAAATGGCTGTGCCCCCACTGCTGGATTCACTGAAAAGGAACCTATTCCAGCACTTCTTAGCGAAAGCTAATCTTTGATGGAGTACTTCCTCAACATACGCCATCTCTAGAGCGACCTGGCCAAGCTTTAACAAAAATAGAAGATCGGAAGTCACTGGGAGATTACTCCCGGGAGAATCTTTAGCAATCTTCGGAGTAATGATTAGGGAGTTAGCTCAGTTCCTCAACTGCTCGGGTTGGTTTTAACATAGCTCTCACGCCACGGGGACCAACAGTGGATCCTACTGGTCATGGTATTAAAAAGCCACATTGAGCACGAATTGGAGAGCTAGCCTCGCCGATCAGCACTCGCCACTTAATCCAAACAACCAACCAGATTCTCCTTTGAGCTTCAAACATAAATATCTCTTAACCCTGAAGTCTATAATTTCATGAAGACGATTACAAAAACAAACCGGTGACCACCTTCAGTTGTTTTCGGCTGACAATAGATTTTGATAAAAAGGTTGTTGGGAGTTGCAGTGTAACGTCGAAAGTTTCGGAATTTACCTTAAGGCCACTACAAATCGATTTTCTGCAAATTATCCCAGCCGGAGCTGGATCAATTCGTTGAGCGGCACGACCACCATGCCATGGGTCCCGGGTTCGAGACAAGATCTCCCCGTGGGTTTTTATTAAGAAATTAAAATAATCCACTCCGTCTCTGGGCTGTTGTCTAGCTCGCAGCAATGCAAAAAAACAAGACATTCAAGTTTCCTCACTTCCCTTACTCTAATTCCCTTCCTGCCAAAACCATGCTAACGCATCAAAGGGTTTTCCCCTTGGTTTTGGTCACATCGTATATAAAAAAAATTGGAAGTTCTATCTACGTTTACTTTAAATGCCTTAAATCACGAGAAAGGTATCACTTTAAAGTTATTAGAAGTTACTCGAGTCTACGAGACTGAGAAGAATACTACAAAAGAGGCTAGGATACATTCCAGAAATAAGCAAATGGTCAGGGTTGAACAAGGTGCAGAAGATGATAACGATTATGACCCTAGAGAGTTTTAGTAAGGCACATTCCCTTCCAAACTTTCTTGCACTTTCTTTTCCATTTTTCCATAAGCACATTTTTCTAATCAATTGGTACGCTTTTTGAAGAAATTAATTATCTGATTGTTTTGATATTTTGTACAGTGTTAGACTATTGTTAGAGCTCTCCAAAAAGTTCTCGAAAAATGTATGGCTGTTTGTGTGTAAAAGAGGACAAATTAAAAAATTTTTTGGTGAACCGTATTCTCTTATTTTCCCGCCAATACACACACACACACACACACAGCAGCATCTCCTGTTCAGCGCATTCTCCACAATGCCGCTAATTACGGAGGACTTCCACCGATTGCCAAATCATTGGAATAGGCGAGAGTCTTAATTTTTTCCTGGTCGAGTTTCAACAGTATTTTGTTCATTACAATTCGACAAAGTGTATGAGATATCCAGTTCGGACCGTACTCCCGCTTATATAACCCATGAAGATAGCTGCCAAAGGCTTCGCTCCTAATTTTAGTACTTTCTGTAGCATGATTGGAGCAATTCCAGCTGAACCAGGGTATTTGTGGGGGCGAAGCTGTTTATAGCCCAGACGGTTCTCTTCATGATGACGATAGCTTCAACATCCCCTCCGAAATGTAACTAGTTACTGAGTTGCAGGTTGCTGCTGTGCTTTTGCTATCCCCTCTGAAAGCCGGGAAGTGAACATTTATAAGCAGCTCCATGGTTTCAGCTAAGGATTACGTCCACTCTATTACGGTCAGAAATCGAGGTCAAAAATACTGATTAAATTAATTTGCTCCTTCTACTTAATATTCGACCGGAAAACGTATATACTGTTATTTAAAAATCCAGGTTTGCAAAACTTTCTCCATCTTCAAAGTGCTGTGGGATACAGAATAAATAATAAGATGTAGTAGGAAGATTTTGTGAACGAAATAGCATTCCACATCATAGGTGCGAAACATGTTCTTTCACTTTGTCCTAAACAATGGTAAATCCAGGTTTGTTATATAAGACAGCCTATTTTCTGCGGAATTTTACAATAAATTAATCATTTCTTCAGTTGTCCGAAATTCTGTGGAGTAAGAAATTAAAAAACCCACAATATACAATATTTATAAAATGAATTCTCGCCGAATATATTGCTTTTGTTCTGCATCAATTTAAGCAAACATTTATATATGTATTAGGTATTGGAATTAATTCGTAGCGTTTTACGAGAGATGGCGTGGGTAGGACAGTATTTCGTTGTTACCGACAGTAATGTATCTTGAAACAGCTATCATTGAACGTCATTTGCTGTACATAACCTCTCTTTGAATCGTAATTAACAATACTTTATAATATATTAAATATGCCAATATTTGTGCCGAATAAAGTGTTTTTGCGGGGAGTTTTACTTCATTATTTTATTATGAAAAAAAGTGCTGCTGAAGCTCATCGTATTTTAGTGGAAGTGTACATGTGAACATGCTCTAGCTGAGCAAACATGTCGGAAGTGGTTTGCACGTTTCAAAGCTGGTGATTTGGAGTTGGAAGACAAGGAGCGACCTGGCCAGCCGAAGCTGTATATTTGTTGGGATCAGAGGGGTGTCATTTATTATGAACTGCTGAAACCGAAGGAAACCATAACTGGGGATTGCTACCGACTGCAATTGATGCGATTGAGTCGTGCGATGAAAGAAAAACGGAATACTCCGAAATACCCGACAAAGTCATTTTGCTGCACGACAATGCTCGTTCGCACGTTGCAAAACCGGTACAAACGTACCTAAAAACACTTAAATGGGAAGTCCTACCCCACCCGCCGTATTTTCCAGATATCGCTCCTTCAGATTACCATTTGTTTCGTTCGATGGCTCATAGTCTGTCTGAGCAGAAGTTCACTTCTTACGAAGAGTGTCAAAAATGGGTCGATTCGTGGATTGCATCAAAATACGAGGCGTTCTTCTGACACGGTATTCGTACCCTGCCCGAAAGATGGTCAAAAGTAGTAGAGAGCGATAGGCAATACTTTCATTAGTGTATTTTTTTATTTTCTATTGATAATACATATTTTGTGTATTCAAACATATTTGGCACGTTCTCCTGTCATAAAAACTAAATAAATTGAGCAAAGATGGGAGGAAACTATTCGGGATGATTGTTATTTGCATATTTACGCATCAGTGTTATGTTAATTTATATAAATGCAAAAAAACCCCTCAATTTATCGAGGCGTTAATAGATGCGTCTCTAGGTAGCTTTTGAGTACTCTTTTTTGCATATTAACTCTTTAATTTAGACACAAACAATAGCGTTAAAATGGTCAATAAAGATAACTTCATAACAGTGCCTTCACACTCGTTAACGTATTTCAATATTTCTGGTTTCGATTTTTTCATAAGTCATACATTAGGTACAGTATTTGATAAACATACATACTAATTATATTTAATATTTTTTAAATTTTCTACCAAATGGCCGTTTTTTAGCGGCAGAGGTGAAAAATCTTCCATAAGAAACTGTCGGTGCCCTCCGGTAATTTGAGTTTCTTACTTACTAAAAACTCCTCTCCGGGGATAAGCCAAAACATACTACATATAAGCGGGTCCCTTTTCTTCCCCTCCCAGTCTCCCTAGCATGGGACGGACTAAGTTATCTTGCCATCGCCCCTAAACTCAATGTTGTCAGCATCCGCATCCTCCATCGGACACCAGATCATCAGATTGTTTCCACCTGAGCTTCCATCCGCATATCTCTGCATACGAGACACTCTACACTTGGATGTGTCTTTGCTGCACTGATTTTGGTTTCTCAACCACTATTGTATGATATTCTTGTCCACAGGATCCCCCCGACGAAGATCATCATTCTTCTGTAGTATTTTCTAAGATCCATACAGTCCACCCTCAAGTTAGCTCCTTTCCAAAGTTTGGTCAGCTTTTTGACGCTTTCGCATACCCAGACCTTGGATTGTTGATTAACATATCTCAGTGTTATCAAACCATCGTCGAAGGTCACAGAGTTCACCCCTATATCGCCTGTGTTTTCATGAAGGGAGTATGTATCCTACAACAGGGCCTCCTTCAAAATCCCTAGTTAAGCCGGCTCCATCCCCCATCCGTACTCGTGTCCAAAGAGTGTTTTATCACCTTTTATTTGGCATAAATCTCATGTTGTTAAATCGTTCCAGTAAAAACAATCAATATATACGTGAAATTTAATAATCACTGTAACAACAATAATATTCAAATTTAACAATCACCCTTTACCTCCTTAACCATCAAGATTTATCTCCCTTTCCGCCTTTATACTGTACAATGTTTTGTTTATCTCGATAAGGTAATGGTACTTACCTTCTTAACTCATTAACGTCCAAGAAGTCAGAATTATTAAGTTTCAATCGCGAATAAAAAAAAGCCAAATATCCAAACCAAACCTATATATCTTACCATTTTTGGGTGTGCTCTTTCGATTCCTGGAGTTACAATTTCGATTCCATGCATTATAATAGAAATATGGCGGGTTTTAAGTGGAAAGGTACCGAAAAAATGAAAAACAAAAATCAATATTTTTTTCTTGTCAAAAAATTATTTGAGTCAATTTCAAACCATGAACAAAAGTGCATAAAATGTGTGATATTTGATTTGCCTACGTCTAAAATTTTTGGAAAACGGCTAACGGACGGAAGTTCCACAATAATATTCAAACTATTTAAGACATAACGGACATTGGATTCGTATTTATAATCCTAAAAATTCCCCTACGTGACCTTTCACTGCGACTTTTCCAAGAAACTTATAGTTTTTCGATACCACTGCCATATTGTACCAGCAGCGCCATCTTGGATTGCGAGATTGGCCAAAATAGAGATTGAATTCGTACTCAGCACCCTCGAAAACCCCCTAACTGACCTTCTATTGGAAGATTTTCAATTTATTTACGATTTTCCGATTTTGCCGCCATATTAATAACAGCAGAGGCATATAGATATAAGCCATTTTGAGCCGGTTAGACGTAATCAAGATTACTTAAAAAAAATTTCCTGAAACTTCAAACATTTCATGCACTTTTGGAATTGATTCAAATAGTTTATTGACACGAAAATAAATGTTGAAATTAATTTAATTGTTTTTATTTTTTCGGTACCTTTCCACTTAAAAACCGCCATATTTCTTTTAGGGTAGGTTTATCGTAGAGTGAATCGAAATCGCTAAATCTGCCGATTCCATTTCTCTAAGCGAATCCGCGATTCTTGGCGCTCACTTTAAAACGCGGATTCGCTTGTGATTTCAGTTGAAAGGTTTGTGTAGTGTAGTATGTACCTACTGTGCAATTTGAGATCTAAGATCAGGCGAATGCTTTTACTCGAAAGTAGTTACTTCAAGTATAAATAATTAAAAAAAAGGAGGCTTTTAATGCACTCCATCAATGAAGGAAGGTCAGCATTCGGAGAGTTTCACCATTTCGATAATGAATTACGAGAACATCCTGAGAAATTTCACGATTACTACCGCATAAACTCTGGAACCTTCGACTACATTTTGTCTGTTATAACTCCTTATATTACATAGAAACAAAGAAATACATAATTGGACCTATAAAGAAGCTATCAGTAACTTTAAGGTAAGTAAGAAACTTTATTTTTTGGTAAACTATGTATGTACATTATAAATATAAGCGATTTCGCTCAAGTTAAACGAAAAGGGTATACCAAAAGAGTGTGTTTGTTTGTGTATTATTGTTCGCTCACAGCGACTTCGCTCCGCTCCGCTCTACGATAAACGTACCCTTATAATGCATGGAATCGAAATTTTAACCCCAGGAATCGAAAGAGCTCACTCAAAAATAGTAAGATAGCTTTGGTTTGGATATTTGGCGTTTTTTCATTCGAGAATGAAGCTTAAAAATGACTTAAAAATTCTGACTTCTTGGGCGTTAACGGCTGAAGCAAAAATAAACAAGAATGCCTGTAGCCATTAAAACTCATGTTCGTGTGACTCGTGTGGTCGCCCTAAATTGATTTGACAGAATATCCTAGTTTGCTTACATTTCAATTTTGTTATATTAATTGTTGTCTCCTTTAATTTAATTTATGATGACTTTGTAAACTCGTTTTGTATATTGTTGAATTAACCTTGAAATAAATTTCATTTAAAATGTTTCCAAAATTATTTATATATTTTTTACAAAAACGATATACATTTACCTTTAAAAAAACATATTTGGCCCTCTATGGACCTATTACCATGGTGCGTCTCACTACTACTAATTATATTACTGTATACAGGAAACTGCTCACATTTTGTGGGATAAAAGTGGGAGAATGCTGAATTAATAAAAGTTATTTTTTATGTAATTAATCGAGCTTTTATTCGGCACTTGGTGGGAAATGTTTTTCGCGTTAGCGAATTTATTATAAATAATCAAATAAATAAATAAATGTGGATAATTTAAAAGCAAGTGTGTTTGATATATGAACCCAAAAATGAATAATAAAAAAAATTGCTAGAATCAGCAGATTAATCGGGTGAATAAATATTACTTGAGTGACTTTTGCAAAAATACTGGCAACGAACAACTGTATAACCTAGCCAAAATCGTTCTTATAACAGCATGTTATTTCAGCATGAGTAATTTTCCGACAGTTGATCATTGCCTTGATCCACATTACCGTCGAAGCTTCTATTCCCCTTTTGACGGCTTTCTCTTTAATGGATTCAAAGAAGGTGTTATCAAAGCATATCCACGAGAAGATTATTTATTTCTCCACAAACGCCATTTCTACGCTGTGAACTAGATGATATCCTGTAATTGTGAATTTACCCACTTGGTATGCATTCTGATCTTCATGCAGTCGTTTCGACTTCAGTATCCTATTTCTGATGTAATATTCAATTACTGTTTCCATGATTTTGAGTAGGAAAGAGACTTTTAGATTGGGCATATGGCCGCTCTCTACATTCAGGTATATTTATTTATTTATTTATTTTAAGCTTAATACAAGCTATTACATAATAATACATACTACAATTACAAGCTATAACATAATACTAATACTACAAGCTATAATAAATTGTGACATAATAAATAAATAGTAAAAGCTACAATATGAGCTCTAATTAAAGTAACTACAGGCTGGAAAGAAGTAGAATTAAGAAAGGCGATCAAGATGGGCGGGTCAAGATATAAGGCTTTGTGAAGGGATGATTTACTCAGATGGAAGTCAAAGGAGGAAAGGTCGTTGACTTTTCGTAGCATCCTGGTAATTTGCTCACTTAGTTTTTGCGATGGCGGTCGAGTCGGAAAAGGGAAGTGGACCAAAGGTTGCGGGAAACGTCATCTTTACATGTCTCCACACACTGGGAATATAGCTTATCGTTTAACTGGTTCTAAAGACCTTCATTAGTGCTGGCAGTAATTCCTCCACACTTTGTTGCAGTAGATCTGAAAAGATTGCATCGCAGCCAGGGGATTTGCTAGCTTTGAATGATTTGATTTCCCATCCAAGTCTACGCATTGTGATGATACGTACGGAAGTGACATTAATTCGGATGGAAGCTCATCTCGTTCGATAGACTCCGCGACATGAGTTTCCAATATAAGTTTTATTGTTTCTTCTCGGCTTGCTGTAAAGATTCCATCCGCCTTTTGAAGACGCTCAATACTATTTGTGTATTGTGAACGATTGAAGTCTAGGTAGGCAGATCATCTCTCTTCCATGTTGTTCCTTTGAATTTCCTTACTTCTCTGTTACGTTCCTCGCCCTCAGTGAGATAGTGAAAGGGAATTTCGGGTCCAAAACGTGGAGCGATGACAAGTGATATATTATATTTGTGTATATATGCATTTTCTTCTTCTTCCACTCACTCTGAACAAACTAAAAAAGTCTTTTCTTTGCTGTTGAGGATAAAACGCAAATATCGAAAGAAGGAAATAATGTAGGAAGAAGCGAATGAGGAAATCAGTGCATACTTTTATGCTCCATAAATCATCCATTGACACTTTTCGAAACTGACAAAAATTAAAAAAATTTTCCACAGTTAAATGATAAAAACTAAAGTCTTGTAGACTCTCGTCACCTTAATCTCGCTCTCGTAATCGCACTGTACTCTCGTGTCGAAACTAGCATTGGCAGCGCGAATTATTTCGAGCATCATGAAGTCGTATCTGCAGTCTTCTTATGCTACGAGAAAGAAACTAAATCGAGTGGCCCTAGCATGTAAAATGCACGTACATGAGTGTGCCGATTTTTATGATTTTTTTGCCCTCATTTTTCTTCTCCTGCGTTTTTCTTTAAGCCAGATTTGTTATCAAAAAAAATGCTAATTTTATCGTCCTGTAAAGTTAAAGTAAGAATTAAATTGATTGCAAAGGTCAAAAATATAAAACTATTGCGTGTTGTGTCAAAACTATTTGAGAAAAGTTCAAGTTTTAAACGATTGGTGACAATGAAGTGTGTAGTGCAATTTTGCCAAAATTCAAGTTATTTAAAACACCCCGGGATTTCATTTCACAGGTAAAGTAGAATGTAAGAAATGTAAGAATGTTCCAGGCGGTGTTAAACACACTACTAACTTGTAAAATACCCACTTTTTGCGTTAAGGTAGACTTTGTTTACCGTTCTGGAGTTACCAGTACCAAAGGGGTGGTGTAATTAAATTTTGCAAGGAGTTAACAGATGAAAACTTTATTATTGAAGTGTTTAATGATTTGCAAATTAATTAATTGAATTTCTTGTTTTAACAATATATTAATGCGTTTTAAAAAAAAAGATTGAACCGACTTCACAAAAAGCGCTAAAAAGCATAAAATAGTTTTTAATTTTATATCTATTTCAACATTTTGAAGTCGGTGTGAATCAAACAAACCAAACAACTACAACAAAAGTATTTAGTCGTCATTTCTTCTGATCCCGTGAGCTGAAACGTTCAGGTAGTATTATGTATTATTTTCAATTGTGGTTCTGTAGTTGTTTTATTTGTTTAATTTGCATCGAAATAGGTTCAATTTTTTTTAAAAACTATTTTATTTTTCACTTTAGTGTCTTCTACTCTATACAACGAAGAAAGAACCATCCAAATCGGTCCACGCGTTAAAAAGTTAGCTTTAACCCCCTACCCCACCTCCATCCCACTAAAATTTTTTTTCTCATGGCATCAATCAAGGAACATACTCTACCGAACAGAAAAGGAATCATCGAAATCGGTCCACGCGTTACGCAGTTAGATTACTCCTCCCCATAGCATAGTACCAAGTTATTCTCCTATTAGCAACAGAAAAAGAACTATCCACAATCAATCCACGCGTTACAAAGTTTGGTAAGCTGCTTTTAAATTGCAATTTTAAACAGATTTCTCCAGGAGTTTAAAAATTGCACCAAAGCACCCCCATGTAAAGATTTTTTTTCTTCGGCCTGTCCTGTGCTGCTTTTCTTGTGTGCGTGTAAACTCACACATTTTAGAATTACCTACGGAAATCTCTGCTGTTGGGTCAGTCCATTTAGTTATAATACTTATTCGTAGGTGTTTTGTCATCGAGTTCTTCTAGAGCTCTCTTGATGTTCTCACATTACGTGTCCCAGTCAGTGGGTCTTACAACTCTTACCCCTGTTAGTTGCACACTGCCTCTATATCAAATGTAACATGTTTATGAGCCGACATCAAGGCTTCCCTTGATATATGCTCGTTCAGAATTTTGTTTTCCAACTTGTACCTCTTGCGGTAAAATATTAAAGTAACTGGGTTCGTCGCCTTTGTTTATTATCTCTACATTATACTTTAAAATATTCGTTCGCGTCGCAGCAAATTACAGTGAAACCTCTTTAAAACAGATAGGCAAGGGACCAAGAAATATTGGTCTCTTGGCAGGCAAAATAAGTTATATTGAGACATACTTGTTCAGTGTGCAATAGAAATAAAAAACTAAAAGGAAAAATAGATAAAGCCATTAAAATTAATATACAAATGTCGATCCTTGCATAAATGGATACATTTTATACATAAATATATGAAGCCTGAAGTTATGTACGTATCTAGTACTTTTTTCAAAAAGTCATCTATGCGACTTTGTTGTAGATATATCACTGAAGTTATAATATTTTCGTAATGCCACCTGAAAGTTGAAATAAGTTTCAAAGCCTCATGATCTCCTGTTCTAAGAGCGAAATTTTGCAAGGACTAACAATCCGTACTGTTGTCTTCTTCAGCTTCGCTTCACTTTAATTTTCAGACTCAATATCCAGAGTCACCATTTCAAGAGTCTCCTGGCCAATATTGCCATCCAATTCTTCATGCTTGTTTAGATTACTGTCACATGTTGCATAATGTAGGGCGTCAAAAACTTGGTCACAACCAACCTCCTCTTAAACTCGATCATCTTCTTGGTCAAATTCATCATTCATTTGATGGTATCAGGTGAAATTCGTTACCAGGCTGCGTTATACCAAGTAATGGTATCTAAAATATTAAATGAAGAAGCGTGTTCTTTTGCAGGAGAAATATCATCCATTTTCACAAGAAGAGGTTTTAAGATAGATTGAAGATAAAAAACTTTAAAATTTTTAATAATGCCTTGGTCTAAAATATGAGCTTCGCAATGCTTAGTGTAAGATGAGGATGAGAGGAAGCATTATCCAAAAATAGCAATATATTTTGTTTTCGTTTCTTCATTTTGTCATTAAAACATTCGATGATAATGTCTGAGGTTATCCAAGCCCTTCTGCTTGACCTCCACGTTACTGCTATGTAATTATTTTTCTCCCATTTAAAAAAAACCTGGGTTCGCATACTTTCCAATGTTTAACAGTTTATCCTTTTCACCTGCCATATTTGCACAGTGCAATACTGTTATCCCCTCTTTTGAAACTTTACCACCAACGCAAGGTTCACCTTTGTTAGAAAATGGAAGGCAAGGCTAAAAAAAGTCCTGTCTCATCTGCATTGCAAATGTGTTGGTCGTCGAGACTTCTAATAACTGACTCGATACGTTTAGTCCAGTCTGTAACAATTTCCAGATTTACGTCCGCAGCTTCTCCAAGTATCGCCTAGACTTTGCCGAGGAAGCTAAATATTTGGGTATCATCCTGGATAGGAAGCTCAGCTGGAAGCCTAATATTCAGGAGAGGTTCAAGAAAGCAACTATAGCTCTATACTCCTGTAAGAGGGCCATCGGTGGGAAATGGGGGTTTCAACCCAAGCTGACTCACTGGCTCTATGTTGCAGTCATTAGGCCAATCTTGTTGTATGGCGTGGTGGTCTGGTGGCCAGCACTGGACAAGGCCACTTACCTCAACGCTTTAAGGAAGGTGCAGAGATCGACCTGCATCTGTATCACCGCTGCGGACCACTCCTACTGATGCTCTGGAGATACTTCTTCATCTACTTCCTTTAGATGTGATGGGTAAACAGATGGCGGCTAATGCTGCCGTTAGACTTACAGCCACATCTCAGTGGTCCAATACTAGAGTTGGGCACTCCATAATTCTGGACTCCTTTTCGCTCCATGTGGGGCATCTTGACTACACCACTCCCAGCTACTCCTTTGTCAAGCGTTTCTTATTGACCATTCCAACCAGGCTTGACTCCCTGCAGGGAGCCCATTCAAATTTATACAGATGGCTCTAAGCTACAGGGCAGGGGGGGGGGGGTGGTGTTTTCTCATAGGCACTGAACATTAGCTTATCCTTCCGCCTTCCAGACTACTGTAGTGTGTTTCAGGCGGAGGTCATGGCTATTCAGGAAGCTTTAAAGTGGCTGAGGGAGAACGAAGCTCCAAAGGACATCTGTATCCTTACAGATAGTCAGGCTGCTCTGCTATCCCTTGATTCTGTCCTATCGACATCTAGGGCTATTAATAGCTGTCGCTCGCATTTAAATGAGCTGGCTGAACGGTATCAAATTCACCTGTGTTGGGTCCCGGGGCACAGGGATTTTCCAGGAAACTGCGTAGTGGTACTATCCTGGAGATCCAATCGGAAAGGACTACTCTTGGTTGGCCCCTGGCAACCTGTAAAATGTTGCTTAGCAGGAGAGCAATCAACTTAGCGAATCACAGATGGGCAAATGGCACTACGTGACATACGTCCAGACAGATCTGGCCTAAACTGGATTTAAAGCGCTACAATTTCCTGCTTTCGGGGGGCAGATCTGACCTTAGTATAGTTACTGGGGTGGGCCTTTTGAGGTCTAAGTGCGCCCTTTAAGGCAGCCACACGAACCTAACCTTCTCCAAATATCGCTCTAAAAGATATTCCGTGCCTTTTGATGAAACACTGAAGCCAGCCATTTGATGCTTTGAACTCGTTATTGTCAAATGTTATGGCAAACTCTAGTGGTTTTTCCTTGATGAGGGGTCCTGAAATATTAATGTTTTTTCACTTTCTCTTGACTTAGAAAGGCTCCATTTGATATTCGCATTATGGGATTTTATTACCATTTACGATATCAGCACATTTTGAACCGATTATGAAATATATAGCGGGTGACCAGTCTAATCAAGTTTTAACAAAAAAATTGCCATAATTAAATTAAGTAGCAATAACTAATTACAATTCTTCTCTACACTGGCTGTTAATTACGCTATTGAGCTACAATAGCAAATGAGAATTCAAACGCTCAAGTAATGCAAAATTTCAGAGAGAAATAAAAGTACCGTTATTGGCGTTCACAAGTTTGTTCAAAATCTGCTAACACGAATTTCGCACAGACTTATTATTTCAACTAAGAATACCGGCATACTACTCAAACATAGAAGAATGCATAGATTTTTGTTATATGTAACGATATATCAAAAATAAGCAAAACGGAGAATCTGATCAACACAATTTGATAAAAATTCGGGAAAAATAGTGTCCCCTTCCATATAGCAAAGATATCTTATTAAAAGGGGTAAAACTCCCATTCATGTCTCTTGGTAAATTAGCAACATAAATTGTCCGTTTGTAAGGAGTGTCCCTTAGGTGCCCGTTAACAGAGATTTCATTGTGTAAACTGCTTATACTAAGAAATATAACAGAAATATAACAGTTACGTCAACTCCTCGGGAGGCGGTAGCCTAACATCTCCCAGAGCCAGAAAATACGCTTAGGAAATAATGACCTACTTGTTGGTACCTCAACAACATGTTCGTTGGTGTAAATCTCCTTACCGTTTCTAGATGAACCCATCGCTCTAGTGCGAGGCACATCAGTTGCAGCTTTTGTATGGTTGATATTTATCTGGAGACAATTTAATTTCTTCTACTTGCCTCCATGAGATAGAGAGACATCCTAAGGAGTCCCTTTCAGATCTTATCGGCCTGTCCTCCGAGGTTTACTGCCCTAAGGTTTCAAGGTAGGAGTAAAAGAGGCTGCGGGCCGGCAACTGTGCGGGGGCCCTGCTCCTATAAGGATCCGCTTTTCGGCCTCAGCAGGACCTGCCCATGCATAAAATTTATTTAAAGTGGGCCTTCTTCAGCCTAACATATTATACCGTCTTACTAAATTTTATATTACCGTTTACACAAATATATCGTTTTACTGATTTTCCTTTCTATTTTCGTTTATACTATACTGTTTTAGCACCAGAGGAAAATATCGCAGAGAACCAGGTTCGTACCTCTATTAAAATAAACTCACCGATGTATATCTTAAGATGCCTTTATGTCCTGTAATATGAGGAATGATTCGAGAATGATAGGGTTTTGCCACCGCAATTTCATGTTTTTATCTATAAGTTCTAGGTTCTGAGTTAGACGTTGTTACCTCGAAATTTATGTATAAAAGGAGTGTGAGAAGGATCGGATGAGTAGGTTTTGAGTTACAGTGATCACTGACTTTGAAAAACTAAGTCTGAAAAAACGCGTTTAAAGTTTTAACACTGTTCTTTTGTATATGGGATGGATCGAATGGAGGGAGACCCGATGCACTGTATCTCCGGCAGTTTAGCTCCTAAAATTTTATCTAGATACTCTTGAAGAGTTGTACTATCAAAAAAATTTCCATTCGGATCAATACTGATATAAACTTATTTTGCTGGACAATTTTGAAAAGACGAATAATAACTGCTTTCGGTTTTGGTTGTTTACAAGTGCACTACCTGCTTTTGAATGTTTCCAGCTTGCCGTTGATAGAACTTTGTTGTTTCTGTATCTACTTACATACGTTGTATAGGCATCAAATTTTGTTACTTGGAAATTTAAGAACTTGAGAGATAGCAGTACTGAAGATGAGTATCATTTCCGGTAACTTTATTAAGCCGAGCTTAGCTTTTGCATAAAGAGTTGAACTAACAAAATTTGTCTTGTTGTTTATATAATACAATAAACTAAAGTACAAAATATTGCAAGGTAGATCGAAAATTTTTCTAAATTATAATATTTATTTTTTTAATATTGTAAAAATAAGTGCGCGGGAACACACAGAAACACAATGAAACGGTAGGCAATCAAAGTGCCAATTAACCTTTAGCTCGAATTTCATCTTGTTCATATCTAAACTCAGTCCACACTCTCAATTTTACTAGTACTATAAATATGGGATTGGGGCTTGATGTCGCGAGTTGCTTAATTTTCTCCGATTCCTACATACTACATACAAGTAGCAATAATCGAATCAACTCAAAGCTCCTTTTTCTCTGAGAATCGAGAAATTCATAATACAATTATATAGGTACTTTAATATTTCAACATTTTGCATTTTATTACATTTTCAAAAATTTTATTCAACATTATGCTTAAGCTATATAATTAACTTTTTATGTTCGGCATTTGAATATTTAATTAAATAAAATGAGTTCATTGGCATAATTTTTTAGTACATAATGATTGTTGTTAAACGTAAGAATTTCATATTGTTTAATCCTCCAATGTCTAAGCTGAGGGTATCTTAAAAGAAACAAAACGAAACATGTTTAAAATATAATATGAATATGTAAGTAAAATATAGCACTTCTTTGGTGAAAACGGAGAATTAAGAAATATTTTGTAAATAGAAAGATCGTTAGCTTTAAGAATTTATGAATGCATAAACCACGCAATTTTAAAACATGCTTCCAGTAGACATTTTCATTTTAGTTGCAAACAAAACATATAACATCAATTATCAATTGAGCAGTAAATCATAAAACATAATATTATTAATTTCTTAAATGCATATAACTAATGATGACTTTTGGCAAAATTTTAACTTTACAACCGTTTTTCTTTCACCTCGAACCTCGTACAATCGTGCAAAATCGATAAACTCAAATGAACAGGGACAGGATTTACCCATTTACATCTGGTACGAGAATTACCCTACGCACAGCGGTGAAGGTTACGAAGGACGTGTTTCACGTGTGTCACCGGACTCACCATTTGGCGCTGCATCACTTAATCTGACCAACATACAAGAGTCGGATCAAGGGTGGTACGAGTGTAAAGTGGTTTTCCTGAATCGCGATCCCAAACAACACAAGAATGGTACATGGTTCCATTTAGATGTACATGCTCCACCTCGTTTTAGTGTAACGCCAGAGGATATTATTTACGTTAACTTAGGTGAGTAAAATGCAAAATTCTCAATAATTCATTAGTTTACCAATTTTAAGTGATCATAAATTATAAACGATAAACACAATTGCTATGAACCTTAAATTAATTCTTAACTCGAAGCTCAAGTATCTTTAATAAAAAGGTCACAGGGTTTAATCCCTCTTCGGAAATACCAGAATAATTATAACTTAGTCCTCAGTTCAGAAGGGCAGTTCCTTTGTGACGCATTATGTGGTGGTGGAATCTAGCCTCTACTTTGAAGAATTTCTTTTTGAAATTTTTTTTTAATGAAATGCATGCAGTGCAGACATTTTCCAGCTTAGAAATTCTGTTTCTTGTGGTGACCTATCAATCTGTTGGAGATACATATAAAAGGATAAATAAAAGAGAAACTAAGCATAAAGAATAAACTTAAAATATAATTGTTAAATGTCGTGCCTCGAGGAGCATGAAATTTCCTTCCATAGATATCCTTCTGTTATCCTCTTGAAAGTCCTTTCCTTTGCTCGGCTTGTAATCCTGTAAGGAAGCTCATCCTAGATAAGTTTTTTTAGATTCGGATAAAATTAAGAACGGGCACGTAAATGCGCGTCCTTCTGATAATAATGAAAATACATAGTCGGATGCTTGCTTTGGGGTAAAAGTGGTGTCAGAGGTTGCGGAACGTTTTTTGATAACTTCTTCTTAAAAGTACAAAATAAATTGCTTACATATTTCTGCAATGCTAATTTTAGTAATTAGTGTTTTATAAAGATGCCCATAATTCTTGTCATTATATATAAAATGCAAGGATTTAAACTGTGAAAATTTTTAATTAAACGGTTCTTGCTAAGAGTTTGAAATATTTTACATGAAGAACTGAAAGTGAACTATCTACTTACCCAGAGAAGCAAAACTTATCTAACAGATTAAATAAACTTTTTGTACAGCTTATTATGTTAAGACAGCAAGAGTTTACGCTTCATTAATTTTCGTTTTAGTTTATAGATATTTTGAAATATTAAATGTTCTGAACATTTTCAGCAAGAATTTTTATTTTTTGGCTTCAAAATTTTGTATAATTGAAAAGTGTTCTACCTCACGGTTTCTCGCATCTGCTGTTTCTTAGCATTAGTTTTTCCCTCGACATGGGGAAGTTTCTCATTTCCAGAAGATACCTTAACAAGGGGAGCAAGCGACCCTTTAACTACACCAAGACCTGTTGCACTTCTTTCGATGCTATCAATAGATGTTAATAAGTGATAGATTCAACATTAACTTTCAGTTAATAAAATAGCTAAACAAACTGTGACAAACTAGTGGAAAATTACACACATTAGGTTGCAGGCTAGCCTGTCAGTCGCTTGATAATGTCTTAAGAGGACGAAACGCGTCGCAAGATAAATATTTATTAATAAATTTTGTAGAACAAAAGCAAGTGTTTTTTCAGTGTTTTTCAAAAACCAAATATGTTTATGTTATTTATAGTCATACGAGTACAGAAATTCCGTGAAGAAATACGTTAAAGGTATATTGTGGTTGAAATATATTTTTGGCCCAAAATTTTTGTGCTTATATCCTTTCTAAACCAAAAATTATCAAAGCTAAGTTACTATTTCAAACAAAATATTAATGTAAGTCAAAATTTATTATAGCAAAAACTTATTTTTTCCTTTTTAGTACATTTTTATATTTTATTGTTAAATAAAAGCTTTTTTTTAAAAATATTTTTTTATTGTGTAATTTTATTTTAGTGAGTCGAAAATCGTTGCTCTCGACATTTCCAAAGCTCATGATAGAGTAGAGAATGCTGTCCTTTTAGCCAAACTTAAAGTTTTTAGTCTGCATTATAAACATATAAAATAAATTTCATGAATTTTATGAAACGAATTTCTGTTAGGCCATTCGATCCGTGTAATAATAGACGAATATACATCTGATCATACAAATAAATGCAGATTACCTTAGGGTTCCAATTCTTAGTCTTATCGAAGACTACACCTTTTATTTCACGCACCATTTTTAATTCTGCAAAAAAAAATTTTTTCCAAGGTACAGTAAAGCAAATTGAGCCATCTTTAACATATCTAAAACTCCATATTGTTTAATATCCCTTAAAATACATCCAAATGAAGTGAATATACCCAATCCGCAGCTGAAGTGAATATAGCCACTCCGCATGCTCCGACATGCTGGTAATCAAAATATTCAGTAATATTAACTGGATAGACTATAAATTTTGAGTAGCTAAAAATGCGATAAATAGCGCGAGATTTATAAATAATGTGAGAAATATTTTATTCCATCTGACTACGCTCGAATATAATTCACATATAGGCTATAATTCTTATGTCTGGGTTTAGAAAAAAATCCCTCTCTAGTTCCCGTAAACCCTTATGGGACATAGTGTGGTAGAAGCATTTCAGCCAATTCGAGACAACGATTGAGAGTGAACCTACAATTTAAAGTGGATTCCGAACCACCAATATTACTCTGCAACCCTCAATGGCCTTTTTATCGAAATCTTTTTCAGCAGAAAACAATCGTTGGTCTATCCACTACTGTAGAAAAGATAGGTAAAGTAGAAAAAATTATAAAAAAACATAAAAACAACACCGAGCTTACTGATTTATTTAATTCTTGTAGTTTTTCTTGAGTTATTTATTTGGTTACTAACGAAAATAAATTTATAAATTGTTGTTGCATTTTTCAATTTGCAACTCAGGGGCTGTACAGTAAAAGTGTGCGCATGAAGAGGATAGTGATTAACGTGACCCCAGCCTACTTTAGATACAAGCCCAGAAATTATGACAGTAGGAGCCATTTCAGCACCAAGAGTGTGGTCACTATTTCATTTCCATGTACGTTTTTCGTACCACAGATTAACCAATCCTTACACACAATTAAAATTGCACTCTCTGCTAACCAAAACCAAAGAGAAATATTGATGTCAATACAATGCATTCCAAGCTCACGAACACAAGAGGGAGTGTTCTCTTCAAAAACCCCACCTTGAATGAAAATTGTAAAGAAATACATTATATTGTTACTAAGTATTCTATTTCTAGTTTGATCTCAAACAAAGGTCAGGTAACAACTTAAATAATATCTAGAAAAATATAACGAAAAAATAGAATTTCCAAATCCATTCCTATGATTTACTATGGGAAGTGCGATCTATTTACACCAAGAATGGACAGCTGTTCGTATTTACTTCTAAGCCTGTAACTAAAACAGGCTGGGGCGTTACTAAATTTCACATGAAAGTGGAGGGTCGGATAATATGTGACTCTAAAAAACATAAAAAATATTTTTCATTGAAATATAAAATTTACTTTTATCAAGGATCATTACAAAATATGTTCAAAAGCTGTAATTATCATTAGTATTAAATATGTTATTCAATTTTGTTGCAGGTGATTCAATTATTCTAAACTGTCAGGCAGATGGGACTCCAACACCAGAAATTCTGTGGTACAAAGATGCTAATCCTGTGGATCCGTCATCTACTGTTGGTATCTTCAATGATGGTACAGAGCTCCGGATATCCACAATCCGGCACGAGGACATCGGAGAATATACGTGTATCGCGCGCAATGGTGAGGGACAAGTCTCCCATACGGCCCGTGTTATAATAGCGGGCGGCGCTGTAATCATGGTAAAAAAAACAATAAGGCAAAATTCAATGTGAATGCAACAAAACAAAAGAAATTTTTCCAAATTGATATTTTTAAACCAAAAGAATAATGAAAAGAATATTTTCTTACATTCACTTTAATAGTAAAAAAAGAGGAAAATATTAGAGGAATGATTGGTTTTGCTGAAGGTCACCCGATTGTGGAACGCGTTCGTTAAATTCCTCCAACGATCTACACAAAGCCAGTCATTTCGATACATAAAAAATTTATTTAAATTTTTATTTTGGATTTTGTTATCATTTTCTGTCAACTAGATTGGAATTGGCTTTCCCATTTTGTTTTTTTTATTTGTTTTCGTTACTTTGACAAGAATTGGCACTGTATTGTTTTGGTAGTTCTTGTGTTGTTGTCGCCCCCTATTGAATGATTCGTGTTCCCATAGTTTTAATATTACTTAGATATAGCAAAACGAAGAAAAATGGAATATTAAAAACTGAAAATCTTAATATTTAGCTTACCGGAAAAGAAATTTTCGATATCTGAAATTATATTTGAGTACAGGCACATTGTACGAGCAGACTTATAAACTACTTTCATTATTATGGGAATATATATATATATATATATATATATATATATATATATATATTCCCCTTTTGCTGTAAACGCCTTATATAATATATATAATAAGTGTTTTTTTCTGTTTTAATAAATATAAATAAGACTACGATATTGCATTTAGTTTCAACACAGTTGTACATTAAATTATTATTGGCTCAAACGATCAAAATTGCTTAGTATATTAGGCCTTTTCATGATTGAAAATTGTGCACACAAAAGTTGAACACATGTTATCTAAAGGGTGGCATTTAAATGTACCTACGAGGAAGTACCTAAAAGGAGAAGCCCTATCGTGTATATGTCGTGTGTGTGAGCATGGAAAGTCTTTTTTTGCAGTCAAATTTGTTCGCTTTTTACTACTAGGAAGTAGGCTTTTTATCTGGGCCCGGGTCTATGCTGTCACTTAGTATCTTCAGGTTCCAGCTGTTTTTGTACATTCTGCTCTGGCGGCACAAATTGTAATTTTAAAGTATAATATATGTAAATCAAAATTTTAATTAATTTGTAGTTACGGTTAATTTCCATATAATTTACACAGTCGGCAGATAATATTTAGCCGAGAAGAATTTTGCCAAAATTGAAATTATATATACCTTTATTATTATATAGAAATTGTTATATTAAATTTCTTCGTCACAATTTCCTATTTAGTTCAATATTTTAAAGTACGCGTCAAAACCTCCGAATATAAAACACTAATCGCCTGCCTTGCGCTTATGAGATTGTATGCATGTAAACCTCACACAAGCTTAAAATTACCACGATTTTCTGAGCTTATTTCTTCTCCTTTATTTACTTCCTTGTAGAACTGTTCAGAAACACATCGGTTGGGCGTTTGAAAGATACATACAAAGTTTGGTGCAACCAGACGCATTGCTTGCAGATAAAACCAGGTGTACCAAATGGAGGAACAAAATAATTGGAATACTTTACTTTGGCTTTAATAAAGCTTGAATTCTTCTAGAAATAGAAGTCTCAGATTTTGCACAAATGAATGTGGTACCATTCTTGCCACTTCTCAAATCTCTGGTGGAGAATATCTCCACCTAATTGTTTTCCAAGACAATTCCAAGTGGTACGATAATATTAAGGTGTCTATGCTGGCCAATAAAATTAAGTACATTTCCGGCTGTATGAATAGAAGCATTGAGATTATGTAAAATCACGTCATTTTCAGGAACCATGGTTTGCAACAAGCAATAATCGAGTTACCTTAAATGTCCTCAAAGTCTTTGCATCCACGCTACAATAGAACAATACTCAAAAAATGACTGAGGCATGTTATTAGTGGAACATAATGCTTCCAAATCAAAAACAAGAGAGAATCGAAATGTGTATTCATCAGAACCATAAAAAGAATTTGGTTCGAATATTATTTTGTCCAACCTTTGTACCTTTACTTTGTATTTTCTGCTTCATTTCTCTTCATTGAATCCAGTTCCGTGGAGTTGGTTTTGGGAAAATAGAACTTTTGTGCAAATTGCTCCAGTTTTTATTATGTTATACTGTACTACACCTTTTCGTTCAAGATAAATGTTTTTAAAGTTTTTGCATACTGCAATATTCCTGTTTGACGTCAAAATGTATGTGTTATGTGAAATTCCATTTGAATCGGCGAGTCAAAAAAGAGTGTAGGTTCAAAAATATTAAATTTCAGTTAATATCCCTATATCAAGTAAAAATAGTAGACCGGTCCATTAAACAATCAAAAAATCAGTGTGACCACATATGTATGCTAAATGACTTAAGGTTTACCTCTCAGTTATTAGATAATTTTGACATTCTCTTATCTGCATCTTAACTTACTTAGGACGGATAATTCCAATCCCAACGCATGCGGCAATTCACGATAATTTTCTGGTTTTCATTATTGCTATTTACGAAGACACAATTTAAAGGTTAATTCTTTCTTTAAGGTCATTAGTATTATATAATTAATTTCATATTTTAAAGATGTGGGGTAATATACCCCACATAGCCTGGATTAAGCTAGTAATCAAACGACCGACAGATATGATAAGTGTAATCTTAAGATAAAAATGGTGTAGGAGGAAATATAATCAAATTTAATTTTTTGAAGCTTAGATCTAGTTTATTAAATTTATTTATAAAAAAAATTACCCCACTACTCATAATTACCTCTATATCCATATTATCTGCAAATTGTACGTGCACTAAACAATCGACATACACCTGCTGGGAGAAGCGAGTGATTTGGAAAAATTTTTATTTGGTGAAAAATCCTTTGATTAAAACTATATTACATTTATCCCTAAGTGCATACTTTTATCTATAAAATGTTCATACCTGTTGTGATAGCCCGTTCAATGCAACTATTTAA
The DNA here is from genome assembly GCA_964036015.1 of Leptarthrus brevirostris. NCBI lineage: Eukaryota > Metazoa > Arthropoda > Insecta > Diptera > Asilidae > Leptarthrus > Leptarthrus brevirostris. The sequence continues at coordinate 56,836,855 of OZ038375.1, forward strand.
TTTTTAGAAAAAAAGTTTTGCGGTACTTTTTCAATTTATATTAGTAACAACACAAAGTATAATTATTTTCAAAAAAGATTTCAAATCTATTTCTGATTAAAGACAATTTTTATATTAATTCTTCGTTAAATGGCGGACATACAAAGATAACTGTCTGATTTTTCTCCATGATTTGTGAACTTAACATAAATAAATCATTTTAAAAAACAATTCAACCGACTTTACGCCCATTAAATTTCCTTATCATCACATCACTCTTCTTATAAAGCAGGCAGTCGCAATTTTTTAGCAAACAAGATTTTCACCCTCGTAAAGTTTTATTGTCAATAAACATAGGGGAATAGGGTTAAAGTTCCGCATGGGGCAAAAAGTCGCGAACGGGAACCAATAATAACTGATTTTTTATTTTATTTCATAAATTAGCAAATGCAATCATTAGAATCTATTTTAAAAAATTTCACTGGCTTTATTTCACATTTTTGCAAAGACGAAATATCATCTATAAGCTAGATCGATCTATGATTTTAATAGATGTGGATTATTTGTTTATAAGTTAACTAACTTTAGTAAAATCGGTCTGTGACTAATAATTTCTATGCAGTTCTTTTCCTTCTAAAAGTGTGTTTTGCCACACTACTTTTGGCAAAAATTTTTTTCTTTATTGCACTTAATATAAAGTATAATTCTTTTTAAAATTTCTTTCTTAATTATGTTACTTTTATTGACGATTGACCTTCGGTAGTTTGTAAAAATTAAGCTCGTAGTAAAACATAAACAGTTTTGTATTGTATTATATATATATATATATATATATATATATATATATATATATATATATATATATATATATATATATATATATATATATATATATATATATATAATACGAAAAAAGAATAAAATTTAAAATTCCATTTTTCTTCACGTGTGTACATTAGTAATTTTAAGAAATAAGGTTTGCTATAATTACAGCGAAGCATTAACTAGTACGCCAAACTCGATTTTGCGATTTCAAGTAAGCTTTATATGGGCCTAACCATACAACAAAGTAAGCCTGCAGCAACAATTCCTTAATGTGCATTAAAAAACTTTAATTATAGATTTTATTATAATCTTAGTTTTGCTGAATGAAAGTGAAATTTGTAAAGGTTTTATATACTCCATTCTTCCGAAAGCTTTAATTATTAGTTTTGTTAGAAACCATTTTAAGTTTCTAGAATATTTCTTTATAAATGGCTAGTTAAAACATATGTATTTAATATATGTTTAATTTCTATAAATAATAATATATAAAACCAATAACATGTAAAAGAAAATATTTATGACGAATATGGAATTCATTCAACTCTTACCAAGTTAAGCAGTATTAGTATAATCTTATATTCCTCGTGGACTATTAAATTTCTACCTTATTTGCGGGGATCACTGGATGTAAGTCTAGTCAACAAAATTAATTTGGTAGTTTTTAGTGCAGCCCTAATCGTCAAATTTAGAACTGTTTATTTTACTTGATGCTGCTCTAAACAAATTAGAGAATGGAAAATACTTTGAATTTATTTTAACTTTCGTCATTTATTCTTATTTTATTAATGTTGATGGTAGAATCTACAGAAAGTAATGATTAATAGAATTTAAAATGAAATAAATAGTGAATTTGTTGACATTTAATTAATCTGCAATCCCCAAAGCCTTTAATCATACCTGTTGTAATGTCGCCATCGGAGGGCGAGGATTAAATCTGCGCATCTCAGAATGGGAATCATTATGTCTGTTTCACCGATTTTCGTGCACAAACTTTCCGTGGAGATACTTACTTATGTGAAGGGAGAAAAAGTGTCCACAAACCAAAAAATCGAGGGATTTCATGCAAACTCGTAAAAATCAAGAAGAAGAAAATTCGCGGAATGCACGGAATCTATTTAAACTGCACTTCTAATTATAAATTGTTAATCTAATCATTTTAATCGCCAAATTATACTTCATTAATAACTTTATTCTAACAATCACTACGAAACAGTCACTCAACCTAACCATATTTTCTAAATAAAAACACCGAACATCTGTTTGTACTATTGCAAGAAGGGTTGCCGATCATGCACCAGCTAAAAAGTTTGGGTAAGTTCGTGCAGAAGGGAACATGTGACGTCGATTTTTCTCCGCCATTTTACTTGGCACGAAATGTAATGGAACGCAAAATGTGTTAGTTCGTGTACATGCGGGATCCCGCATTCTCATCAGGGAACAGATCTAATATAATTGTTTTCATTAATTTTATCGAGTAAATTGCTTACTCCGAAATCAGAAGTGTCAGCGAAAATTTGTTGAATTAAGTTTCTAAAAGTTATAAATTCTGATGGATTTGTATTTATCACAGAAGTAAATTATTACATTTTTTACACTTAAAAACAAAAATACTCATAAAACACTTGTTTGCTAGTTACAAACTTTTGTGTGTGACGGTGATCGAAAAAATGTTTACAGTGCGGAAAGTAAAATTCAATAAAAACTAAAATCTACGGCCCGCCAGTTTTCTTCCCTTAGCTTTTACGAATAATATATAAGTTATTTATTTTGAAATCGATGCGTGGGATTTGTTGTTATAAAAGTTTCGGTATAATTTTTTACATGTACCAACTTACTTTTGAATATTTCTGTTGATTTTTCTCATTTCTATGATTAGTTTTTTATGATTCAGCCAAAGTCAGGAATTATGATTAGGATTGTGTTGCATTGCTGCGAGACAGCAAAAGTCCAGACACGGACTGTATTTTTAATTTATTGCAATTGAAAATTAAAAACTCACAGCGAGTCCTAGGGTCGAACCTGCATCCATGGCGTGGTAATCGTGTCACTCAACCAATTGATCCAACTTCGTCTCCATCTTTTCATAAATATAAGAATACACGTGTGCTTATAAAATTTCCATAAAATTCACATAAAAGTGAATCTGCTGGAAATCATTGGTTCACATCATTTAAAGGAACAATAAAGTTCTTGATTTAAACAATTTATGCAGCTAGTATAGTCTAAGTACTGCTACCAGGTTTAATTAAAAGAGCGTAAACGATTTCTTTGCTAACATTTCCAAAGTTCTTGTCGTGTCCAAAAACGTTACAATGTTTTCGGCAGCAGATTTTACCGCTGGTTGTCATGCCATGGATGACTGTAAATCCATATGAGTGATATCTGATTATTTAATAGAAGGTTTTTATTTGGCACAGCTTACAAATCGACCGCATACTTAGAAAAAAACTAATAAGAATTCGCCAATTGAATTCATAATATTTTCTTTAAATAAAATTTAAAAATTGTTTGAGAATAATATGAAAATAATAGTTTAAATCGCTTGAAAATAGATTCCATATGAATAACATTGCTAGTAAAAACTTGCCCCACTATGTAACTCATAACCCCACCAAGAGAGGAAGTTGGTACATTTTATACATTGATAATAATAGTGTATTTTCACCAATTTTCAAAATTAAGTTCTTCTAAAATTTAAACCCGTTTAAGGGTTTTCGTTCGAAGTATAGCATATCGCAAATAACTTCCTTGTATTAGATTAAGATTAATTCTTTTAACTCACCCCGACCTCCCCTGCACGTTCATTAGGTAATTATATTTAAGAATTATGCTGCGATTAAGGTTTCCGCTTCATAGTTGTTTTATGTCCTGAAATTGCTTATTAAATATTTATATTTCTATGAAAAGAGATTATTTGTATCATCAGGTTGCGCGATAGAATTTTGATGTGTTTCTATTGAGCTCTATGTAAAAAAGCAATAATTTCAGGGAAAAAAATATTGTTAAGCATCATCATTTTAAATACATTATTTATAGAAAAAAATGTAGTACTTCAAGGTGGTAGACCTTCAAATTGTTCATACATTGTTCACAAATAACAAGAAACTCCTTATGCGAAAAAATATTTCACAGTTTTGAGTTGCAATTGCTGTGATTGTAATAAGAAATTTAGGAATACATTAATTTCGTTTTTTATTTCATTAAATCATAGACAATTTAGCTAATTATATTTGCATTTTCTTAATTGAAGCTATTTAATTCAAAAAATGCTATAATGTATCTTTATGATATTACAGAATTTGATACAAAGGAAACAATGTAATAGAACCCTCCCTAAAACATCAAGATTTTTCAGTAAAAGGCTCTAAAGTGCTTAAAATAAAATATTCGAGATAACACAGATATCGACGGTAGCATTGGTAAAAATTGCATAATTGGAGCTTGGTCGTGGTAGCTGACATAATACGTGATTATAAACTTAACGGGATATTTAAATCCGTGTCTTGATATAATTTTTTTGAATTTACGAACTATCTTCGTTTTTGTACGAATGCGACCAGCAGCTTAAACAAATGTAACACTTTGGTGCTACCGTTAAGGAAGAGAGAAATAAGATAAGCTGTCCTTTATCAACAATTTAGCTCATAATTAAAAAGAAAATTTAATGTTTCTTTTCCGCTTAAATAAGAATGTTTTTGTTTCTTTTTCGGGAATTTTTTAACTCAGAAATAATTTTTTTCCTTTTCTCCTCTTGTTAAATAATAATTTATTTTTTAGCAAAAACATTAGCTTACATTATTAAAACTTTAAATGACTGACCTACCTATTAGGTACTGGTAAGTCCCGCTTGAATATAATATCTCTTGACCAAATGATGACATCGAAGCGATAGATGTCTCAATTGAATTGTTTTTGTGCAATCTAGTGCTGATTAGATTTTATGTAAAATCGGTCTAGCTTAAAAATAATATTAAATTCCCTAAATTTTCTTTTGGAGGAAAAATTAAAATGCGCTAAGGACGTGCTTTAGTCATCTCAACAAAGACATTTGCACAGTCGTTTTCTATCTAGATTTCTAAAATCTGCCTACGCGTTTTCATAAAAAGAGGAAGTTGTAGTTCTTAAACAAGCTAAGTTTTCACATTAACAATTTTGTTATTAAATTTCCTATGAAAGAGTCATATTTCATAAACTTTGTAATGCACAACTACGACCAAAGTGAGTTCTAATGCTGTGGCCAAGAAAGTTTCATCAATTTAGTGCTTGTCTAAACTTCAGTCTTTACTAATTAATTAGAAGTTAAGTGCCCACGCACGTAATATTAAGTTTATGTTATCGAAACAGTAGATACGTCGAACATTACCTTGTTGTGAGGGAAGTATACAAGATTTCAATAATTCTAACAGCATGCATGGAGTCGGAAACTTCGTTAGAATATTTACATTAAGTTATAAATTTGTTTCGCTGTAATTAGGTAGAACTTTAAAAAATAAAAGCTGGTTTTATAAATAAACAAATATAAATAGGAAGTGAATATTAATGGCAATAAAACTTTTCCTTTCTTATTTTCTATGGTTCTTCTTTTTTGATGCTCTTGTCCAACGAATTAATTTGGATGAAATTAATGGCTACCATATTGATATCTTCTGGATACATAATGCACGGATTTAGGTGCCGCCCACCAATCAAACTAAATTGGAAGGCGAGAAAGTGATATTTTCTTGTGAAGCGAAAGCTATGCCTGGAAATGTCACAGTGCGATGGTTTCGTGAGGGAGCACCAGTGAAAGAAGTTGCTTCTTTAGAAAATCATGTGACGATACGAAAGGATGGATCGCTAGTTATAAACCCTGTCAGTATGGATGATTCGGGACAATATTTGTGCGAGGTTTCGAATGGTATCGGAGAGCCTCAAAGTGCTTCGGCATATTTAAATGTTGAATGTAAGCTTTTGTATTTAATTTAATGTTTTTTAATACTTCCTTAACATTTCTTGCAGATCCTGCCAAAGTGACCTTCTCTCCAACTGTACAATATCTACCCTTTCGTCTAGCTGGTGTTGTTCAGTGTTATATTAAGTCAAATCCACCCTTACAGTACGTAACTTGGACCAAAGATAAACGCTTGCTAGAACCATATCAAACAAAAGACATCGTAATTATGAACAATGGTTCATTGCTTTTTACACGTGTCAATCAAAACCACCAAGGCCGTTACACATGTACGCCGTATAATGCTCAAGGTACACAAGGCTCATCAGGACCAATGGAGGTACTAGTTAGGAAACCGCCAGTTTTCACAATTGAGCCGGAACCGCTGTATCAGCGGAAAGTCGGAGAGACTGTTGAAATGCACTGTGATGCTCAGGAAGCTGAAGGTACACAAAAACCAAATATTCAATGGCAGCGAACAGATGGTAGTCCATTAAATCGAAATCGTGTGAAAATTATTGGGGGCAACATAACAATAGAAAATCTTCGAAGATCGGATTTTGGGTATTATCAATGTGTCGCATCGAACGAAGTAGCCACAATAGTATCAGCAACACAATTAGTAGTTGAGGGAACACAACCCCATGCTCCTTATAATATAACTGGAACAGCAACAGAATTTTCTGTTACATTGCAGTGGATGCCAGGATATAGCGGAGGTCCTGACTACAAGCAAGATTATACAATATGGTACCGGGAAGCTGGAACTCCTGAATGGTCAACAATACCTGTAACACCATCTGGCAGCACCCAAGTTACAATCAATCGCCTATCACCAGGTACTACTTATGAATTTCAAGTTGTTGGCAAAAATGCACTTGGTGAAGGTATGAAGAGTAAAATCGTGACTATACGAACTATAGGTAAGTTCTGTCTCTTCTTTTTCTCACATTTTCAATTTCACTACAAAGTATATTTATTACCTTTTGCGTTAACTATTACATTTGTCAACTGATAAAATATTATTATTTTAAAGACGCTGCTGCTCCAGCCAATGTTAAGTCACCTACTAAGGCACCCAATGAAAATGAGTTCAAGCTCATGCCTGATGAGGCTGGTAAGGCATTCGGAAAATAGGATCGTTTTTAACACTGTTATGTCCCAGATCGTCACTAATTTATTAATTCCATACATTTACACATTTTTGCTAAACACTTCACACTTTCATAAAGGTGGAATTATTATTTCCCATTTGTCCTGACGTTGCATTTTGTTAAAGCTTTATTTAATGGGTTCCATATATTTTGCTAAATGTTTACATTAATATTTAATATACTTTTATGTATAAGTTCTACTATATATCAAAGTCATACATAAATATTGTTATTTTCATACATATTCCAGATGAAATGTGATTTAACTGTTTTCACCGCCATTGCCAAAACGACTTTTTGATGAGAATCATTCAGTTCTTTAGAAGTATTACTAATAGCTAATGTTTCGCTTTTAGACGTTTTGATAGTACGTACATTCATTGAAGTTAACGTACAAATAATGTTTTATAGTAACAATCCAAATCCAAGGAAAAAAATCTTCCAATTTAAAAAAAATTCCATTTGTCAATTTTTGGTTCTCTTCGAATAAAAACAAAATGATTGAGATTTTGAGAACTACATGTCAATGTAAATATTAGATTTGAAAATTTAAACCGGGAACGGTTTTCATCCTTTTACCTTTACTATCCAGATAACATATTATTAACTTCCCAATATAAAGGGAAGTTTTGTAGAGGAAATTCAAATTTTTAACATATTTTTATGTTTCAAGGTTACTACAGTACTTTGGTAACATTTCTGAAAAGGAGCGTGTGTAGGTTCGGGCGTGTGTATATACGTGCATGGTATTTTTTTTTGCTACACGAAATCTCGCGCATAAAAATAATATCGGCTACGTTAGGGTGCCAATCGAAGCGTGTTACCGTCAATATGATCCGATTTTTTTTTATTAAATGCAGCCCAGTCGTTTTGTTTAAACAAAAATACTGCGAAGATTTTGGATTTTAGGATTTATTTTGGAATATTAGATATTTTCATAGAGTTTTTTCAAATAACATCACTTTGTCTTTTATAGTACTAAAATATAATACTACCTTTTTCAAAACGCGGATATTTGAACTGATTTTATTGTTATTTATCAACCATCAAAAACAATAATTTTCTATTTCTCCAAAAAGAAGAGGAGGAAGAGGTGAGAATAGTGTGGGCCATCTCACCTAGACCATTTATAAAAGTAATCTTATTAATCAAATATATATTTATTATTATATTTTTTGATAAAGATATTATATAGATATATATAAGATATTTATTATTATATGTTTTGATAAAGATATATTGGTTCATTTTACTTAATATTCATCATAATGGGAAGTTGATCGTGTGGCTTTTACTTCAAATTTATGGAATAAGAAGAATTTTCAAATTATTTTAAAATTTAAATTGAGATATTCCCTTGTTCCCTTAATATGCTTCTTATGCCCATTTAGGCATTTTGAGTTCCTGCACTCTTTTTGGATCTTTCCAACCAAACCTTTCCTTAGGTCTTTTAAGGATTTTTAAATGGAGCTGAATCTATACATTGCCACTTTTGTTCAGCTTCCTGTTTTTATTACATTCTGTTGTTCGATAGCTAAAAATGGTATCGTTTGCAGTCGGCTGTAGAATCTTGGGTCTTTTTGTAATGTCTGTGTTTCTTGCATCTTCATTTTATACATTTATCTGGCGGTTTAGTAATTCAAAGTTTTATGGTTTTTGTCGACTTTAAAATATCTGAATTAATTTTTTTGAAAAGTGTTTATAACGAGTAGCCAGGTAATAAGCATATAAAACGAAATCTTGTTTTAATAATAATATATTTTTATTTATAAATTAATATAAAAAAAATTGGGAGACTGAAAAGCACTCGCGAAGGTTGATGTGTAACATCTTTGTCGTATGTGTGTGTGTGCATAGTACGGAGTAAGGCTCTCCTTTTGCTCGAGCAGAAGCAATACACACGTCGTCGGACGAGATTTTTTACGAAACTAGAACCCACATCGTTTATTTTTTACTATCATCTTTGTTTTATAGAAAATGCCACATCTAAGTAAATCTTCTAAAACCTCTGCAAAATGAGGAATATATAAAAGAAGCAAAAACTAAAAGTTCTTTAATGCATAAAAAAGGGCACTGGTTATAAGAAGTTACGCTTACACATTTTGAGATCAATTACAGTTCTTCAAGCAATTAAAAGTCATCTCACACTATTTTTCGAAATTTCGCACAATGGAACTTTGATAACTATCTCTTGTTATTAAATAATACTTTACAACTCTGAAATAAGTCTGGATTCTCAATATGTTTACTAAAAATTTAATTAAACCCCTACTACCAAAACAATTCATAACTCTTTACATAATGAATTAATAGTAAAACATTTTATTAATTAAAGCTGCTATTTAATAAATATTTATAATTAGCACAGGCTTTTGTAAAGAAAAATTTGTGTATCTAATAATTTGACTAGGGACTAATTCTAATTCCATAAATAGGCAGGCCTCTTGTCAATTCGGATTATTCGTTAAGTCAGAATAACCTCCCCCCCCCCCAACGATTCCGAATTAAAAAGCTTTTACTGTCTAAAAAAAATGGCCCTATAGCTGATGTGAGACCAAATGAGGTCGATTGTCAGCATAACGCGTGACATACTCCCAATTCACTCCAGCCCGAGATTTTCCCTTACCCGCCAGTAAATAAAAACTAAAAAATTGTCTGTCCTAATTAACAGTTATTATAGAAACCCTTTTCAAGTCTGCATAAGTTCAAATTTCTTTGTTTTGACTGACTCGAAACAGGTCAAGAAAACTTTTCACTCTATTAGAAAAAGGAGTTTATCATTCTAATTTTTAATTTTTTCATAAACTATTTTTTTTTCATTATATCATATTATATAATAATATTGGGTGTGTTAGTTTTATTCAAAATTGTTAGCTAATATATTTGAAATATTTATGAATGTTGAGCTATATAAATAAGCATTGGTAGCTGTCATGTTAACCGTTGAAGTAAACTCCAAGCTGTTGTAATTTGTCACTTTTTCCCATAAATACGGTTACAGTTGCAGTCGTGTTTTTGAACGCATGCCTGTTAGTTTCTTTTGGAAAAGTTTGTTATTTCGGCACTGAGAGTTTTAGATAGCCGGATATTAAATTATTCGTTCGGAAAGTATAAGGCGAAAAACTGGTTTTGGGTGCTTATTGTTCAGTGCCCCTATCTCTTTAGAACCCGTAACGCCCGGATTGGTAGGTCGACACGTTATCACTTACTCCACCGACGACACTACTCAGTGTCTTCCTCATTATTTGCAGATTTTCAATAACATAAATCGAACTTGCTCTACCGTGCGTAAAGAAGTTTCAGTCTATAAATAATGCATATTAATTCTGCTATATTTAAAATCAAATTTATTTTGATATTGATAATTTGATATTAATAATAATAACATGTAAAGCTTAAGAATAAAATTTGGTAATTCTAAATCGTAATCCTTTTGCGCATGATTAGATTGATGTTGGAAAAATCCATGAAATTCGATCAACTTAACATCTCAATTTATCCGGTGAGTCTCCATCCGATGCATCCCATATACAAAAGATCAGTGTTAAAACTTTAAACGCGTTTTTCTCACACTTAGCTTTTTCAGAGTCGGTGCCCACTGTAGCTAAATATCTACTGCACCGATCCTTTTGAAATTTTGCACACTTTTTCTTTACATAAATGACGAGGTAATGACGTCGAGTTATTTTCTTTTTTTTAATTTTAACGTATTTTAAAATCACGAAATTTTCTATTTTAAGAAATTGAAAAATCAATACAAAAAAACAACTCGACGTCATTACCTACAGAAACTTATGAACTAAAAAAATCATTTTGGTTTTTTGACTTCAGATTAAACATGATGAGTTATGAGGGGCACCAATGATGAGTTATGAGGGGCACCGCAATTAAACTTTTTTTTGAGACGTCCGCGGAGATTCGCTGTCAATGGCTCATTTCTTCATAAAAATTAATGAAAATTTCACGAAATGTTCTTCAAATGTTGTTTTATTACGTAGTTATTATAGAAATAAATATATATTAACTATGTTGCCAAAAAAAATTATTATCGAGATGACTATAAACTAAACCAAAATTGTTTTCTTTTATTATTTTTATTTAACACATAAATCTCCTCGGTGATTGCTCTCGCGCCAACTATTTTCCCTCCGGATCTTTAAAAGGAAGAAAACGACTCGTGAGTTTACAACTCAATGGGCTACTGCCTAAACTACGCAATACCGCACTCACACTTCTCACTCACATTAGATCAGCAAAGCGGACATACCATCAGAGCTGATCTTATCCTGTGATTTGGAGGATTGATACCTGGGCATACCAACTTAATCCATTCCTCCTTCATCGGACATACCAGATGATCAACAGGACTTACTCTGGTTTTATTACAATCCCGGACATACCACAGATAAGTAATAAAACCACCCAATAAGCGAACATACCAGCTATATTAGGATAATTCATAGGAGTGCGCTTCAGCTTCACCGGACACACCACGATCCGCTGAAGTCACATCCCTCCAACACCAGCACTATTGGCACAACCATACCATGTCCCCCAACTTCACCGGACATACCACATTCCATTGGGGAGCACTTTGTCGGATTCATCATCACACACACAAATATTCCCACAACAACCTACGATTAGAGGAACTACCACTGATAAACTCTAACTTTAACTACTACCCACTACACAGTACACACAACCCATTGCCCACTAACAGTACAAACTACACAGTACCCACTAACAGTACAAACTATACAGTACACAGTACCCACCTTTATAAATTATGAATTAATAACTGAAAGCACTAAAATCACTATATGTATAGATTAAGATCTTTAAACTACTTTTCAGTTTGCACGTTTAATTAAAACTGAAGATCTTTCTTAAGGAGAATGAAAGAAAACCTCAGGAATCTAAAGGATTGGTCTATACCTACGAGGTAACGCTAATTATTTTAGGAATTTTTGGGTGAGGGTCATAACTTACGAAATTTTAAAAGACATGCACAATTTGTTTACGCAAGCGGCGATGGCGCCTTTCCCATTACATATTCCCAGAAGAGGTAAAGGTTTAATTGAACTTGCCACTTATTGCAACCTACATTGAGTATTTGAATGTCTGAGGATGGAAAAGGGACCAAATCTTTCGGATTGTTTATCTATTTTATTATGGTTGTGTCTGTCCTAAAAATCTTGGATTTTCTGAATTGGTTATTACCTGACAGCTCGGCTATCCTGATTAGCGGGCGTCCTCGACAGCTTGATTATCAGCTTCTGAACTGCATTCGTCTGTTTCTGAATCGGATTTCCTTCCGGCGGTATCCATTTTTTTAAGATGTTCCACTGATTCAACATTTTCGTATGGTGCTCGTCTACTACGTATGGAACCTTCCTTTAATACGTATCGATCTCTTGGTATTTGTTTTAAGACTTGGAATGGACCCTTGTATTTCGGTAACAGTTTTCTACTTTGTCCATCAGAACTAGTTTTCTTTCTTACTAGGACAAGCTCCCCAACATTATATTTCCTAGCGTTAATTCGTTTTTTGTCGAACCTTTCCTTTTGTTTCCGCTGCTCCAACCTTATTCTTTCAGTTGCTTTTTGTCTTTCATTAGTAAGATTTTCCTGGGACATGGTGTTTTCATCTATTAGACTCGTCAAAGGCGCGTCGGCCGGTGCTCTTGGTCTAAATCCAAATAAAAGATCCGACGGAGTTTTCTGCGTAATACTATGTACGCTATTATTTATGGCAAATTGCATTTTTTTAATTTCTCTATCCCACTTATTGTCTTCTTCAGCGGTGGTAGCAAATGAGGACAAGATCGTAGAATTAAATCGCTCGACCTGTCCGTTTGCTCTAGGTGTAGATACTGCAGTCTGAATATGAATTATTCCTTTCTGTTTACAATATATATATCGAAAGCCTTAGAAGTATAACAAGTTCCCTTGTCCGTCACTATACGTCTTGATGTTCCGAATTGTTCAATTATTGTTTCTAGGAAACGCAAAACTGGCTGAGTCTTAGTATCCTTGACAGCTTGTAGTTGAGTATATTTAGTAAACGCTTCAACGCAAACAATTAAATATTTTTTTCCAGTTGTACTTTTAACGAATGGACCTTAGTGATCCACTTGGATTGTGCCGAATGGTATGGCGACCTTGTCTATTGGGTTAAGAAATCCTTGTTGCTTTCCTGCAGGCTGCTTATGATATAGGCATCTAATACAACTTTGTATGTAACGTTGTACATACATAGTTTCGCACACAAATTTTCCTTAATGTCTTTTCTAAAGCGAAATGCCCAAATTCATCGTGCTATGTTCTGACAACTTCATTTCTCATACCGCTTGGTACGATCCACTTCAATCCATTTTCTGTAATACGTTAAATACGTCCATCTTCAAACTCGTCTTTGTGTATATTTTTCTCGTATTCCGTATTTGGTTTTCTTTGCAGTATTTCATTAATCAGCTTTATTTTCTCATCGTTTAATTGGCTCGCTAATACCCAGTCTGCCACTTCAATCCTCAGAATTGCCATTCCTGCGTCGTGCGACGTGCGTCAACGTGTGCCATTTTGATCCCAGGTCGATGTTGCACTTCAAATGTGTACTCTTGTAGCGTTAACCACCGTCTCGCAATGCGCGGTATTAAATCCCGTTTTGTTGCTGCAGCTTTAATCGCATTGCAATCGGTCACTACTACAAATTTTATATCTAACAAATATACACGAAATTTTTTTAAAGTTTCAACTACGGCTAGAGTTTCGTGTTCATATGAGTGGTATATTTGTTCTGCCGGAGTTGTTTGTCTGCTATAGTAAGCAACTGCGTGCAACTTAAGATCTTCTATCTTTTGCAGGAGCATCCCCGCTAGTCCAAACTTACTGGCATCCGTATGTACCTCAGTTCCAGCTGATGGCCAATATAGGCCGTTCACTTAAGTAAGTTTTCAATCTTTGAAACGCTTCTTCTTGCTCTGGACACCAATTCCACTTTTGATCCTTTTTCAGTAGTTTCGTCAGAGGTTGCGTTATTGATGCGTAATTTTTAATAAACTGTCTGAAAAATCCTGTGAGACCTTAAAATTGTCTGACGTGGTGTACAGTCCGGGGTGCAGGAAACTCTTCTATGCACTTAGTTTTATCTTTACCGGGCTTTATTCCGTCTTCACTAATTTCGAATCCTAGGTAATTGATTGATGATTGAAAGTAATAGCATTTCTGTGGTTTTAAGCTTAAATTGTGTTCTGTGAGAATATCTAACACTCTTCTTAACCGTTCCAGGCCCTCATCAACATTTTTAGATGGTATCAACACGTCATCAAGATATACCATTGATGAAAATATGCTTTTTTTATATCGAATTAACGTTACTCCCCCCTTAAGCCATTATACCATTTAAATAATACAATTCCACCTGCATTAGAATTATTAAATACTTTTTGATAACTGTCCTAAATGTAGGTTAGACAAATTTATCTTTTCCTCTCATTTTGAAATTTGATCTAACAAAGGGTTTCCGGACTTTTTCAGCTGCAAATTATAAATTATTGGTGAAGTTTTATTACAAGATAGTAAGATTGAGGAACTACTACTTAATATTCGTAAATCAATATGAAGAAAAATCACCCTGTTGGCAATATCCCTCACTCATTTATCAGAGTATGTCAGAGTTTTCGCAATAGCAGGAGTGCTTTAATGTAAAATGTCTATTCTGTAACAATATCAAATTTATGTTGCACAGTATAATGAATCATAGTTTCATAATTACAGTATTATACTATAATACTTTCATATGCTTTAATAATTATAAAGAACTAGAAGCAAAAAAAAGAATAAAAAAGGCCATGCTGTTGCAGAGTAATGTCAGTTATTCGGAATCCACTTTAAATTGTAGGTCCAGTTGCAATCGTTGGCTCGAATCGGGGTTAAGGGAACCAGAGAGAGAGAGAGAGATGCCACTCCACTGTCAGTTGCCATCATTGTTGATCAAATATTTAAAACTAAAATTATTAGGTTTGCGTGCAGGTTAGACAAAGTAAACTGTTAGTTTTGTGTTAAATAATCCCATTTTAAAGTCATGTATATCTATCATTTTACTTTCATCAGCATAATAGTGTAACCATTTCTAACATTTCTTATATTCTCAAAAATTTCTGCTGCCTGAAAGCAATCAAAAACAAAAAAGTTTTTTTTAAAGTTAGTCAAAGTAGCTCTCCCTAGCGACATTTTTATAGAACCATTTCTAGCACTGATTATATTCCTTATTGAAGTATGTGATATCTGACGAAAAAAATCTAGCCAAATTTGGTAGTAGTAGTTTATGTACTCAGCGTTTAAGATTTGATTACGAATTTTCATAAAACATTAATTAAGTATTTTTTAATCGACGCGATGTTTAGGAATTTTCTATGGATTACTAGTTTTTGAGACCTGCATATCAACACATAAATTATGCGAATTTTGTCGATAGTTTAGCAACATTTTGCGAATTATAATTTTAAATATGTAGATCTTTTGGTACTTAAATTAGTTCTCAGATATTTAATATGCCGTTCGTGGCATGGTTTACTTTGAAAATTCTGAAATCAAACATGGAAAATGTTTTAGCAACAACCTTAATTTTCTATATTTGAAAACTTCAGTTATCCAAATTTAGGTATGTCCATATACCTTTATATTGTACCTTTTAGCATTGAACTTCAATTCCTACTTTAATTAATTTTAACTTTATCTATTATCTTTATCTTTATATATTTCATCGCTTTCTTACTATGCTTTTTTCGGGATTTCGTTTTAAATTTGTCGTTATTTTTAGTTTTCATTTAATGTTTTATTTGCAGACATCATAAATTTCAATGATATCCTGTTTCCGACTGATTCCACTGGTTCCACATATTTTCCACCAATTTTCCGATCAAAAGGTACAAATAATCTTCGAAACATGAAAACATATTTAAAAAACACAGAACACTCGTGATGATCTCTTTTTTCAGCACGTTAATAACTTTTTGCACACTGCTTTTTCATTTTCACGCATGCCAAATTAATTGAAATAAATACAATATATAGCAAATAATAACATCATCTGAACTTGTTCAGTGGTGCTATTTTGGCTTTTGCTCTAGCATGCTAATAAACCGAAAGTCATGCACATTTCAAAGTGTATTTTTAATTCCTTATTTCATTTTAATTCAAAAGGTCCCAATCAAAATTAAATACGAATTGCTGCATGAAATATTATTTGATTTGTCTACATATTGTATATTTACCCATGAAATTCTATGCTTCTCTCAATTTATGAAATAATATTTTATTAAATATGTAGTAACCCTTTTAAAATTTGTTATTTATTAATTGTTTTTTTAATTTAAAATGCATGAAAACAACCTCCTGAAAGTTAACTATTACTTAATATAAATGTTGTTATATTTAAAACTTTGCATCGGTACAATCCTACTAATATATATGTTAAGTTAATGATAATCTTACTCTGATAAGCACTCTTTGATTGATTTAATTTCAGGTCCAAAACCGGGTCCACCGCGTAATCTTACAGTGACTGAAATACCAAATGGATTCCTGATTACATGGCAATCACCTCTGGAACGTGCCCACTATGTTAAATTTTATACAATTAAATATCGGACAGATGCGCAGTGGAAAACTTTAAATCGCGGGCAGATACGTCCCGAGGAGACGTCGTATCTAGTTAAAAATTTAGTCGGAGGACGAACTTATTACTTCCGTGTTTTAGCTAATTCTGAGAAAAGTTATGAATCTAGTGATGAAGTTAAATTTCCGGTTCCGGCACGTGTCAAACATAAAGCAATAACTGCCGGTGTTGTCGGTGGAATTCTATTTTTTATTGTTGCGATTATTTTATCTATTTGCGCCGTAAAAATTTGCAATAAGCGTAAACGACGAAAACAAGAAAAAGGTGAGATAATTTTGTTTACATTTTAAATCTAGTGATGGTTTAGGGATGCTGACTACTTCTTATATAGATTAATCTAATTGCGTGCAACTAGTATTTGTAACTAAATTGGCTAATTAACTAATTTAGTAAAAGGGTGTTGGGTTTGCTTAAGTAGCTTAGGTAAAAATTTGACAAATTGTTTGTGTTTGTGCTTGCAGGCAAAATTTACTTATTAAGAAAATATCGAATTCGTAAAAAAGTATGTGTACAACTTCACTGCAAAATTGGTAAATGAACAATTTTACCCTTTTAGGCGGACCCGCACACTGGAGCAATTTTTTATCTCCAACTCATAAAAATATCGACTGATATTGGCTAACACAGGTTTTCTTATGAGTAACCGCACACTGAGAGCAATTTTTATATTAGCGATATTCAACTGTAAACTTTTTTGGCAGTTGGAAACATTTTTCTGGTGATATGTGAGTAGTGATTGCCAATAGTCGGATATCACCTGATATTCTAGTGTTGTGAAAGTAATTGTTGGTGTCCTGTATGTGGTTTTTTTAAAATGGAAAATACAAATTTTGAAGTAAATGCAAACAGGTTATTACTTAGTTAAAGAATGCCCTTGTTTATATGATAAGTCCATTAGCAGCTATTCAAAGCGAGATAAAACAGAATCGCTCCAAAACTATATACGAACTCGTACTAGCATTTCCCTCATGAATTTATTTTACCATATTTTCACAAATAATACATGATTATTGGTTCTATAGCACGTATTTTATTGTAAAGTGATCTTATGCTCCAGTGTGCGGTCCGCCTTAAATGAACAATGTTAATCTTTTGAAATGACAAATTATCTATTGATTATTTTATTTAAATTATTTGAATAAAACACTTTTTAATTAGTAACCGCGTTCTCGTTCTTTCTAATTTACTTACCACATGCAATATTGAAAATAATTTTTCTTAACTTCTTCTCAAAAAAAAAAAAATTTATATACAGTGAGCGAAATCTGTTATTATTGTTCACATCAGTTCTTATACGTTTTAGGGTAAAAAAGAATGGTCTCGCAAACAAAAAAGAATAAAGTTATGTGAAATTATAAAATATTTATTATTCAACCTAAAAAATAACAAAAATAGAAATAATTTTATTACTGTTACAAAATTCTTTAAAATTGTTTAATTCAACTGCGAAATTAAAATAGCCTCTTTTAAGTTTTTATTAATTTTTATGACTAATTTTAGTACTTAGTTGGAACTCCATTCATTCTGACTACTTCAAAAATTCGATTGGGCATAGACTTAATGGAGGTTCCCTATAACGTTTTCGTCGATGGTCTCGCAAGCATCTTTTATCACCTGTTTCAAGGAATGGCCATAATACCCCACACATTTTTCATTGGGTTTAAATCCGGGCTACATGCCGGTCAGTTCTTCTGTTCACGAAACCACTGTTGTAATGATATACAATTTCTCCCCCGAAATTTCTGCTCAGTCTGGGAATGTTATTTTTCCCATTTTCCCATTACAGTGGTAAATAGGTCAATTAAATATTTTGCGAAGTTATTTTCCTACATAGAAATGAAGTACTTGTCATGAGAAGGCTCAAAAGTGCACAAATGTGAATCTAACTTTTTTCTAATCCGATTTTGACTTAAGTACTTCATATAGCAAACCTAAAGTAGCCTGTTGCTGACTGTTGAGTGTTGCGTACAACAAAGTCTATGAAAGCCTGTTGTAGCCATATTTTTTCTTCAAGATTATGTAACAATTTATTTTGATAGAGTTTATATATTATAATAGTCGCCGGTGAAGTAAGTGATAACGTGTCGGCCTACCAATTCGGAGGTCCCAATTTCGAATCCCGTCGACGGCGACCCATCGTGTATGGTTTATGGGGTTAGGGGCCGTTCAAGTATTACGTAACGCAGTTTTTGAAGATTTCTTCATTACAAATATACTTTTTTGCCAAAATCTGATAGATTTATATCTAAAGAAAAATGCAAGAGACCTTCGGACGCTTCTGGACTATTGATCTTGCCTTGAGGTTTGAAGATGGCGTTGTCATTCCTCGTATGACTTTCGAGATTAGAATGCTAATTTTTTATCGTTAGTTTCCGCCGTTATCTTTAGAGTGTTTCATGAGGGCCCTTGTGACTTCTCGATAGCGAGATGTTTTATGGATTTATAGTATTCCTCGGTGACGTGGTTATGATTTATTTGATCTCTATAATTAGTCCTAATTTCAGAATTGATAGCCTTTGAAAGCGCTCTTTCAAGAACGATGCCGTTCTTCTGTCAGTGGTTGCTTTTGGTACTGAACTTCATGTTGCTGTTGTTGTACGAATTTGAGATGCTGCCGGCCTAACCGATGATTAAATCTTACTTTAAAGTATTTTCAAATGTGGTCTACAGATTACTTCGGGGTCCCGCTTATGTTTATTTTGCGATCAAGCTTCTTTGCTTGCCCGGTCTTCGGTCGTAAAGGTATCTATTTAATCTTTACTGTGGGCAGTTGCGTTGAGGTCCTAAACCTTAAAGCTAATCAATTAAGAAAATTTAACATGTTAATGACTAAAAGACTTGAAGGTCTCTATATAAATTAACTATCTTTAATTTGAAAAGCTAAAGTGCTTGCTCAAGTCTAATTTTAGGAATTGGTAATTGCGGCACATGTTGTCTCACTTCCTTCTATTCTCATGAATGATGTGATGGGAAAAGCATCTTTCATTGCGCCGTGCGACACTTTATGCTATGTCAGAAAAGTCGTCTATGAAGTAAGTTATATCGTGTCGGCCCTCCAACCCAAAGGTCTTAGGTTCGAATACCACCCAATCCATGGTTGTCTTATCTTAAATGTTTCAAGAACTTCCAAAGAAAATGTTCACAAAAATAGTTTACAAAATGGCGGAGGTATAGCCTGTTTATCTCGGTGCGTCGTAGCAGCGCATCTTAATTTGTTGGATACGTAGCACCTTCAATATTGATTTGAAATAAAAAAATAAGAAATAGTATTTAGAGATCTATATCTTGAATATATACCTAACCTAGCCCAAAAAAGGAAAATATTTTTAAAATGGGCTGATTTTGAAAAAAATGTTCAAAAAATTACCACATTTTTGAGGTTTTATAGTTAGAAAAAAACTTTTTAGGTGAGATATCCTAGAATTAACCCTTCTAACCCAGAAGGCGCACTTCGCGGGCAGAAGCCCGGAAAATTAACCTATCCACCCGAATATAACAAAATATTGAGGTGAATGAGGCTCCCACACCAGCATGCAAAAACTAATATTAGTACCCGGAAGCACAAAATTAGGAGTGTAACAGGCATAGAGATCCTTGAGCCAAGCCAATGCAACACTTACACAAACCAATACAAAAAAACAAAATCAAAAAAGCCGTACAAAAACGAGTGAGTGCAACAGGATGGCTACAAGTTGTAGAGGCTACTCTTTAATGTAACCTTGTCCACATTAGTACTGAACACATCACCGACATCATTAGCAAACCTACACATGCGGTTAATCGGCTCAAACATACCGTACCTAGTGCGCGAATAAGCTATCCGCAAGTTAGAACGGTTTCGAAGGGAATGGGACAGTTCTCTAGGTATAGTTTTGGACGAAAGTTCCTCACTGTCAATCTTCCCCTGAAGAAGCTGGTGTAGAAAAATTATATCAGCAACCCAACGGCGCTTCTCGAGAGTAGTAAGTTGTAGCAGTCCTAATCGCTCTTCATATGGAGGTAGAATGAGAGGGTCACTCCAGGGCAAAGCACGAAGAGCCGCTCTCACAAATCTACGCTGAACGGATTCAATACGTTTAATGTAATATCTGTAAAATGGAGACCAAACCGGACTAGCATACTCCAGCAATGCTCTAACAAGGGATGTGTACAGATGAAGTCTTATGTGAGGGCCAGGAAACTCCCTGGACCAACGAAGGATAAATCCCAGCATAGAATTGGCCCTGGAAGCGATATTATTAATGTGGGGGATGAAGTTAAGTTGTCTATCAAGGTACACGCCCAAGTCCTTCACCCCTTCCACCCGTTGAATACAAGTACCATCAAACTTGTACTCAAAAGTACAGTAGTTGCGGGACCTCGAGAAGGTCATAACCTGACATTTCTCAATGTTTAATTTAAGATTATTATTGCCACACCAGCTATAAAATATGTGTAGATCCGACTGCAAGATCTCGCAATCGCCAAAAGATTTAATTGGGAGAAAAATCTTGATATCGTCCGCATAAATAAGAATTTTACTTCTTTGAAGCAAATAAGTAATATCATCAATAGATAAGATGAATAGTAAAGGACCAAGATGACTACCCTGGGGAACGCCTGAAGCAGCTACAAAAGCATCGGAGAGCACGCCGCGAAAACGCACACTATAAGTCCTATTAGATAAATACGACTTAATCCATGCAATGAGTGGGGGCGGGAAACCCATCCTGACCAATTTGAAAACGATAACAGAGTGAGACAGCTTATCAAATGCCTTACTGAAATCAGTATAAATGCAATCCGTTTGGCAGCCATCCAGAAATCCACCCACACTGCTAGAAACAAACTCCAACAAGTTGGATATCGTGGACCTACCCTGAAGGAAGCCGTGCTGCCGGCTAGAAATTAAACTCCTACACTCCATGGATAACTGAGATTGGATTATCTGTTCGAAGAGTTTTGGAATGCAAGACAATTTAGCAATTGGTCTGTAGTTAGCAATCTCTCTCCTATTTCCACTCTTAAAAACAGGGACTAAAAATGATGTCTTCCAGAGTGCAGGGAAACGGCCCACCGAGAAAGATTGCCGGAAAAGTAAAAGTAAGGGATGAAATAACGCTGAAGAACACTTCTTTAAGACAACAGCAGGAACCCCGTCAGGACCATACGAAAAGTCACCCGGAAGATTTACAATATGTTTGGACAAGATCTCCTCCGTGATAGATGAAAGAGGTACGGAGGGTGCATATCTATTCCTAATGTTCGAAAAGTTGCTATTATCTGGACAAAAATCGGATGATTCAAATGCGCCCCTAAAATATTCAGCAAATAAATTACAAATAATCTTAGAATCATTGCTGGAACGTAACCCATCCATAGTCGATGGATAGTTATCAACCCTTCTCCTCATATTGACATAATCAAAAAATGCACGGGGGTCAGAGAATAAGTTACCTCTCAGGTTCTGAAGGTATTCTTCATATAGGGAACGAGAAAGACTAATGAAGTGTTCATGGCAGAGAATAAATTCACGCCTAGAGTCAGCACTGCCCATACGCAGGTACCTTTTCCAGAGTCTATTTTTCCTATTCCTAAGAGTTTTTAATTCCCTATTAAACCAGGGGGAGCGGATTCTCTACATCTAACCCGGACATAGGGAACAAACCTCACGAACGCTTCGTACAAAACTTCGTAGAAACCGGATACGTTCCTGTCGATATCGTCATTAGACAGACAAGTAAGGAAGTCAAAATTCATAAGATATTCATTCAGAGCCTCAAAATCGGCCATTCTAAAATTAAAGCTATATTCGCATTCGAGATTATCGACACGCACGTCCGAGATACTATGAAAAGTGACAAGCAGAGCAGGGTGAAATATATCAAGGTTCGTCAAGGGAATGAGACTGGGTTCAACAAAAGTGAGCATAGAGCTCGTAGAGAACACTAAATCAAGATAATTACCAACACATAGGTATAAGTAGAAGGTAATATGTTAATAAAGTTGTAAAATAAATTTCAGAAGGATCGGAAAAGCCATTTTTGAGTTATTTGTCAAACAAATTTGAAAAACAACAGTTTTGAGAACAACGCGCTTAAAGTTTAAAGTATGAAAACTTAAAAAAAGGTGACTTGCCGACTAATCAGCAATATCAGGGCCTCTCCGCGTCTCTTTGAAGGGAATTTTGGCCACAATTACCTCCCAACACTGATACCATCTTCTCTATCAAAAAAATATACATAAATATACTACTACGCGCGGTACTTTATACATGAGAATATTTCAATCCAGGCATTGCGGCATCTCTCGCTTAAATCTCTATAGCTCGAAAAAAGGCGCGCTATCGATTTAAAAAAATTTCAGCATATTTTTGAAATGTTTCGATTTTGGAAAAGTAAACCTTCAGGTTCCCTCCTTAAATCTTCCTAAGCGTGTACTTTCGTGAACTCTTAAACGTTTTAAAATCCCTAAAATTTAAATCTTAGCTATTGATTACTTGCAAGGGGTTTAGTTCTCGTTAAATAATTGACATAAAGACGTATTTACTTCTAGCAGTTTATTGTGTTGTACATTAATAACACAGGTTTTTCCTTTCTTAGAAATCCTTAATTTTTGAGCGCTAAATCGGAATCTGACCGTAAAATTTGCTAGCACGTCAGGACTTCGAGATATCCTAAACTCAAAAAGCGAAAAAGTCCACTTAGTCATTTTTATATTAAAATAACTTTAAAATATAATAATATTTATCAATTTCGCCAACGAATTCGAATTCTACATGAAAAAATCTATTAAAGTGTCTTTGTAGGAAATTCCATTCGATAAAAATATTGTCTCTTAAATTGGCGCATTTCTGTATTAACTGATACTCTGGCTGCAGCTGTTATGACTGCTTTTTTTTGCGCAAAAACAAACAAAGATATATATATATATATATATATATATATATATATATATATATATATATATATATATATATATATATATATTTATTTATATATATATAGTTCAGATTCGGAAATAAGAGGTCCTAAATCCCCATAATCGTCTATACAAATCAAAAAAGAAAAAAAATTGTAATTTTCAGATCTGTGTAATAGATGGAGTGGATAGAAAGAAGTAGGGAAAGGAGTTTACATTCAAAGCATAGGGGAGGTAAAGGTAAGGCTATAGAGTGTAAAAAGGAAGGGTTAAAAGAATGGCGATGTTAAGGGTGTGAAGTCTTAACCGAAGAGTTTAGGTAGTGTTAAGTCCAATATACTAGGAAGAATTGAGCGTACAAGAAAATATGCAGCTGTTAAGTTTGATGTAAAATTTTAAACAACCATATAGATGACATACAAAAAAAGTCGAATTCAGAATCATCTGCTTTTGAAGTTAATAAATTTGATCTTAACACCAAACTAGGTACGCATACTAATTAGAATCTGAGACAAAATACGAGCGAGACATGAAAAAGTAATCGAAAACGACAGATATTGTCGTATCCATAGATTTTGGAATCACTGAGATAAATAATGACACTGCCAATGCCATTAAATACTGTGGGTGGGGTAAGACACCCTTAGCGACTTCTAGTCCGAGCAGTGCTGGACACACGCAACTAGTAATTTGTAAAATAAGGAAATCGAAATCGAATCGTCTCTGAAAATATTAACTTATAGATGTAGATTTTGTTGTAATTTTTAAATGGGGTGACTAATGATGTTTATTTTAGGTGGCATGAAAAAGCTTTAAAACATGTGGACGCAGTTTATAGATTTAATCTTAGCCTTTTATTTAAAGGAATAGAGCATTGTTTCTTATTAGATAATTTAGTCACGGTTTGGCTTAATTGATTAAAAATGTCAGTTTTTATAATTTGAGAGGCAGTTTATCTTTGTTTCCGTTAATCCTTTGTGGAATATAGGACGTCTTCTACATTGACGTTGTAGTAACTCCTTCAACGTATTTGGTTATCTTTTTCCATTGATCCCATATTGGGACTAGAGCTGATTAAGCAATGTTATTTCGCTCTTTTCGTAGTATGTGGCTTGTCCATTGCCACTTTTTTTTCTCTCGTAGATCTTTGTCTTCCTCATAATGAGCCTTATCCAGTAGATGTCAATTGAAAGGTCATTTTTTATGTTGAACAGTTGTAACACAAAACAGATTTTATTTTCGATACAAAAGTTCGGAGTTTTGTGCATCTGGAGATGGTACTAGTATGCAATACTTCACAAAATGATTAAATGTAACTTGAGACTTGTTATTAAATGTAACTTGAGATTGTATATCAGCTTCAGATACGCTTACAAAATAGACAATTGAATGTTAAAAGTAAGAGTACGCATACTGGCACATTCACTTGAGCACTTGTCAGGGCTCTAACAGTTTTTCTTTTTGGAAGATGTACGATTGAGCTCCAGAGCAATCATTTCTGGAATGTCTCTCCTTCGTAAAGTTGCCATATCCACATGTGATCAACACTGTCAAAGGTTCGCTACATCAATATCGTCGAATTATCATCAAGCCACCCGCTAAATGGAGGCAGAGCACACATGTCTACAAGCTTCTGGTGTTGGGTAGCTAGGGGTCATTTCCGAAGTAATTTCCTGCGTAGAATCCGAATCCGAGGTCAAAATTGGGCCATCGCGTCAGGATATTGAGATATTTGAGGTTATGTACTCAAGAAATGGTTTTTTGCCAATTTCTGAGGTTACGTACATACAGGATGCACACAATTTTGTTGGTGTTTTTTTTTCTAGTTGCATCATTTAATACTACTCTTACCCTTCAAAATAAGCTATTGAAGGGTCACCAACGATTTTTTCTTGCAAAGTTACGACCATTATATGAAGTTCATATTTCATATAAATAGATAGGTTAGGTTACTTTAAAATGGCTGCCTAAGAAGACACACTTAGGCCTAAGAGGCCCTTTGTGCTACCACATTGAGGCTTGAAATTAACAACCCCATAAAATTACCTAAGGAATAGGAGGGTTAACATTCTGTCCCCGGTGCACCAAACCAGTTTCTTGCATCTAGTGGAACTAGTTCACGAGGAGTCAAAATTATTTTGACTGGGTTGTGAAGGATGTTCATCCTTAGTTCGTCGTCGGGAACCATTTTGAACTCCCGATAAATCGAGTCAAGTTTCTGACATCTGTGGAGCCCAGCTCGGTTAGCTCTTCAAGCAGGGGGAGCCCAAAAACCGGTTCCTACGGTTAGCTAGGGCCGGGCAGCTACCGAGGAGGTGAAGTATGGTTTCCTCCTCCTCCTCTTCGTGGCAACTCCTACAGAAGTCGTTTGAGGGCACGCCCAGCCTATCGGCGTGTCTACCTATGAGGCAGTGACCCGTGATTACGGCTACTGTAGTGCTAATTTTTTTTTGCTTCCGAGTAGGATGAGCCCTCTTGACCGCTTAAGGTCAAGCTTTGGCCATATCTGTCGGGTAATCAGGCAGGTGTGTTCTTCTTGCCAGTTATTATTATTAGTTTTGGAGGTTGTGTATACTCCCGAAAGGGATTTAATAGCTGCCTGACTATCTGTAAAAATACATACATTATCTGTAGGTAGCGCTAGTTGATTCAGGCGGTCCGCAGCTACTTTTATAGCCATGATTTCTGCTTGAAATACGCTACAGTAGTCAGGTAAGCGAAATGAGACGTCGAGGTCCAAGTGTTCCGAGAATATTCCTCCACCCACTTTGCCATCCAATTTGGAGCCGTCAGTGTAGAGATGCACTGAGTTCTCCCATTGGGGAGGACCTTTCTCCCACTCCGATCTGGTGGGAAAGAAGGAATCGAATTTTGCTCCAAAGAAAGGCTTGGGCGAGGTGTAGTCGATATTGCTGGCAGTTCTATTGTGCAATATTTTGGAGTGACCGAAATCAGTTCGCTTCCAGGTCTGGATTGAGTTTAGCCTAATGGCGGCTGATGATGCGGTTTGCTTACCAAAGAGATCCAACGGTAGAAGGTGGAGAATAGTGTTCAGGGCTTTGGAAGGTGTGGTTCTCAGGGCACCTGTAATCAGCAGTGCTGCCATCCTTTGAACTTTGTCCATTGCTTTGAGATGGGTTGCTATATTTAGTGCCGGCCACCAGACAATCACCCCATACATGAGTATAGGCCGTACGACACTTGTATAGAGCCAATTCACAATGCGTGGTTCCATACGCCATCTTTTCCCTATAGCCTTCTTACACGAGTACAGCGCTACTTTGGCTTTCCGTACTCTTTCTTGGATGTTAGGCTTCCAGGTAAGTTTTCTATCTAGGACTAAACCTAGATACTTAACCTGGTTACACAGTTCCAGCCTAACCCCGTCTAGTGTAGGGCAATTAATAGGAAATGTTATATGCCTCCGAGAGAAGAGTATTAACTCTGTTTTGTTAGGGTTTATACCTAGACCACACCCATCACTCCATGATGAAGTCTTGGAGAGGGCGTGTTGTAAAACCTCAGCCAGTGTATTGGGGTGCTTTCCTGAACATATCAGGGCAATATCATAGGCATAGGCAATAACCTTGTGACCGGATAACTCCAGGTCTATGAGCAATTAATTCAGAGTTAAGTTCCATAAGAGTGGTGAAAGGATTCCTCCCTGAGGGTTACCTCTAGTTACCACTCTTTGGATATTGGATCCTCCTAAGCTGGAGATAATGACCCTGCTTTTTAGCGTGAGGTCAATAAATTTGATGAGAGGGTCGTCGATTTCAAGCCTCCTCAAGGATGCCATTATCGCCTCTGATCTAATATTGTTAAAAGCACCCTCAATATCAAGGAAGGCTACAAGTGAATATTCGTTCTGTAGTAGCGAATGCTCTATGATTGTGGTAAGTTCGTGTAGGGCTGTCTCTACGGACTTACCTTTAGTATAAGCATGTTGCGAGAGAGACAACTTGGTGTGATTGATTGTCTCTTTAATATAGATATCTAGGAGTCTCTCCAAGCTTTTGAGCAGGAAGGAGGAGAGACTAATGGGCCTAAAATCATTGGGCTTATAATGTGAGGCCTTTCCTACTTTAGGGATGAAGACTACCTTCACCTTCGTCCATGAGGATGGAATATAGGTGAGGTTAGGGCAAGCCTCGTAGATGACCATTAGCCACGGAATAAGTATCTCGGAAGCTAGTTGTAGTTCAGCTGGGATGATGTTATCCAATCCCTGTGATTTATAGGGCTTGAAACTTCGTATCGCCCATTTCAGTTTTCTTGTATCAAGTATCTTGTGGACCAGTTCATGGTCGCGTTCATGGTCATTTTCAAAGTATCAGCATTTTGAGATATTTAAGGTTACGTACTCGAAAAAGTAGCCAATTGAGGTTATTTATAGGATGCATAAAATTGTTTAGTCGTTTTTTCTAGTTGCATCATTTAATTAAACTCTTACCCTTCAAAATAAGTAATTGAGTGGTCACAGACGATTTTGTCTTGCAAAGTTACGACAATTTTAAGTTATGAAATATATCCCAAGAACAATTACATTAACATTGGGATATACATATATGGATTCTATACAGCTAATTTCTTCGAAAATGACCCCCAGCTGCCAACAACAGAATCTTGTAGGCCTGTGTGATTAAAGGAAAAAAGGTACATTGTCGCGATAAAAGAAAAATAATATAAAAATGTTGAAAAATAGTATGAAAATATATGTGTGTAACAAAATTATAATACTTATACTATTATCAACGACACTCAAATGTGGTACTTTACTTTTTTAAAACTTAAAAACTTCTTTATGGTTCTAACCATGGCGTGGTGATTGTGCCACTCATCCGTTGATCCAACTTCGTCTCCGTTTCCGACAGATAAAATTTGTAAAAATAATTTAATGGTTGTTTATATGATGTAAACAACCGTATGATCTTATAAAATGACAATTATTTTGAAATCGCAGACAGAAACTTTATTAATATAGAAAATAGAAGTTAATAAAACATATCTGCACATGCGCTTATCAATTAAAGAAGTCAATTGTGGCCCTACGAAATACCGCGGTACAATCAGAGCTGAACTCATCCCTTCTTACATTTATAAAAGTAACACTAAGGAGGACTCCTTATCATTTTTCATATATTATATCATATTATAGTGTTTTAATGTGATCCTTACGAAATAAAGATTCAAGAAAAATTTGCTATTTGTTACCTTACTATAATTATATCAGAACTTCTCTTGAATAAACCACCGACAGTCTTTGCTAGCCATGAACGATCATCTTTCATGAAAGGTTTTAACACGTAAAACTTTTTGAAAATTTTTTATGAAACTCTTATAAAAGATAATTATTTGTAATATTTCTTTAGTTAAAAATAGAAAATTATAAGGCGCATATAGTTTCGTAATCAATTTTGAAATTATCTGAAAATTGCATAATTTTTTTTAAATTTTGGTTATAGTGGAATTCAGGGTTAGCAGATCAGTGTTGAAAACGTGAGTAGATTCGTTTAAGGTAATTCAAAACTGAAAATGTATTTCGCATAATGTGGACACAGTTACTGTAAGTACAGATTTGGGTTTACAGTTCAGTTTTTTTTTTTTTTATACGATGTGGCCAAATCCTAGGGGACAACCCTTTGATGGAAACTTGAGTAGTCTTGTTTGCATTGCTGCGAGCTAGACAACAGCCCAGAGACGGAGTGGATTATTTTAATTTCTTAATAAAAGCTCACGGTCATCTGGGCTCGAACCCGGGACCCACGGCATGTTGGTCTTGCCGCTCAACGCATTGAACCAACTCCGTCTCCTGAACCAACTCCTAGTTTGCCTACAAGTAATAAAAATTAGGCATAAATTCGGGAAAAGAATTCCATTGAATATAACTAAATATAACTAAATTTCTAATTATAATATAGAAAATTATAGGCGCTTCCGTCACTGAATTAAAAGGACTTTACATGTTTTAAAAAATCAGGTATTGTTTTCAAAGTGCAAAATTCTTGTATATAAATGTTAGAATTAGATTAGAAATGACTACGCAGGATAGTAGGTACCAGTCATTTCTCACTTTTAAACTTTGGGTAGAAGCAAATAGGAGTATTAATTGTACACATTGTTCACCTCACTTTCTCCTTACGCACAATTTTATTGAAACGATATTTCGAAATTTCGAAAATTTTCACGTTGTACGTATGGATATGAAACCTAAGGTGCCAATTTAGCTCACCCTTCAGTTCTTTTTAGGATTCTACGTCTTAAAAGCGAAAAAACCGACCCTTATAAAATCACTTTTCGTACTATTTGTCACAGACGTTTTTCTCAAAAACGACGTGACGTAGAAAATTTAAAATTTGGCATTAATTTAGATATGTGCGAAAAAAAAAGATTGGGAAGGACCACAACGTGTACAATTACAAAGGTCATTTAGAAAACCTTTCGAAAGAAAATAGCAGGTTACTTAGCCCAACTAGGTCTTAATGTAGAACTGTAGTAGGAGTCTATGACGCGCACTGTCTCAAGGATGTGAATGCAGACAGAATTGGAATCTCGAACACCAACCTGTGAAGGCGCAGAAAGAAATCGATAGAACATCTAGCTTGCAAACAGAAGACACAAGCTTTTAGACAGAAGCTTCTTCAAGGATCAGGAGGCTTGTAAGTGCAACATGAGAAGTAATCTGAAATTCGCAACGGAGACAAGTATATTTTAACCTGATCAATGACAGCATCCCGACGACTGCTGTGCGAAATCTATATTATAAAGGATATTGAAAGGTGGTAATGCAATGGATATGGTGCGTTCTATGCGAGGATTTCAATGCCGCCACTGTGACTTACCCTAGGGGTTTGTGCTACGCACAAAATTTGTTTATATATTATTGTGTGGGGTCCCGTTTGAAAAAACTTCCAAAAACTGTTTTTTTTTTAATTTTTAGTGAACTGGTTAAAAATATGTAACTCAAAGTGTGCGAAAAAACACCCCCGCCCTCCGTTCCTCATCTGTTAGGTTTCTAAAGCTAAAATTTCGATATTATCAGGGTTAATAAGTATTGACTCATATATATCAGGAAAACTGCAGTTTTTTCGTCAGTCTCATAGTTTCAGAAAAATAAATGTTTTTGCGTTAATAAAACCAGCCTTTCTAATAACAAATATTATTAACATTTGACAATAATGGGCTGTTGAGGAAACCTGATTGCTACATTTTTTTTATAAATATACGAGCTGTTATACCAAGGATGGATTAACGCAACGCAAAGCTAAGGATTAATATTTGGAGTTTGTTGTTTAATTTAAATTTATATTTATAAATTGCTACATATGTATTTTAGCTAGTTTATTTAATAAAGTGGTACCAGATAAGTTATTGCAATTCGATAATATTTATATTGGGAATACTAATTTTGACAAAAAATGTACATTTATTGCTAAATTTCTAATAAATTTTATAAAAAAAATGTAAGAGTTGACCGCATAAAATTTAGCCCTTTTAATTGAGTGCTATTTTTGAAATTAAATGCGGCACCGCCCTTCGCTTAATACAAGGTATAAAATTTTTATAATGATACCAGTGGGGGTACATACTTTATTAAAAAAAAAGCTTTGAAATTGGTGTCTAAGACGTTCCAGTCTTCTCAATTCCTTTTGTACGTTTATTATAAACTCAGTAACTTCGCTCCAATTTTCGTTACTTTGGAGCATATAATCAATTATTACCGATAGACTCAGTATATTTGCACGCCATGCCTGGAAAAGTGTGCAATGAAATACTACGTGTTCAGCATCTTCCTCCTGATCTAAACAGTTCGTACACATGTGTAGGTACTTGCGATATCCACCATGATCAGTCGAGAATTGCGTCAAGTGGTAGTTGCTTTCGCCAAGCTTGCGATAGACCCAAGTTTCGATGCATGGAATCAGTTGATGCGTCCATCTTCCTTTCGTAGCGTTATCCCATCGGTTTTGCCACATTAAAATCGAGATCTGCCTCTCTTCCTTTTAAATTTCCTCTTTTCTGAGTTTTCCCTGGCTCGTTGTGATTCTCGTATAAATGTTTCTCATCTCGTCTGCGAGGATGTCGATCGGGATCACAATAGCGATAACACAAGCTGCTTCGTCAGATACCGTTCTATAGGCACTCGTAGCTGTTAAAGCACACAGTCTGTAGACTGTTGAGAGTTTTCTTCTTGAATCTTGCACCGCTTATGCTTTTTCCCAGATTGAGGAGGGATACAGGAGCACAGAGCTCACTACTCTCAATAGCAGGGCTCTTCTATCTGGAAAGAGCCGCTTGTATGTTCGAGGCTTTTTTGCTCACATATTCCAGATACGATTTGAAGTTTAGCCTATTGTCCAGCATTACTCCTAGGTATTTCATTGATTGTTTAGACCTGATTGTTTGATTGCCCACCTTGAGATTGATGTATTCCACCGCTTTTTGGCTTGTGATTAAGATCGCTTCCGTCGGGGCTTCCATTCTAACGAGGGAATTCTTTATGAATTCCCAGTTGGCCGAGTTAAAGGTATTCTTGACGTATAGGTTAACGACTGCGCAGTATTCCTTGGTTCCCCATCTCCACCTTTTAAGGCGATGACACAATAGCGGCTTCAGCTTTTACTTCGAATTTAAAGCCAAAGCCGCCTGCAGTCAAATGATGATTCGAAGCCGATCATAACACGCAGCTTCGGAATTACTTCTTCATGAGTCTGAAGCTACTGCAATATAAATTTTTCTTCATTCGTTATTTTACCCATTGTGCCGAGGAGGCGAATTGGGCGGTAGGATGAAGGTTCTCCATGTGGTTTATCTCCTTTTGGTAGCAGTACCAGGCCTTCTATTAGACATCTTTTTATAACCTGTACGAAAATGTCAGGTGTTTTGAGGGCTTTGTTTGGAATCCCGTCCGGCCCCCGCGTTTTGATCTCTCCAATTTTTTTGAGCACTGACTGAAATTCTTCCGCCGTAACTGTCGGGACTTCCTCCATATTACTTTCTTCTTCGACAGCACGAGCAGTCATTGGACGCTGTGGGAAAAGCATCGTTATGATATCTCTCAGCATTACTGGGCATGTAATCTCTGGAGATTTTTGTCCTTTTAGTTTTGACATAACGACTCTGTAGACGGTTTCCCATGGGTTAATGTTATCCTCTTCACAAAGGCGTTTGAAGTTTTCTCTTTTATTGTCCTTGATGTCATTCTTCAAAGCATTTCTTTTTTCTTTAAAGGCACTGAGCAGCGGGTTGTATTCCGGTCTACCTATCGACCTTTCAACTTTGCGTCTGGTTTTCAGACATTTTGCCCTTTTCGTTCCACCAATAGCATGGCGAGCCTCTATGTGAGTAAAAGAGTGTTTGCAGGATCTGAAGCCCCCCCCCCCCCCCCCCGGGAAATATGCCCGATACGACAAAAAACAGATTCACCAAAATTGGCCCAAAGTGATGAATGTATCGAAATGAGAGCCTTTCTTTTTTCATTAAAAACCTCCTTTAATATTTTTCTGTATAAACTTGCCTGGACGGCTTTACGGCTTCTATTGAGAAAAAATCTTTATTCAAAGCTTTTAAACTTCTCTGCGAATCATGCATGTCAAGTTTAAATTGCGAAGTTTTAGCTATAAAGTTTTCAGATATTTATCTGTGACAAAAATGGGTAATTTCGATAGAAATAATTCAGTTATAACTCCTGGCAATATTTTTTGCATCGGAACATTTAGCATAAATTTTAAAGTTTGTCCAGTATACATTTCGAATAGTTTTGCAATTGCGCAGTTTGCGATTGCAGATATTAAACTAGAGCTTTCTTGCTCAATTCTTACAGCGAAAGCTCATTCATAATTATACAAAAGAGTTTGCTCACTTGAAAATTTCACAAATATTTATTTTATTTATTGAGTTATTGATTAAAATCAATATTTTTTAACTACCATTTTTATCTAGATTTGGAAAATAATTTAATATAATTGGAAAACCGAAGTTCAATGCTACCGAAGAAGAAGCGTTCAATGCTAAGAAGAAACGTGATACGTCCATTTCATTTGAAACTCAGAACATTGATAAAAACTTTTCGCCATTAATATTATACTCAATTTTTAACTGACTTCTCAAAAACAAAGAAGTTCTATACTCTGTTTCAAAAAGATTGGTAGTACACGGTAAATAGCAAATTATGATGCCAAATTTCCCAAACGCGGCAAAACCCATGTACAGCCATCCCTTCGATGTTTCTTGGTCGACAAACCAAGAGGCCAGCGTCTCCAGATTTTACACAAACAGTATTGCCAAATGGACACTAAAAAGTCGCCAAAATCGCCAATCTATTACTTTTTTGTAGCCAATGATTATAGCGAAAATGACAAAGTGGAAATGAACATGGCGAATACGTGTAAACACGGAAGTACACGTAAGTCTAAATAGTCACTTCTCTTAGCTTATCGCGATAATATTACAATAAATTGTTTTTTTTATTGGGTATGCAATATACTGTGTTACAGTACGAGTAATTTCTTTAATTACTCACCTCAAGTTCTGTTGGTTTTAAGTAAAGCAATCCTTACCAAAATGTTACTTGAGCCACTAATAACGACGACTTTTGCAGGACATTTATATTTTTGAACTCGTTTTTAAAAGCTTTGACTCCATGACATTAAAAACAATTTCATTTGATTCCCATTTCACCCCAATGAAAATTGTACCCAAACATCAAAATGTAACTACACGGCTATCATTCTGCCACCAATTCCTATCTTTGTGCCAAATATCAACTCTCTATATGAAATAGTTTCGGAAAAAGCGCAAAAAAATTAAAGACTTCCAATAAAATGCATTTCATTATCTACCTCAGTAGCAAACTAATTGGGTTGAGGAGCTGGAAGGTCACCTGCATCGCCTAACTCAGCCTTTAACTGTCCCCACGCCTGTAAATATTTAATAATCCTATCATATTGTAAAACCGTTAAGGGACGATTGTTAGCAAGTGCGTTTAATAATTACAAATTGAGTCTTCAGTCAAAGTCAACGAAAAAACTAAATTTAAAATTAAATAGTAGCTTCACCTACTGTCATTTTCAGAGGCATTTGCATGTATATTTCAAATGAAGTTGGCCGCAGTCGAGTTTTGTGACTACGACTTTGCACTTTGAGCAAAGTACGCGTGGATCGATTTCGATGATTTCTTTTTTGTTAGTTAGAGTATGTTCCCTGATTGATACCGCGAGAAAAAAAAATTTGCTTGGATGGGTGTGGGGGTAGAGTGGTTTTTTAACGCGTGGACCGATTTGGATGGTTCTTTTTTTTGTAGAGAGTAGAAGACACTAAAATGTGAAAAATAAAATAGTTTTTAAAAATAGTGGAACCGACTTCACAAAAAGCGCTACAAAGCATAAAATAATTTTTAATTTTATATCTATTACGACACTTTGAAGTCGATGCAAATCAAACAAACGAAACAACTACAACAAAAGTATTTAATCGTCGTCGTTATGTTCCCGTGAGCTGAAACGTTCAGGTAGTTTTATGTATTATATTCAATTGTGGTTGGGTAGTTGTTTTGTTTGTTTAATTTGCACCGACTTCAAAATGTCGTAATAGATATAAAATAAAAATTATTTTATGCTTTTTAGCGCTTTTTGTGAAGTCGATTCAACTTTTTTTTTTAAAACTATTTTATTTGAAAAGAAACTAATGCTGATTAGGTAAACGGAATACATTTTGCCTGTTTCTGTAATAAATAAGTAAAAATTTCTAATATACACCTTAAAATGTACCTGCACCTTCTTTTCAGAGACAAATTCCAGTTAAAAAGTCTACAAAGTGACTTTTTTTCTTGTGTATCAACGTTTTTACAAGGGAAAAAGCCGTAAGAAATGGTTACGGGTTATTTCCTGACGATTTTAAAGTTTTTTATAATTATGCTTGTAATCTTGTAATAATCTTTGGTATTTTGAAAATATGGTAATTATTTGCAACAGTCATTTATAACTCAAACCATTATTGATAGAATTTGTACGGCGTACACAGAGCGAAGATATTCTTTTAATACAGTAGTAAACCCATTTCTTTCATAACACATAAATTTAACACCACTTGACAGCATCCCTGAATCATCACATTATTACTGTTTCTTTAGAAAAGCCGTGTCCTAATATATATTTGTGCTCCTATACACGACAAGGACGTACTTACTAGTTATTATCCTATAGAACTAACAACAGTCTATTGCTTTGTAAAACGTGTATATTAAATTAAACATTTAAAGGTTGGAATAACATTTTTACATAGATGGGTAGAAAGAAGAGAGCTTGGAATGCAGTGGAATTTGGCAAGCTAGCCCATTTTGAATAGAATTAGTGCCTTGTTATATTTTGTATATAAAAGTGTAATAGATAAAGTGGTTGCTTGGTAATTGCATCCTGTGTGTGGACCAAAATATATATTAAGGATGGCTAATGCTATAACCAAATTAATTTTAGAAATAATTCGATTGCAGAGTACAACATGGTAGCTTGTAGGATAACGGATGCTCGTAATGCGACTAGTCGTACGGGCTCTGCTTCCAGTAGTCAAGTGCCTTTGAAAAAGTGAGTATATTTGCATTAAACTGATTAATTTTTACCACCAAGTAAAATACATATTCCTTCATATTTGGCTTTGTAAATAATGATGCAATATTTTGATTTTCAACATAATAATATGCAGGAGTGATTCCGATTATTACCGAGATTATCAGACCGTTTTTATAGTTCCAGGCCCAAGTCATAACCAAAATCGTAAGGAATTATGTTAACTAAATCAAATGTATTATTAGAGTGATTTATTTTATTTGCGTTGCCACAATTTTATTTCATTTTAATAATTTTTCATTCTAAAACATAAACGAATATAACAATTACTTAAATTGCAAGATGATTTTTCAAATTTAATTATAGTCAGGGCCGTCGAGAGAAAATCCGGTGGTGATATTGTACGCCCTCCCCCCTGTTGCAAAATACTCGATAGTGAAAGACGTATAATATATCTGTTGGTGTGTTCTGATGAAGCAGTATGTAGTATTATTTTATTTAAAAGCAAAAAGAGTACTTATTGTATGCGGCCTGAATAAGATGGATGAAAACTGAACGGACGGAGCTGATGTTTGTATCCGTAAACAAAAGCTCCATTCAAATGTTTATGTTTATCATATTTGACAGATTTAGGTTATTTTGGCAGTCAGCACGAAAAAGTATGAATCCGTCGAGGCCCTGAAAAACTTCAAGGGCCCTGAATATTTCTACGAAAATAGCTTTTTTTTTTTTAAGAAAATCAAAGTACTTCTGAAAATGTACGGGCTTCTTCGAACTACTGGCCACCCCCCCCCCCCCCCCCCTTATCCCCCAGTCGTCGGCCTGATTTTAGTCTAACAAATTCACTTTATATTGAAATATGTGTCCAAATTCAGTTAATAAAAATCACCAAATAACAATGGACTAAGGTTTCCTACATTTCCTTACATTAAATATAATAGCCACTAATTTCTTAATTATTTTCTGTAATCAATTACTGTTTATGCCTAAAATATTCTTAACACTTATTAGTTAATTGTTTTCATTAAACAATCACGTGAAAAAACCTAAATGTTTTTGGGTCGGGTTGCGTCCGCCAGTTGAATTGAACCTGTGAAACTTAAAATAGAGAACTAGAACTTTTATAGTAAAAATACAGGCATAATTTATATCAGATTCAAGGTGAGGCCAAAAGACATTTAAAATCTGGATAGTTGGTAAAAGTATAATTGGATTTTACTTACTCTGAAAAACTATCTGAATTGCATGTTAAAGTTTACGTTGTTTTATACTGCCATACAGATCATTAATTTTAAATTTACATTAATATATTATATATTAACAGCTCTGAAACATTGAATTTTTCTATGGATACCTTCTATGAAATTTGTTAAAGTAACAAATAGAACCGACAACTACAGAATATTAAAACATAATCATATGCAATTCTAACAGAAGCTCTGAATTAATTGAATAAAAGTAATCAACCCTTGACCGTACGAAATATATTTGTCGCTTTTTCGTGGTATGATTTTATTTCAAATTTTCCTGGAGTAGCTTTAGAGTACACGCACAGCTACCTAAACCGTTGACGATTTTTATTACTGAATCGCTTGCTAATGATTTAGGCTGAAGTTCTGAAAATCGGAATCTTCCGATTTCCTTTGACAAATTTTTTACGTTCTCTCTATTAATTCAAATAAATATATTTAAAACAATTTTTGGCGACTGAATTGTTTGAATGTTTTCTTTTTTTCACTTTAATTCAAATAAAATAGAAATTTGCATTTACAAAACATTTGACGAATTTTGGTACCACGAAAGAGATGCATAAGCATTACAAATATTTTAAATCCCATTCTGGGGTGGAGCCGAACTTCTGGACAATTACCCAAATAATTAAAAGAGAGATTATTTATAACTAATGTTAATTAAATGTTATTATTTCTTCCTCTACATTTGTATATGACATTCTTAGTCGTGATAAAAACCACATTTAATGGCCGCACATTGCAGGCATAACATCGAAGAAAGTAAAAAAAAATGTCCATGTGCAACGCGACTTCACACCATCCGTAGTACAATGCAAATTAATATTACAGCCGACCTTGAAGCGTTTTGATTTACCTTTCAATACAAATTTAGTTTGGTGTTGAAGAGCGATGGTGTTATTGGACCGTGTTTCGAATTTTCACTGTGTTCTATGTATAGATTTTACCATGTATCCAGTTTACTAACGATGTTTGCTGTTTTCTCCAAATTCAATTATGTCAACTAAATATATTATGATGTTCATTTATTATGTGCAGTGCTACGTGTGGTAAGTTGCTAGTTATCTACTGCCGAAAGACGTGCGGTACAGTGGGACTTTTCCCTTACACGTGCGTGTGAATAAAATGTACCAATCGGGCGCTGGGTAGCCGATTGTTTACACTAGCAGCCAAGGTCGCCAGATGTGGCGATTTTTCGCCAAATTGGCGAT
Organism: Leptarthrus brevirostris; assembly: GCA_964036015.1. Lineage (NCBI taxonomy): Eukaryota > Metazoa > Arthropoda > Insecta > Diptera > Asilidae > Leptarthrus > Leptarthrus brevirostris. The sequence continues at coordinate 56,875,349 of OZ038375.1, forward strand.
TTTTCATCAATCCTGGCGATTACTATCAGTCCATCAGGGCCACCCCTTGCCCCTCTTAACTTAAGTAATTTTTTTTTGTTTAAATATATATTGGTTAAAAGATATTATTAAAAATAAACCCAACTCTCCAAGTGCATCGGGAACCACCCCTAGTGAAACCTTTAATCTTGAATAATTTTTTTATACACTTAAGTATAAAAAACCCAACTTCTTTTTTTGTTCATTAAATAGCTATTGATTTTAATGTATCTTATAAGAATTAATCAACCCCTAAAATATCAATTAGTAACAACCCCTAACGTACATATCTAGTAAAAAACTTCGCTAGTAGAATAAATTAGTAGAATGAATTTGTATAAAAAAATTATTCAAGGTTAAGAGTTGCACTTGGGGTGGTTCCCGATGCACTTGGAAAGTTGCTTTATTTAAAAAAATACCTTTTAAAGCTCGATTAAGTAACGGTCATTATTAAAATACATTTCGAGGAAACTTCCCGCAGGGCTGTTGAAAATTTCGCAGATGTATCTACTTTGCGCGTAAATATGAATTGTAGCAAAATGCGCCGTGGCAATTAAATTTTTTCGTAGTGAGCATGTTGTTTAAAGGGTATTTTGTAAAATATCCTAATATCCTAATATCAATGAAAAAACCGGTGATTTGGAAGTAGAAACCGACATTAATCCATTAGATCTTTAATCTACAATGGGGACGAAAAATGAAAATGGTGACGAGGATACAAATCAGCAGAACCAACCGATAAAAAAATAGATTTGATAATCAACAAGAACTATTATTTTTTTTTCATTAGTTTCATGACACTATATCATATTTACAATAGTGTATGTCACTAGTCTGTATATGACGGATTAGGCCTATTGGGGTGACAATTTAAATAAACGCGCCTTGCATTCTACCTCCAAGGAGATGCGAAAATGAATGCATAGTTATTCATTCAATGTCTACATTTTCTGCGATCTATAATGAAAACGGAAATTTCAAAAATGGATCGAAACTTTTCTTGTTGATAATTTAATAATTTAGAATTATTACTTTAGTGCAACTGGCTTAAAGTAATGGGTTTTAGTATTTATCGATCTTAATTTGTTTGTTTTAATAAGGCGTGCCTCTGTAGAATTGGGAACAAAGTGCAAATCGTTATGTTTTAATAGGTATGTTAACAATGCAAAATTCTAAAAAATCAATTTTCGAATGTTTTATTTTGATTTTTTGAATTTTACTGTACCAATATAAAAGCAGGCTTGATCTCATTGGAAACAGTAATTTATAATGCCATCGGTCATGTTATTTGTTATTTGGTTGCTTATAAAAAAAAACAATAAAAAATAAACGGGTTCATGAGCACTATTGAAATTCAATAATTTCGCTGTAACTCCTAAACTGATAAACTGATAAGATTGTTCTCCTTCTCAATATCTATATAAATAAAAATGAATGGCTAAATGTGTTGCTAAGTGAAAAGCTCGAGAACAGGTGGACTCATTCGGCAAATTTTTTTTTCAAATATTCGTTGATGTCCGAGAAAGGTTCTTATAAAGAGAAATATTGGAAAAATTGCACGCCAATTGTAAGGATGGCGATCTGAGATCGAAGAATAGATTTTTTGGGGTCGTAAAGATCGGTTTGAGCAATAAAAATCGGTCAAGTGAACCGATCTCAGATACCCTGAAATCGACTTTCAATTCATTGACCTACTGTTTCGTTTTATTCAAACAAAAGCGTACCAAACCATAATATAAAGGAAAAACATTTAAAATTCAATTAGTAACCCAATAATTATGAACGCAACCTTAAAATTACTTTAAACTACTCTGATAATTCTGAAATACATTTATATTCAATTTTTTGTTTAAATTACACATTTGTGACTTTATAGTATCACAAACTTATCTGTTCTGGTGACCATTACAGAAAACTAAAGATGGCATCACGACATCTACACTTTATAAGCGACGCCATCACCAGAAAAGATAAGTTTGTAGGACTGCCACAGTCCAATACCTTTTGACAGAACAAAGTCTGTCGAGTTAGCTAGTCTATATAGTATATATATATATATATATATATATATATATATATATATATATATATATATATATATATATATATATATATATATATATATATATATATATATACATACCCCGCGCAACAAAAAAAGCCGCACGTGGAATTTTATTTATTAAGGTTTAATAACAACAATTTATTATGTATGTTATATTATTCACATATAACCCGATTAAAAAGTATGTTTTATGCAATATGTAATTTCAGTAATAAAAATTTAGTTTTACGTTCGAAATCAAAAAATGCTTCATTTTGTTGCATTTAGTTTTTAATGCAATGTTATTTCATAAAAACTTAAAAATGCAGTAAGCCAACAATATCTCTTTATTTTTATTAAACTTACAAATGTATTTCCAAATATTAAAAGTTTTAAAATTGAATTTAAAATTGCAATTAGTACTTAGTAGCACCCTTTGCCTTAATAACGTCTCGAACCCTATGTATGTATGCAACTGTACACAGTGAATATTCGTAGCAAAAGAGTGCTACTGCACATCAACAACCATTAACAGCAATTTGGACACCTTGGAGACTATTTAGTACGAATTTAGCCGGGAAAATATGAAAAAGAAAACCAGGTGTGGCTATTTTTGTTGCGCGGGGTGTATATATATATATATATATATATATATATATATATATATATATATATATATATATATATATATATATATATATATATATATATATATATATATATATATATATATATATATATATATATATATATATATATATATATATTATTTATTTTTTGACTGGAGGAGCACTATTTCCTCCTTTAAAACTTTAATATTGACCTCGTAACGGAAAATCATGCATAAATCAGATAAAAGATGAGCAACCTTGATTCAGCTGACCTTTAATTGAACTTCTATGCAAATAAAAGTCAATTACAAGAATGCGATTTGCAAGACAAGCCATTGAAGAGATAGGCTCATATATTCATATACCCGATTTTTTTGAGGGTAAAAAATGTTTTATGCACCGTCAGGGCGATGCCTTGCGCTGGCGTGTGGCACTCGCACCCACTAAAAAACTTCCTCCTTTCAGGCATGTCTCCAACCGGACTACTTCTCGTATTACTTCAGGGTGGCGCCTATTAAGCCATCATTGACTTCTTATTTTCTAGGTCTTATCCTACTACAGTTCCTCCAGTGATTCTGGTTTTTCCCTTTTCTTTTGTTGCAGGATATTCTGGATAAATACTGCAACTCGGTCCCATTGCGCTTTACCTCTGAGCATGCTGTTCACTATGTCTTCGAGCGTGAATCCACCGAGCTCTTCTTCTAGCTCATGTCTCTCTGCGTTCCACCTTCTGCATTCGAAGAGGGTGTGTTGGGCGTCGTCCTTCTGTGAGTCGCCGTATTGTCAGGCTGGGCTCTCTTTTTTTCCCATTTTATGGAGGTAATCGTTAAAGTACCCGTGTCCGGTCAAGCACTGCGTTAGGTAGTAGTTTACATCTCCGTGTTCTCGCTTTAGCCACTTCTTCAGGTCTGGTATTAGTCTAGCGGTCCATCTCCCCCTTTTCTCTCTATCCCAGCGGTCTTGCCATCTCGTAAGGCCGTATTCGCTAGCTTCGACTTTCGCTGCCTCTTTTCCGATTTCGGTCTACCTGTCTTGACGCTGCCGAAACCAGAACCGCTTGCTCCTACACCGTTCTGTAGCCGGAGGCAACTGTAAGGGCTCCTCTCCTCTGTACTGCCGCCATCTGTTTTCTGTACTTTTCGACCTTCAGCGCATTAGCCCAGATCTCACATACGTACAGTACGATCGCGTGCGTGATCGACATAAGCAGTAGCCGCTCACTCGCTAATGGGCCTCCCAAGTTGGCCATGAGCCTGCTCAACTGGGTTGTGCTCTATGCTGTCTTGTCTGTCGCATGCCTAATGTGTTCCCAAAAGATGAGTTTGGAGTCCAGCCTTATTCCCAGGTAACTGTCTGGCTCGTCAGAATGTCCTCATCCCCCACTCGTACTTCCCTAATCGTAGGCTTCCGCTTTCTAGTGAGCAGGACAATCTCGGTCTTCTGGTTGGTTAGACTTAGGCCATGTTCCTCCATCCAGGTGGTCACCCGTCGCATTACTTGATTTAATCTAAGCTGCGCGGCGTCGACGTCTCGTGCCGCGATTACTGCGGCGATGTGCAGTATACCGGCATGTCCATGTGCAGTATACCATCGTACGCTATATTACACAGCTCTGGGCATTGAATCGACCCTTGCGCGGCTCCTGCTGTGATTTCTAAAGGTGTTCTAAAGGTGTACTCTAAAGCGTTCAGTATGTCGCACTATCTGGCAGAGTTAAAGGCGTTTTTAACATCCAGTGCCACCAGCAGGACTACTTTTCTTGAGTGGTGGTTTCTTCTTGCGCCGCGTGGAAGACTTTTACCACTTTTTCTACCACTCCAATGGTTGATCGCCCTTTTCGGAAACGATACTATTTGTCTGAAAGGCCTCCTGCGTTCTGTAGGCGCGGTTTCAGCAATTTTTGCAATAGTTTTCCGGCCGTATCCAGCATGCTGTACCCCGCTGGAGTTCCTGGTTCTCCCTTTCCCTTGCTGATAAGTACAAGCCTCTGTGCTTTCCACCGCTTGGGAAAGGTTCCCTCTTTCAGACAGCCGTTGTACGTTTTCAACAGTACCTGTGGGCATGAGTGGGATATGACCTGCAGGGCTTCTTTTGGGGCTCAATCTGGGGCTTTGTTGTTCTGCAAGCATCCCGCGGCCTCCTTGAGCTCTTCCACGCTGAAAGGCGGAACTTCTTCCATCATACTGGGGTGTTGTGCTTGTGTTCTTTCTGGTCGGGTCGGAAACAAGGCGTCCACTATTTTCTCCGTGCGTGCTGTATCCAGACACTGGCTCGTTTTGTGGGCTCCAAGTTTGCGCATGGCTATCTTGTACCCGAACCCCCTGGAATCGTTGTTTAATTCTGCCCTCAGTTCTTCCCATTTTCGGTGTTTGCCTTGTGTCCTTGTACTCGGCAGTTTCACCTCCGGTATGGCGCCTTATATTCTTCTAATGGTGATTCGTCTGAGAGATCTCCATCTCAAGGCCGCTATCTCCGCAGTCCACCCGTGTTCCACCCATTTGTTCGGCGGCAGTATTCTGTCTCCCCTCTTCTTTCTTTCTGAATACCAAAGGTTATGTATTGATGGTCACTTCAGTTGTACTCTTCATTGACCTTCCATCCGGTGATTTTCGGTGCCAGGGTCTCCGATACCAGAGTAATATCCGGGATGGTCTCTACGTAGCCAGGCTTTCGGAAAGTTGATACCTTTCCGGTATTTATTACGTTTAGGGCTAGTCTAGCAGCCATCTCAAGGATACGTCTGCCTCTTGAGTCGGTGTTGGGCATGCCCCATTCAGTCGATCTGGTGTTGAAGTCTCCAGCGACAACAACAGCTTCTTCCAATTCACGTATGTTATCTTTTAAGCTATCCAGTTTCTCTTGGAATTCTTGGATGCTCTCGTTTGGGGTGCGGTAGCAATTCACGTACACTTCTTTGTCACTCCTTATCCAAACGAACCCTCTTTTGGAGCCATAATTTTCTGCCCAGATCCTGCTCCCTTCTGGGATCCAGATTGCTGCCGTAACCAAAGTGTCGGAGTACCATCCCGGTGCCTCCTTGTTTCTATACTGTCCGCTGATAATCATGAGATCCGCTTCGGCGTCTCGCGTGATCTGCGTAAGAAGATCATCAGCGACTCTGCTTCTGTGCAAGTTTCCCTGAAGGAACTTCGGTGTTTCCTTCGTCGTTTCCAATGAAGTAGGTTTCTTCTTTTTACCCGTGTTGGTTTCATCCGGCTCGAAGCCGCTCTCTTTACTCCCGTCGTTGGGGTATCCTCCACTAGTTTCTATCCTCGAAGGCCTGTATCTTTCTTCCGAGCACCTCTTCAAGTTCCTGCAGTCCGATTTTGATTTATGTACCGCGCCTTTCAACTTCTTGGTAACCGAAACCTGGCTTCATAACGGTTTTAATGATGCTGAAATTCTTGACGGGTCCTATCAAATTTTTCGTAAGGATAGAAACTCTGACTCCACGGTTTGTGGGGGCGGCGTGTGTTTGAAGTGCTGCTTAGTTGATATACCTGCTTTTTCCGACACGCTCACAATCGAGCTTTTAGCTCTTAAGATATATCTGGGGAAGATGAATATTTTCCTGCTATGTTGTTATATCCCTCCAAACTTGACAAACTATGCTGATGCAAATGGTTGAAGTCTTTACGGTATTTTAATTCTTAGTCTAGATTTTATTAATAATATGACAAACCTAGAGGACGAAATCATCCTTCTTGGTGACTTTCACTTACCCAATGTTCAATGGGTATTCAACGCTGATGACGATGACTACCTTCCTTCAAATTGTCTTACTGCTAAAGACTCCAATTTTCTTGACGCCATCTCCTCCTCTGGTTTACACCAAATGAGTGGTGTAAAGAACTCTATGGGAAGGCAGTTAGATCTTATCTTTTCTTCTGATTCGAGTAACACTATAATCGAACCAACTTCTCGTAATTTATCCGCTATCGACAGTTTACATCCACCCATTTCCATCTCTTTTTGCTACGATGGTTCTAATATTGTTGACCTCAACGTAGATCAGTACGTTCTTGATTTTAAAAAGGCGGACTTCTCTGATCTTTCAAGCAGGATCCTCTCAGTCGATTTCCCATCCCTTTTTTATGATAGCGATATCGACGATTGTGTTTCTGTGTTTTATGATAGGATTTATGATCTGTTTAATTCGTGTGTACCACTCAAGCGGACCAGATCATCCTGTCACTCTCCCCCGTGGTATACTAGGGAACTACGGAGCCTTAAGAAAAAAAATAGGTTATGGAAAACCTACCTACTTACACTGTAGAAGGGCGTCAACTTATTCTGAGTTCGGTTACATACAGGGAATGAATACCTTGATAATATTCGCAGCAACTTGCATTAGGATCCTCGTACCTTTTTTAAATTTGTAAATCTGAAGCAGAAAACTAACACAATGTGGTATAATGGATCCTCTAGTTGTAGCGCGCCCGATATAGCCGATAACTTTGCATTGCTTTTTGAGGGCGCCTTTTCATCAGGCAACTTTGTGCCTTCCCTGGAAGAGTTTGGTCATATCCAGAATCGTCCCGCTACCTCCATTGCTTTGCCCATTATGATGGTGTTTCACCTGCATTCTTGAGATCCTGTTCTGATGCCTAACTCACTCCATTGGAACTCATCTTCAACAAATCTCTTCAGGCCGGCAGATTTCCCACAGAAACTACTATCCGTCGTGTGGAATCCGTTACTGACCTTGGCGTAAAGCTAGACAAAAAAACTCGATTTCGCTCTGCACGTAAACTATATCGTATCTCGGAGTAATTCAGTCCTGGGTTTTGTTAAACGGTGGTCAAGGGAGTTTTCTGATCGGAAGACCCTAATTCCCTTACTTTTTTCTTTAGTTAGACCAATTCTCGAGTATGCATCTCAGGTTTGGTCTCCTTGCTATGCTGTTAATTCTAGACGCATTGAATCGGTGCAGTGGAACTTTGTTAGCTTAGCACTAAAGAATCTCCCGTGGAATGATCCATTAAGGGGTCCTCCTTATGAGGATTGCTTAATATGCACTCGTTGGAGGAACGTCGTAGAATTGCTGAGCTAGTATTTATTCACCAGCTTTTGAACTCAAATATAGATTCTCGCACTCTCGCAAGTTTGGTTACTTTTGGTTACTAGATTGCCTTTACTACATGTTTTTCAGTCTCGGTCTATGGTATACATGAGCCTATTAATGGCATGTGTAGAGCCGTGTATATGTGTCCTATTTTTGACCTGGCCCTTACAAAGGATTTGCTTAAACGATCTCTGTTATCTGTGCAGCCCTGATTGTAGTGTTTGGATGTGTTTCAGTTTTTTGTTTACAAAAAAAATTTTTTTTTGTGCATGTTGGTGTGGGAGTCACATTCACCTCAATATATGTTATATTCTGGTGAATAGGTCAATTCATTCCAGGCTTCTGCCTGTGAAGTGCGCCTTCTGAGTTAGAAGGGTTAATTCGATAACTTTTAAGCCGCTGATGATTATGGCCTCTTCCGTTTTATCTTCTGCAGAGCTTTTTGTCTTTTCTTCCCCCGGACGTATCTGCCCCTTCGTCTCCTCGTGTCTCTTCGGCGTATCTTGTATTGCCACGGGGGGTGGTGACCTTGGTAGTACAGAACTCCTCTTGAAAGGGTCTATAAACCTTGGCAGGAAACACCTCTTTGTTTGGTGTTACGTTTTTGCCTATCTGTATTTTGTTATTGATATTTATGTTATTCTTATTCATGTTAAATAGGGTCCCAACTTAAGGCCGTTATCTCGATTTGGTAATGTGTAGTCACCTGTGTGATCCCATAGTTATGTTCTTATGGGGCCAGATCGGTGCTAGTCAGGAATTCTACATCTGATCCTACACCACCAACTTAACGGTGCCGATTCAAGAACGTTCCTTAAGACCTGCCAAGTTTTACGGGACGGAGGCGACTGCAGTATTAACCTGAAAGCCATTTCTGCAGAGTGTCACTTCTGCACACTCAAGTAACAGACTACTGCAAATCGTCCGCCCGATAGCAATCCAATCCAAATAATAGTCCAGTATGCCGTAATTAAGACCTTACTGGGCTCGGTCTTAATGCCTCATTCCGTAGGCACCTGTCCTTTCTTCCCGTCGCTCCGACATTACTGGTCTCGGTCTTAATGCCTAAATACACTGGCGTCCATTGTTTTATCCCGGAGATATTGTCGGCAATCTTAATAGGATTCATTTAAAACTCTTAACATTTGCCAACATTCATAGGAAGACGATTAAGAGAACGTCACATATGAAAAGTGTTGATATAAACAATTCAAAATATGTTTGTGTCATCAGCAGAGAATTCGCGAGTTATTTAGAATCGTAGATACAATTGCAGAGGAGGTGGAGTATGGTTTCCTCTTCCTCCTGCTCTTGGCAACTCCTACAGAAGTCGTTTGAAGGCGTGCCGAGTCTTTCGGCGTCTCTGCCTATGAAACAGTGCCTCGAAAAAACGGCCACCACAACGACTATTATACTTCGTCCGAGTAAGATGAGCTCTCTTGACCGCTTAGAGCCAAGCCTTGGTCATATTTGTTGGGTAATAAGGTAGTTGTGTTCCCTCTGCCATCTAACATTTTTAATCCTAAGGGATGCCTGTGCAATCTCCAGTTTGCAAGTGGTGAACGGCTTGCCAAGCCGGTGATTAATGTCCGAGTCAGGGCGAGTTGTATAAATTCTCGCTAGTTCCTCGGCTCTATAGTTACCCGGAATTTTACTATGAGTCGTACTTTCAGATGCTAAGCCATGTCATTTAAAGTTGCGCGGCATGCTATAATCGTTTTGGAAGATGTATACACTCCCGTGAGGGATTTAAAAGCAACCTGACTATTTGAGAAAATAAATACAGTGAGTATGGGTTGTATGACACTGATTTTCTTATTGATCTTTTACACGAGTACAACGCTACTTAAGTTTCCTATGTAGGACAAGACCTAGATATTTAACCTGATTACTTAATTTCAGTCTGATCCGATTTAATATAGGGCAAATCATAGGAGAAACATTGTTTCCGAGAGGATTATTAACTCTTTCTTATCCGGGTTATACGCAGACATCACTCCATGAGGATATGTTGGAGAGGGCGTGTTGCAACACTTCAGCTAATGTATTAGCGTGCTTACCTGAACTAATCAGGGCAATATCAGCGGCGTAGGAGATAACCTTGTGTGTAAGTGTTCCATATCTAACAGTAGCTCATCAAGAGTTAGATTCCACAAGAGTCCTGATAGGACACCTCCCTGAGGAGTACCTCTAGTAACGCCCTGCTTCCATACTGCATTTAAATTGTAAAAATTCACTTCAAAAATGACAAAAATGCGCGGAGACAGCTCGTAAACCGTAAAGTTTTTCCTTCTCAAACGTCAAAGAATGACAGCAGCAACTTTGAGCCATGAAAAATAACGTGCAATTCAAAACGAAACCTTTTCTTGAAACACCCTATAGAAGACAATCGAGAACTAATTTTCACCTCGAGTATGAAGAAAATAAGTACGATGAAAATATTCCAGGCCCTCGAATTTTTTTAGGGCCTCAGAATTTAAAGGCCCCTAGTACTTGCAACAGAGTTCTACGTTATCGACGGATTCATACTTGTCCGTGCTTTTTCGCTATCGCTCTAATGACTGCCAAATTAACCTAAATCTGAAATACAAACCGCCACCGAAATGTGCGATAAACATATAAACATTTGAATCTCGCATTTGTTTACGTATGCAAACATCAGCTCCGTTTGTTTAGTTTTGATCCATCTTTTTCTCGCCGTATACAATAAGTACTCTTTTTGCTTTTAAATAAAATAATACCACATACTGTTTCATCAAAACACACCAGCAGATATATTATACGTGTTTCACTATCACTTTTTCGAGCTATATTTTCAAATAATTCATAATAGACATAATTTCATTTTCCGAATGGCTACTGTTAGAATTATGAATTCAAAGTTACGTTTCGAAAACTAAACATTCAAAGTTTCATTTTTCATATTTTATACTTTCAGAAGTATGCAAGAAATTAGATTAACAAAGTTTTTGTGCAAATTTCTTTCACAAAATTCGTTCATGGTCACCACCGGGCCCGGATTTCCGTCAATATTTATTAAAATTATACCTAGTGGAGTTGGAGTATTATACAATAGGTCCAATAAATGAGCAATGGAAACGTTGGTAATATGTGAATTGATGAATTCCCTAGACCACATGCGAAACGTCGTTTATAATAATCGTATATGTAATAAAAAGCAGTGAACCAAGATGGCTTCTATATGAAAGGTAGGAACCTCAGCAAATTGATAAAATTAATAGGTAACCTGATTATGGACACCTTGTCTATAAGGAAATTATGGTTATACTCGTTTCTAAAAACGATATCAACCTATGACTTATCCTTTGTATGATAAAAGCAAGTCATTTGCCACTAATTGGTTTCATGCAATTTTTAATCAAAGTGGTTACTTCCTGCAATTTTAGTTAAATTAGTAAAGATCACCTTTGCACCAATTTCTTCTAAACTTACACTAGAATAATTCTAAGCAATTCAAAAAGGCTCACGAATAAGTAAAATTTTGGAACTTTTAAGTTGAAGTGTTGAAATTATCAATGGTACTTGGCACCGATTTCATGCTGTTAGGTTGCCGCTGTAAAAAATATTATATATTGAAATTCAATAGTCACTATAACTCCTAAACCGTTGCAATTGGTAGAAATCCCGACGAAATTTGTAACGTGTTCGATTTTAATATATTATAAATCCTAACATACAATTCAATTACAAGACATTAGTATTAAGCTTTATTCTAATCTTGTAATAACGTTAAGAAATTTTATTCACTGTGCACATTTACTCGACCTTAAATCTTAGGAATTTTGAGGGTTTCGTTAAACTCATATATTATTTGGCATTTATAGAAAAATAATTCAAGAAGGTCTTACATAGACCATCCTTCTTGAGATGTAATTTTAGGACAGAAACATTTAAGGGGTTAGGGCTATGCGGATATTACAAAAAAATATTTTTTTCATTTTCTTAACGCATATTATTTTGAAAGTATTCTGTGGAAATTTCTGTCGTTTCTTTAAATTTGGTAGGTATCAATGCTTTTTCATCCATCGATTTCATAAATCAGTTTTTATATGCCAATAAACCAATAAAAATCTATTTACATATTACATTTTAAAAATTCTGCGTGTTTACATTATGCATGAGAATGATTAACAGTAAATTTTCTCAGTTACATTTTTATGCTTTTTTGCTATTATTTATTGTAATTTAATGTCAAATTAAACTTATAATGCAAGCAATGTATTAATAAAATTTTAATTTCTTTCTACAGATACAAACAAGCCCGAATATCAGGTTTGAAAAAAGTACTCGTTGCCATTCTACATTGGATTTGGCCACCAGATCGATGCACAAACTGTCAATCAGTTTATAGTGTTTCGGTGATAGACCGAACCGACGGCAGCAGAAATGTTGAACAAATACATCGTACAGTTGACGGACGTTTCGTTTTATCAGAAACGTTTGAAACAGAAATAGAAGAACGCCGTCATAGCGTGGCGTCACAATATAGCAGTAGTGACGATGGAGGCTTCCTGACTCGAAGAGCTATGAGTGGCCGAGCATCATGGCGTAGACCACTTGTAGCCTCACCAAGTCAATTAAGTTTAAGGTCTGATACTTCAGGAAGGAGCTTCTTGCAGAATCTAAATGGCCTACTGCGTGGAGCGCGATACCAGAATTTATACAGGAATCTGCCGTTATCGCAAACCCGCCCGATCAATCAAAATTTGCATATTAATACAATCAGCGGAAATATTCCAAGACCGACTACACCAAATTTTAACACTCCATCTCGAGTATCGCGAATATTTTCAAGCTCACCAGCAAGTACAATTGGTGTAATATCGCCTTGGTCGGGCAATCAATTTAGTGATTTAAGTACAGTTTACCCTAGCTCAGCGGAAAGATCTTTTCCAACGCCTTCGAGTGGAAATATAAGCAGACTCCGATATTCTCAAGAATTGCCTTCCTTAAGAACAATTCAAGAAGAAACACAGCGAATGAATCAGGGATTTGTGCCGCTTCATATTCCCTCACCGTCTTGGCGGGGCTATTACCAAACACAAACGCCATACCACAGTTATAGACCGCGGACGAGATGGTATCCTCGACATTCTAGGATAGTCCGAAGTAATTCAGAGGTTTTATCACCACTTTCTCATTTAAATCTAACACTACGTGGTGTAGAAGCGTCTCCTGAAAGTCGGTCGAGCTCTAGTGGATTCGGTAGCAAAAATACTTCTAATCAACCACAAGGATCTCACTCGGGAAGTACAAGTGAATGGCGGCTATTACCACCATATCGCCCACCGCCACCACCCCCAACAACTTCATTTCATCACTATCACCCTTATTTTTATATTCAACGCCCTCCTACGCCACCCTATACTATGGGGCATTGGTTAGATATGATCTCACGCTTAAATGCTGCCACAGAAACTGTTAATGTCCATAAGTCCGTGGACGTCGGTAGTGTTGATGGCCACTATGAATTCGATCCATCAACACCCACACCAAGTGCGTCAACACCGACTGGTGGACCACGAGATGATCTCAATTTTGATACTGCTTCAACTTTCCATCACACAAGTTCACTGAGTGGTGCGTCAGGTGCCATTAGTAGTGCGAGCGTCTTACGCAAGCAAAGATCTTCTCGCTACGATAATATAGAGGCAAGGGTACAAGCCATGAAAGAAGAGTTTTACGCGTATCGTAAAAGACAAGCTATGAAAAGTCCAGGTGTCGAATTGGAAAGTGTATGTTAATAAAATTGGAAAAAATATACTACTCAAATGACTACTGCCAAAAGAGACGCTAATAAACTATATGACATTTAAGAAAATCCAAAAATAGACGGAATCAACAATATGTAGCAGCACTCGAAATATTTCAAATTTTATTTATAGATTTTAATGAAAAACAAAACCATTTAAGTTGTTTCTACGTATAGTGCAAAACGAAAAAAATCAAAGAAATTAATGGCTATAGTTTAAACTAGAAGATTAAATGTAAATAATAACAGTAAGATACATCCTTTATGGCCCGAAGGTATGTAATTTTATACAATAAGAAAAAGCGATATTCTCATCGGAAAATTCCACTTTGCGCAAAATAAAATTAGATCGTTTACTTTTTCTACTGCACATTTCTTCTACGACTTTCTTTCACAAAGATTGTAAATGCAAATTCGATTTAAAGAAGTAGAGAATAATTTGAATGGGACGTAATGAGTATCTACTACTGCTGTTTTGTAAAAAAATATCTAAATAAAAATTGAAGAAAAAACACTTAGAACAACAAATTTCTAGAAACTTATGACACATTTTCTTTACTGATAAAGCGAGAAACCAAAAATTTATTGAAATTAATAGACTTATAATACAAGTAAAAATAATATATAAAATAGTGTATACATGTGCGAGTGGTTCTACGATAATTACCTTTATTGTGAACATTATTTGATGAGAAAGGTTTGTAAAAAGTTAATTTAAGTAATTTTAAAGTTACATGTTTCGAAAGCAAACAAACGTCAAGAAGAGGGAAAAATCTCCAATCTTAAGAAACTAATATTATTCATAAAATACACACATGTTAGTATAAGTAGCAGAGATGAAATTGCGAAACATATGTATAGAAAAAAAATTATTATAAAATTCATAGTGTGATAAACGTATTTATTTTGCAATTGAGATCGCAAAGAATATTACACTATATAACATTGAATTTGTTCACAAAAATTATAAGAAAAAAGAAAGCAAATATGCACAAGATTGAAGAACACAATTACTATAATTTCACGTCGTGCGTTCACTTTTTAAAACCACTTGTTTAAAAAATATTATTTATTTTAAACAATAAGACATACATTTTTTATGAAAATCTAAATAATATAGAATTAGTAGGAATAATTAGTACCCGTGAAATACTTAAAGTAATATTTAATATATAAATAACTAGGTTAAACGAAAACACAAGTTCTAAATTAAATGTAAACAATTACAAGCGATAAGATGTAATGTTTAATCATTAGGTAAAATTTTTAATTAAATTGTTTAGGATTAGAAGCATTTTTTGTTGTTTAAACGAAAGACTTGCCGATTTTATGCTTTAAATGCATTTTTTTTGTTTTATTTTAATGAAAAATAAATTGTTTTTAATTAAATATAACTTTTTTAATCAGAATTCCTTGAGGTATTAGAATTTTCCTGAATTTCATTTTTTTTTACTTTTGGAAGAAAATATTTTTAGGCCTGCAGTGAACAGGAACTATGTACGTTTATTGGTGCATACCAATACTTCCACATTTTACCAGTGTTTTTGCAAAGTTAATCAAAACAACCCTCAAATGGAGACTTAAATTCCGTTTAAAGTAACATAAATTGTCTTATCGTAACTTTTAAAGATATCGTATGTATCCTCCGGCCAGCAATACAAATAAAGGAACTAGATCACTTTCAAATCTAATAGTAGTTAAGCGGACCGTCGTATTCATTAGAAAATCGTCTTTCGTATGCTTTCTGTGTAATTGACACATCACTCTTAATGTCGTCACACTTGTTTGCAGCTTTTGCTGATAATTACATCGCCATCTTTTCCAAAACTATGGAAACTATGGAAGATTTTTTAACGCTGGCAGTATGATAAAGCGTGATATGACTGGTTAACTAATTTAGTTTAAACTTTCGGTTTAAGCGAGGCCAACAGAGTGATGGTTCAAAAGAAGGAAAAAAAATTGTTTACACTTTTTCGTAATATAACATGTCTGCAATGCGCTCATAAAATATTAAGTTGAAATTCGAAGAAAGATATGGGGACTTAAGGGGGGAAGTACATGAAGAGGCCGAAAAAAAAGGACTTTTTTGGGATTTATTTTTGGGAAAATGAAAAAGGTCCACATGAAATCGATATTATATGTATTTAGGGCAATGTCTTAAGAAGAGAAAAAACATTTTTTACATTTTGAAAAATAAAAAATTAATCAACTTTTGGTGGGTTTCGTAACTCGTGTCGCGGCTGACATCGAAATCGGCGTAAATTCTCCTGGCCGCAATTTTCATCTGAAATCAAAAAACCAAGCATTTTTATACTCGAGGGGGTTGTTTATTCTAGATAGACTACGATCTTTTCGAAATTCGAACACTAACTATAAAAATCGGGCATGAAAAAAAAAGTTGGCTTTTTTTGCAAAAATTTTAATTATTTTCGCGTCAAAAATGGTCTTAAAATGATTTTTTTGCTATGTCCGTAGTCTATCTAGAGTAGTTTTTTATGCCCTTTAAAATGAGTGCTGGATGAAGGAAATCGGTTCACTAGTTTTTTTGTAATCTTTTACGCCAATTTGAAAAACATGGTTTTGAGAAAACACCGTTTAAAGTTTGTCCCGAAAAACTGACGAAAAAGATGCAGATAAGGAGAAGGTAAGAGGGGACGGGTATTCTCAGAGAAATCGGTATTTGAACTGAAAACGTCGAGAACGCTCTTTAACAAAGTCGCATTCATCACTCTAAATTCCAGAAAAAAAATCCGGTAAGGGGAATCACGCGCGCAGCAGAGATCCTCGATCCCAGGCGCGCTGGGCCGGATCGGCGCCAACCACTTTCAAGTGGCATATCTTTCACAATTTTCGAGATAGGCTTTTGGAATTTTGGAATTATATTCTTAGAGCATATACTTATCGATTAAGACGATTTTTGAAAACGTCTTCATGTACTTCCCCCCTTAAGTGAACCTATATTGTGTCTACAGCCGTTCGAGAATTAATGATCCTTTCTGATCCTTTTCTGGGAAATGTTTTTAATTATAACTGGTAAAGTAGGCACGTGTAATTTTTTGATCATTTATTAACCTTTGTCCAGGTAATGATAATATTTTCACGCACGCTTGACTTGGGGAGTAAGCTGGTGAATGCGTGACCAGAGCGTTACGAAAAGTGTGATCGGGCGAGGCGAACGAAAGTTGAGAGGGAGATATACGGTGATTTCTTGATTATTTCGTAATTTCATTTCGTTTATCAATGAAAACCGATAATAACCGAAAATTGTAAACGCCGCCATTCTTATAATTTTGAACATTTTTAAAAATCCATAGTTGATGGTACGGACAATTATATTTATTTGATTATATGATTCCATGATAATTTGGTTTTTCTTGATTCCTGTCAATGTGGAGGGACCAATGATGGCAGCAGTGTACTTACTTTTTTTTCATACTAACTGCCAAGTATCGTAAATTTCAATATTTTGGTCGGAAAAAATGTGTGTGTATTTGTAAACAAATAATAAATATGGTCACAACACCTTAAAATATTTGATGCAGCAGTTTTCTTTAAAAAGAATTCTAGAAAAAATCCTTATTTTTAAGTAGTTACACTGGTATAGCATAGTATAATCAGTTTCAACTTAAAGTTTAACCGCGATTTCCCATAACATCATTTTGTGTATTGGCTCTCGAGGTGACTCGGTCAATTTTCATTGGATCAACTTGAATTTCAGTCAAAAGGTTAACTCATTAGAGTAGCTTCAGTTGAGCGTAGCGGTATTTGTTTAGTTAAATCTTTCAAGGATAAAGTAAAAAACTGGCTGAAAACGAAATTTTTTTTCAGTTTTTTGCCTTTTTGGTAAAAGAAAGGCAACACTTGGTTAAAACTAAATTTATATATTACTAAACAATCATAGATTTTTTTTTTTTTTAATAGTTTAACATATTTATGTTAGTATGCAAAAACAAAACAGGTATTATATATATATATATATATATATATATATATATATATATATATATATATATATATATATATATATTAAATGTTCGCTTAAACAAATCTCCAAAGTAGCGTTTTTTAAGCTGTCACCGCTTTGGTACCCTTAAGCAGTATTAACGTGTTATATATCTCGAACGTTTAGTTTACTCATTGTGATGAAATTAAAAATCAAAACTCTTCTCCTAAGGTATCGCAACATAGCAGTTGATCAAGGGAAAAAGTTTTTAGAAGAAGCCGACAATTCATTTTTCGAAAATACCATTGGCAGGCCACGGTGGTGGAGGCCCTATTAGCATGCAATGTGACCTTTTAGTACCACAGAAACTCGTGACGCAATTATTCGAAAGATGAAATATATACGGAGTTGGATCAATTCGTTGAATTCGTCCCGAGTTCGAGACCAGGTCTTCTCGTGCACTTTTATTAAGAAATTAAAATAATCCACTCCGTCTCTGGTCTGCTGTCTAGCTCGCAGCAATGCAAAAACAAGACCTTCAAGTTTTCTCACTACCTTTACCCTAATTAATTCCCTTCCAGCCAAAACCATGCTAACGCATCAAAGGCTCGTCCCCTAGGATTTGACCACATCGTATAAAAGAGAGAAAAAAATAAAAATTAATGAATAGTGAGATGAGCGGTCGGGAGGAGATTATCAGATTCACCCTGTTCAGTAAGTGGATGTTTTCTCCAATTTTCCTTTCCGATAACTCTCCCAATTCGTTAAAACAAAGGCTACCGGCCGGATATTTGCACAGGAAGTGAAAAAGACTTTCTTTCGATCCTTCATCGCTTCAGCTACGACAATGTACGTTCAAAGGGATGCCAAGCCTTGCGGGGTGGTCCCCGATTGCCCAATGACCCGTGCACACCGCTGTCGTCCTGGCGAAGTCCCTTCTGCTCTTAGCTAGCTCGTCAGCTCCATCATTCCACTTGGTGTCTCTGTGTGCTGGGACTCAGATCAAGGTGATGTTGAACGAGTCGCTCAGGCGGGTTAGTTCCGCATAGCATCTCTTTACCACTGATTCATGCGTTAAGGTTTCACACGCCTTCAAAATAGCCAGCACTTCTGCCGATAAATACGCTGGATGTATGACCTGCAGACCTTCAGCGATTCGAAGCATATGCCTGCGCCGACTCCGCAGTCGATTTTGGAGCCGTCCGTAAATATTTCTATATCAGAGTTTCCTACATCACCTTCACTCCACTGTTCCCTGGTTGTAATCCTGATGGTAAAGTTTTTGCTTTTTTGGTTAATTACTCTGGTAAAATATTTAGTATGATTTCGCAGTCCAGCACCCACATTCCCGGAGCCTAATTTCATTGCCGAATGCGATATTTTTAATATGTAGATCTATAGGTAGAAGGTAAAGAATAACGTTCAAGGCGTCCGCGTAACCGGATTTCGCCCGTGGTTCCCACCCCTTTATCCTGCTGTGTTTTGTTTTAATATGTACATCCGTTATTTACTAACGGACCCATGCGTGAGTATAGGGAGTACCACGTCTATGTACATCCAAAGGACCATCTTTGGTTGAAGTCCACAACTCTTGCCAAAGGTTTTTTACATGCATAGAAAGCTATGCAAGCTTTCTTGACCTGATCTTCCACGTTCACCCAGATACTTTATTCTGGAGGAAAACGCAAGTTTAATAAGCTTAAAGTTCGGTATCTTGGTTTTAGTGGTGAACAACATTAAATCGCTATTCCCTGAATTGATACCCAGATCACAACTTGTAGTCCAGACACCGATCCTTCTTAGGGATCTCTCAATTAACTCACTGATAACGGAGGGAAACAGTCCCTATATCGTCCGCTTATATGACTACCTTGACCTCCTTCGCTTTCTAGCTTCAATAGTTTATTCATAACCATTAGCCAGGGGGGCGGAGATATGATACCTCCCTGTTTCCGAGATCCGCTTGAAGGATTCTGGTCTTTAGCATGGATACTATCCAATAACCAAGCCCTTCTTCAACTCCCAGGTCGACTATGGATTCCTGAATTGACTCAATGCGAACGTTATTGAAGGCTTCTTCAACATCTAGAAAGGTCGACGTGTTATATTGCTTACTATGGATTGATTGCATTACCTCATATAGAGCCGTATCAGAGGATCTACCCTTTATGTAAGCGTGTTACGATTTGGATAAGAAGGATCCGTTAAGGATCTCACGTAGGTGGATATCTAGGACTTGTTTCAGGGTTTTAAGTACAAACGAGGCTAGACTGATTGGTGTGAAATACTTCGCGGATTCATGTCCTCTTTTGTCAACTTTGGGAATAAAAACCACCCGAACTCGTCTCCAAGACTGGGAGACATGGTTAAATAGGATACAGCTCCTGAAAGTCCCTAGTAGCCACGGAGTTACTATATCTTGTAACTTCTGAATAATGACGGGCAGTATGCGTCGATACCCGGGGATTTATACG
Source organism: Leptarthrus brevirostris (assembly GCA_964036015.1). NCBI lineage: Eukaryota > Metazoa > Arthropoda > Insecta > Diptera > Asilidae > Leptarthrus > Leptarthrus brevirostris. The sequence continues at coordinate 56,895,277 of OZ038375.1, forward strand.
GAGAGAAGCTGCTTATAGCCCACGAGATCCTCTCCTCTGTAATAATTGATATAATGCTTTCCGACGGTGTCCGCTGCAGTTCATTAAGGCTTGTGCTTTCCGTGCTATTATCTGTGCAGCCTGGGAAATGAATAGAACTTGTGCTTATAGCACATATTGAAGTTCTCTCTTGGCCTCTTCCTGAGATTAAATTTTCCACCACTAGGAGAAGGTCGTTTTGCTATATTTAGTCGGACAAGAGACCTTTCGCCATTGTAAAATATCCACTAAATAATGGCTGACACTGCAACGAAACCCACTACATCTGCCCCACCAAAGGCAAAATCAAAAATAGAAAAAATAGTTTTTAAAAAAAAATTGAACCGACTTCACAAAAGGCGCTGAAAAGCATAAAATAATTTTTAATTTAATATCTATTACGATATTTTGAAGTCGTGCAAATTAAACAAATCAAACAACTAAAACAAAAATACTTAATTCTTATGATCCCGTAAGCTGAAATGTTCAGGTAGTATTATGTATTATTTTAAATTGTGGTTCTGTAGTTGTTTTATTTGTTTAATTTGCACCGACTTCAAAATGTCGTAATAGATATAAAATTAAAAATTATTTTATGCTTTTTAGCGCTTTTTGTGAAGTCGGTTCAACTTTTTTTTTTAAAACTATTTCATTTTTCACTTTTTAGTGTCTTTGACTCTATACAACGAAGAAAGAACGATCCAAATCGGTCCACGCGTTAAAAGTTAGTTTTAACCCCCTACCCCACCCCCATTCCACTAAACTTTTTTTTTTCATGGTATCAATCAAGGAACATACTCTACCGAACAGAACAGAAATCATCGAAATCGGTCCACGCGTTAGGAAGTTACTACCCCTCCCCCTCCCCACCACCACCAAATTACCAAATTATTCTCCTATTAGCAATGGGGGATCACACTCTATACAACAGCAAAAGAACCATCCAAATCGGTCCACGCGTTACAAAGTTAGGTTCCACCCCCCTTCTACCACCCCAACCACACCAAACCTTTTTTCTCGTGGTATCAACCAGGGAGCATACTCTACCCAAAAGAAGAAGAAATATCATAATCGGTCCACGCGTTACGAAGTTGGACTACTCCTCCCCTCGCCCCCCCCTGGTTCAAATTATTCTTCTATTAGCAAAGAGTGATCACAATCTATACAACAGCAAAAAAAACCATCGGTCCACGTCTTACAAAGTTTGGTTCCACCCTGCCCCCCCCCACAGCAACATTTGTTTTCTCGTAGTATCAACCTAGGATCATATTCTACCCAATAGAAAAAGAATTATTCAAATCGGGCCTCGCGTTACGAAGTTAGACAACCACCCCCCCCCCCCCCCCCAAAACCAAACCTTTCACCATAGGACCAAATTATTCTCCTATTAGTAATGGGGGATCATACTCTATACAACAGAAACAGAACCATCGAAATCGGACCACGCGTTACAAAATTAGGTTCCACCCCCATCCCCCCAAAATTTTTTTCTCCTGGTATCAACTACGGAACATACTCTACCCAACAGAAAAAGAATTATCCAAATTGGTCCACGCGTTACAAAGTTAGACTACCCCTCCCCAAACCCTATTCCAAATTTTTTTGCTCCTATTAGCAATGGGGGATCATACTCTGTACAAAAAAAAGAACCATCCAAATCGGACCACGCGTTAAAAAGTTAGGTTTCACCCCCACCCTACCAAAACTTTTTTTGACATGGTACCAAGTGGTGAACATACTCTACCCAACAAAAAAAGAATCATCAAAATCGGTCGACGCATTACGAAGTTATGCCCGGTCAGACATAAAAAAAAACATACGCGTCGAACTTAGAACCTCTTTGTTTTTGGGAAGTCGGTCTTTTCAAACCGTGGAAAAACATGTGAGACCACAAAAAAGACACGGGCGGCTTTTTGCTAAAGCAGTCTTCACAGGATACAAGAGTGGATTAAGGAATCAACACGAAAACCAAGTTATCCTTAAGATTGAGGGCTGTCGTAGGAAAGAACATGGAGACTTCTATGAAGGCAAACGATGTGTATATGTTTATAAAGCTAAAACACGAAAATGTGTTCCGCAACATCCAGAACGGAAAACAAGAATTCGCGCAATTTGGGGAAAAGTTACCAGGTTACATGGAAACACTGGTTGTGTTCGTGCTAGATTCCGCAGGAATTTACCTGGACATGCTATGGGACAGCGAGTTCGCATTGTGTTGTACCCCTCAAGGATTTAAGTTGCTTAAACTGACTTTGTTTTTTTAATTAAGAGCCACGTTCATTGCCTTTTCGAAGTTCTCAACCTTGCTGTTCAGCTCATTAATAGTTCCAATTCTACCATTAGGTACCCCAGTCTTAAACTTAAATAGGATTAAACTTGAAAAGCATTTCTGGTCGGACCTTTCCAGTACTCAATTTTAAAGGCTCCGTTATCTGTTAGTAATGTAATATCGAGAACTTCTTCCCAACCATTAAATTTCCCCGTGCTTGAAAGGGTCAAGTTTGGAGTAGTTCCCATGCTACATATGAAAAAGTTAGTATTGATAGTAAGGTAAATAAAGACTAAGACCCAAAGGGTATGTGTACCGTGACAGGTTAATTAATTTAAAATACTCAAGTGTTACTTCAAATGTTTATTAAAAAAATAATATTCGGAAGAGTGATATGCTGCTTGTCTGCGCTAGAAGGCAACTGCTCTGTTTTCGTAGGTGTACAGGGTAACTCACTGCAGATGTGCTTTGGACTTGTTACTCTTTTCGTGTAACTCATTGTAAGCATGAATTTGTGTCTGTTTAATTTGTGTTTACTCTTTTCTCCGCTACATCACTCCCCCACAACAAAAAGTTTTCTTATAACTACTTACAATATAAAGTTTTACTTATATAACCTATATTCTATTATAATTTTTATTTTAACTCGTAATCATAAAACAATTTCCAATATTATTAAGAATATAAAGTTTTACTTATATAACTATACTCCATTATTTTCTTTTCTTTATTTTCCAACATAATCACAAAAATATTTCTAATATTATTAACAATATAACGTATTACTTACATATGCGTTGACTAATAAGAAATAAATTATATTATCATGATATTTTTACAAAAGTAAAATTGCATCAGGAAATTTTTAATGTATTAATTCTATAGTGTAAGTTAAGAGAATATTAATACAGTTTCTATATGAGTCTCTATTCCTTATATTTTCAGTCTACAGTTTCCAGTTTTGTCTTAGTATAAATATTACGTATATCTTAATTAATCTTCTGATATGAATTTATGAATATATTTGATTGAGATTTAAATATTGAAGTTTTGAAGATGCATATTCGATCTAGTTGTTCGACCAAAAGTAAAAATGTCTGGACACAAGAGAAACGCTGGTTTTAACCTGTTAATGTTAACGACTGTTTCCTTTCCATTAACGACTATCTTAAAATGATGATCGTCTTTAAACAAAGCTTTATAAGGGCCACTATACGGTGGTTATAGACTTCCTTTATATACTGGTTCTTTAACAAAAACATGGGAATAGGTATGAACACTCTGTGGTACGAATATATTAGCTTTTTTTCTAGTTCTTGGGTTGTCAGGTCTGATTTTAATTATATTTTCTTGTATTTCTCTCGCTAGTTTGGTATTTACTTCAGTAGAGGCTTGTCCATAAAGGAGTTGTCCGGGAGCCATATTTAGGTCTTCTATCAGAGCGGAGCTAATACAAAATGTTTTCCTTCTAGAAAGTACCGAAAATGTTTTACTGACAAGTATGCAGCTAGGAGTTCTCGATCAAAAGTAGAATACTTGTTTACTGTTGAAGGACGGCCCCTACTGCGTCACCAGAAGAGTCTACCCATTAGCTAATCTTTGCAGAAAGATTTAGATGTGCAAGCACAGTATAATTTTTTAATGCTTCTTTCAATTGATTGAAAGAGATTTGATGTCCAGGAGAAGGTTGGTTTAGGCGACTTTTGGAACCTGTATGCTTCAGTAGGTTATAGAGAGGTGCTGCGAGTTTAGCTGTGTTTGGTAGGAAACGATGATAACAATTTATCATACCGATAAATCGCTGTATTTGCTTAAAAGAAGTAGGGGTTGGAAAATCTGTCTACTGTGACTTTTTAACTCCAAAGGGCATGCTCTGAAATTCAAAGAGGCCGAAGGGTGTTATGACGGCTGTTTTATAAATATCCTCGGTAGCAACCGATATTTGGTGATATGCCCTGACTAGATCCACTTTGGAAAATATTTTGCATCCGTACAGGTTGATGGTAAAATCGTGGATGTTGGGCAACTTCATACAACTTCATGTTGGGCAACTTGTACTGGGTACTTGTCAAAAATTGTTGCGGCATTAAGGAGCCTATAATCCCCGCATGGCCTCCAGTCTGTCGATTCCTTTTTGGGAACCATATGCAAAGGTGGAAACGATAGAGGAAGAAGAGGATCGACATATTCCTAGCGTGACCATGAGATCGAACTCCTGTTTCTCTATCTTGTATTTTTCAGGGTGCAATCTTCTTGCACGTGCTGACGGCAGCGGGCCATTTGTGTGTATGCGATGGACAAGGTTGTGAATGACTTCTGTGTTAAAGTTTGGTGGTGCTTTAAGACTGGGAAATTTGTTTAGGATCGATCCATATTCATCCTCAAGGGGAGACAGTCTTGGGAAACAAGATTCGAAAATGCGGGAAATGAATCTTTTGCGAGCTGAGTATTTCGGTCGATGAGTTTTCTCTACTACGATTTAAAAGAATAGATTTTAAATTTTCATATTTTTGTTGCGCGGTACAGTGCAACAATATATCAGCGACCATCTCCATGGTTTCCGTAGACAGTGAGGATACTAAATAATCGTGCTTAGTATTCGAAGAAGTGATACTTTTTACACGGAATTGTGTCTCAACTTGTATGAACCATAGATCTGGTCTTGAATTCCAGAAAGGAGGAATTTTTAAGGATGAAGTAATGCGGTAACTCGGAGTTTAAAGATGCTAGTGGGTTTATAGTTTCCTTATTTGGTCTTTTTTGACTTTCAAAACCTAAGGTACTCCCAGAGCCTTCATTCACATTGGTTTTTGCAGAACCAGTAGCCATAATTTTGTATATTTATCTATATGAAATATGATTTAGTATTATTGAATTTATTGTGTAGAAAAGAACTTGATATATTATTACGTTAAACAAGGATGACTGAATGAATTATATGGTTTGAATGGTTTAATTCAATATATGTATGTTAGTTATTCGAAAAAGATGTTAAAATTACTCACAAAGCCATACTCATTACTAGAAAATGTGAAATTTGTTTCTTATTGGGTGTTAATTTATCCGTTTTGTCTTTATTGTTGTATCCATCAAACATTTTTACTTTTGTTACCTCCTTATGATATGTAACATTTTTATGGATTTCTAGTCTTTACGGCACCTAAAAAAAATTAATTTAAGTATCTTAGGCTCAATTTTTAATATAAATTTATCTTTTCTTAATCCCTATTTGCATTTAATCACTTTTATCGGAATGTGTTTTCGGGGTCTCCATTTATATACCGTGACAGGTTAATTAATTTAAAACACTCAAGTATTACTTCAAATGTTTATTAAAAAAATAATATTCGAAAGAGTGAGTGCCGCTTGTCTCCGCTCGAATGCAACTGCTTGTTTTCGTAGGTGTACACATCACTACTGATGTGCTTTGGACTTGTTACTCGTTTCGTGTAACTCTTTGTAAGCATGAATTTGTGTCTGTTTGTATTTGTGTTTGAATTTGTGTTTACTGTTTTCTCCGCTACAATATGTCTGACGTTGGCGTCGTACACCTAAAGCTGTTGGTCAGACGTTCGAATTCTTCTAGCGGTGCCGTCACACCTGCCTGAAACTTCCAATTTAACGATTGTTAAATCAAAAGGGCTAAAATTAGGACACAAAAAAGCGTTAATGTGCTTACTGACTAAGTAACGGTATTGGTAGAATATAATTGTAGAATAGATTAAAGCTCTTGTTTCAGAGTACTTTGATGGTAGAATCATTGACCCAGGGCTTTTAAATTAGGTCGATGTCGATGTTTTACTCCCTTAGAAAAACAAGCAGATTATCCGAAACGCTCCTTAAGTACTGTAGGTTAATCTGTACGACCTTCAGGGGATTTTTTGAGTGGTGGATGCTATTAACTTCGAGCATCACCTTGGCCTCGGTCATCTCCTTAGCCTCGATCAACTCCTTAGCCTCCTCAGCCAGGTCTAAGTTCTCGTCAGTATTTGGGGGTACCTTTAGTTCAGCTTGATCATGCCCTTAGAGGCAACGCTGATCTTAACGACACATGCACTAAGGAAATCCTTTGAGAACTGGTCCTCGCATCTGATGACCCGATATCCTCTAATAGATTCCGAAGAATGAAACAAGGAAGAGTTCCTCCTCCTCTCCGGCAGTTTAGCCTCAACGCAACTTCACGCATCCTGGTTCAACTTCCCGCTGCTAGCCTTCTCGTCCGGCAGCGCTATTTCAAGTTGTTCCGTCACTACTTCAGTGAGCTCCCTTTGTGGTCTACTCTCCATTTCGGCGTCTTTCTCATCCGGTTTTGCCGGCTGAACAAGTTTCTGAGCACCCTCACTCCTTTTGGCTGCATGGACGACCTCATCTTGAGATCTGTTCCTCTATGGCGTTTTTTGAACTCCAGGACGACCGCCTAGAATTTATTTTTGTCACCTAGGCCCTTCTTGTGAACTGTACCTCGCTCTTGATATATATAGGCCAATAATTCCTCCTCCGAGGAGGTGCCGATATCCGAGGACCTCCCGTCTTCCCTTTTCTATTCTCTGCGTTTGCAGACGCGACAAAGTGCAGGTACGTAGAAGGAGATCTAAATATCAAAATGAAGTGCATTAATGCAAGCTTGCCTTAAGGAGTAAAATTACTCTCATTTCTTAAGGTGTCGTATACCCCAATAAAGTTTTTGATGTGTTAAGCATTTTCTGATGCTCAGTGCATTGACTTTCTATTTGTTTACATTTGAATCGCTGTTTTTTTTTACATTGTCTGAACATCAAACGTGAGCACCCCTGCTATGTGGGTTATAAATTATGATAGTAAAAATTGTTATTTGTAGTAGGTGGGGTACTTAAGTGTTGCATAGGGTGCAACAACATGTTGAGTACCACTGTTAACAAAGTTACTTCAAATGTGTCTTTATTCACCATTTTAATGAAAGCAACCAAAAACTGTGGTTTGTGTTGAAACCAAGTTAGCCGGTGCTCTCAACATGTTGAATTTAGCCACACCACACAATTTAATTCGGGTATACTGGTATTATAAGTAGCTTAGGCGTGAAAAGTTATGAAAGTTTGCCACGATATTTAAATCTAAGCCTAACATTTGCAATTATTCTTAAAAGAAATCTCTAGCTTCTGAAAGTTTCATATTGTATAAACCGTCACGTTTTCTTCTCTAATAATATTTGTGTATTTTCTAACACCACATGGACCTTAATGGTCTTATCTGTTGGCAGTTAAACTTCGGTTTATTCTTTAATCAACTTGGTGCACCCAGGAGTTTTTCAGATAAAAGTACGTATGCTTGTCACATATAAAATTAATTGAAAATGATATTCACTTACCAAAAGTCTGAGTAACGCGTTTATAATAAATTAAAAAGAATTGTTGATTTTAAAATCAATCAACCAATAATTTCAAAGTTTATTCAAAATGTTTAACTAACCAAAACTTTTATTTAAACATATAAGCTAAATATAAAGGGTGTTTCATAGTGCGCGTGCAAAAGTGAAGGATCTAGTAGACCTGGTGAGAAACGACCATGACGTTATTAATGTCTCAGTTGACAGGTAAGGCAATGGTACTAAAAACTGTAATTTTTTTTAATGCTAATAGTTAAAAAAAAATTAATTTTCAAACTTAAATTTGCGGGAAAAATCATTCTTTTCATTTCAAAAGGAAATATCTTGAAAAAATACTCTATTATATTTTTGGGTTTAACATAGTGGCTAATGTGTTCTCTTTCAAAGGAAACTGAAAGCGAACGAAAATCTTTGACCGTTGTCAAGTTACCTGACCAAACGTACAGCTAATACCTGCCATTTTAAGCAAAAATGATTTTATAAAATTATTATAAACATTGGTAATAAGGGATATTCTTCATTTGATTTTCTTTCTCATGATAATTCATATTTAATGCCATCTACAAGGTGTTTTTGAATAAGTGCTTATAGTAAGTCGAAATGGGCTATTACGCTCACGAAGACAAACATATTGCTCTATGATTTTTAAAATTCGATTAAACCTTTGTATGAATTTCGTATTAATGTAGAATTGTCAAACCGTCAAACTTACTGTACTGTATTATACTACCCTAATACTTTTTTTTATTAAATGCCAGTTTTTTGCTCCTAGCGTCTTATATATTCATTTGATGTTTGTATGGGTATTGGAAACTACAGTGCCCTCCAAAAGACAGTTTAAATAACATCATCTAAGGTTTCAGCCAACATAGCGTTTAATAGTTCGGCTTTAAATCTCGGGTTTGTTTACTATCGGTTTGTAGCTACGCTGTGCTGTTTTTTCTGACCAGGAAATCCCTGAAATTCAAATCACTCGCACACATAACACGGGAATTTACCGCGCCAAAAGTTAGTTGGAATGAAAAACTCGCGCTGGTTGCGTTGCTAAAGAGAACTTGAATCAGTTTAAAGTTATCTTACAATAAAGTCATGTTTTTTCTGTTTGCAAAGACATTTTGTTACATTTTACTTACGAACGTTACATCGGTGAAAAATGGCTTCAAGACGAAAATTGACCGTAGAAGAAAGAGCAAATATGAGTGAGTATGAAAAACTGAAAAACTACAGTTTGGTGCGAAAAATATTTAAAATTAGTCCAGAGGGAGTGAAAAAAATCCTAAAGAAAAGCAGAAAAACTTTAACTCTCGCAGACAAACCTCGTTCGGGTTGACCAAGAGTAACGACTGTCAACAATGATCGGCGTATATCACGACAGTGCAAAAGAAATCCAAACATTGTCGTAAGAGAAATTTAAGAGCAATTACAGGAAACAGGGTCTTCCATTTCTGAAATAACTATCAGAAGACGCCTGCATGATGCTAACTTAAGGGGATATGTAGTCAGGAAAAAGACGTTATAAACTTTTGCTCATAAAAAAGAAGTCTGAATTTTGCGAAAAAATATGTTAATAAATAGCTCGACAACACCTATAATAATAAATTCTTGCAACCTACAGTAAAACACGGCAGTGGAAGTCTCATGGTGTGGAGCTGTTTTTCTTCGTCTTACTGCAATATTTTAAGAGACAATTTAAATCAATCTATTAATGGGATTGGGTCGGGCTTTTACTTTCCAACAGGACAACGACCCCAAGAATACGGCCAGAATGACTAAGGAACATTTCACAAGTAATGAAGTAGATTTGCTTGAATGGCCGTCGATGTCACCCGATCTTAATCCCTACGAACAACTTCATTAAGGGGGTTGTCTACCTTCGAGCCGAGAATTTTAGCCTATTTTTGGGAATGGTTTGCAAAAAAACTACTAAAGATATTCACGTCAGTTAAATTTTTTTTTATTATTTCATGCTTCTTCGAAAAAATGCTCTTCTTCGTCGAAAAAATCTATTTTTCATTTGATAATAATTGCATCCGCGACCTTGGAACGTCCTTGACCTCGACGCTGCAGAAATGTCAATAAGTACTTTGTGGTAAGACTTTGGCCATTTAAATTGTCTGAAACCAATAAAATGAAATATGTCTGTAATCTGTGTTACATTGGCTATGTTTTCCCAGAGCCGATTTTTTTATTGTATCATGTGTTTAAATTCAATTTTTGATCTGTTTTTTGACCTATTAGAGCCTGTTAAAATTGAACAAAGTAAAAATTTGAAAATCGCCTCTGGAAAAACATAGCTATATGTTTATTGAATAACTGGAAAAAAAATTTATCAAATTCTATCAATATTTCTAGAAGAAGTCATACCACAAAGTTTAAAAAATTCAACTTTTGGGAAATTACGTTTAAAGATAAATGACAGTGTAAAACATGATTTGAGAAACTTGCGTTTTAATCGGCAATACCAGTGCCGTAGAGCTCCCGTTCCTCGTCACGGAATGTTCTTGGTTTGCCAAAAATCAATTGTAATGCCCTACGAGAAAGAGTTTATTCCTAAAACAGTGACGAAGCGGTCTTGTGCCGCTCGGCGCTCGAAAAACGCGTGGGTGGCAATCTTTCCGTTTGCATATACGTACGAAAGAAAGCGTATTTCAAAAAATCCCTCATATGGCGTGTTCCTTATAACATCTGCATTCAAAATATGCAAAAAAATCGATTTTTCCAAATCGCGAAGGTAGACTAACTTTTGGCATTAAATTTTTAAGTTGTTTTCTTATGATTTTTCATAAGTTTGAAATATGATTGCGAATTACTCATAAAAATGACTATTAATAAGTAAGACTTAAGGGGGTCCTCTGCTCTCGAGGCCTGAAATTGAGCGGTTATTTGGGGAATCAATTGCGAAGGATCTACTGAATACATTTCGAAGATGCATGTGTTGACTTTTCAATTTTACTTTTGAAGACGAAAAAAAATAACTCTCGCGACCTTGAAACGTCATTGATGACAGTGATGTTGAAACTGCATGGGTCCTGCTTAAGCAAAGTTGTGGCCAATTGGGTAATCTTCATCAGATAATTGATATTCTTTATAATCATAGTTACGTTGGCTATGTTTCCCCGAGACAGATTTTTTTTTATTTTGCAATTTGTAAAAGTTATGCAACAATTTGTAAAAATTTCCAATTTTTACGTCATTTTTGACCTATTGGAAGCTATAAAAATGGAACAAAATAAAATTTTGCAAATCGTACTAGGGAAAACATAGCGGTATGTTTTCTGAATAATTGAAAAAAAAATATTATTGAAATCGGACCAATACTTTTATGAGAAGTCTTACTCGGCAGCAAAAAAAACATTACTTTCGGGAAAATGCGTTTAATGATAATTTACGGTGTATAACTTGATTGTAGTAACTTACGATTTAATCTGCTATACCGGGGCCGTAGAGTTCTCCTTCCTCATCACGTTCATGTTCTTGGTTGTCCACATTCTTCTCCCTCTGTCAATGTCAAGAACGGACAGGTGAATTCTTTAGACAATAATTGTTAACTGGACAAGCGCCGCGCTTTGTTTCTCGGAATCGGCCGGAGCCGGGTACCTTTCGGTTCCCAGAAACATGCAAAGGAACGTTATTTTCACGAAATCCTTTCTGTGGCGTATTCTCAGATACATATAGATTGAAATTAAAAAAAAATCGATTTTTTGAAACCGAGAGAGTAGAGGACCCCCTTAATAAAAATTGCCTAAATTTGTCATTTATTTCTTATTCTTCTTATTTTTTTATTTTTAGCATAATTTTTTTTATTTCAACTGACTATTGGAGGCCATTGTATGTAGGTATGAATTTAAGAAGTGTTGAGAACCTGTTAAATTTTTATTTTCTGAGTAAAAATGTAACGCTTTTCTAACTACTGTTTTAGGAACTACAAAAAGGAAATAACTTTCTAGTGATCAATTAGACACCAGAAATCAGGAACGGATAGAAAAACTGATAGGTTCCAACATTTTTGAACAATCCTGAAACCAAAAAAGATAAAGAAATCTGACTCTGCCGTTCACAAGCACTTCAGATCCCGAAGGCATGGAAGTGTCTGCAGAGAAATCAGTATATTGCCGCCGTTGGTGACGGAACATCATCCCCTTACCTGCAGAAATTTTGCATGTGATTTATCGGCATCTCCCTAATGGAGAAAAAATTAATAGACATTGACTTCTTTACTCCATTTAAAAAAAATATTGAAACATGGACTTTCTTTTTAAACCTGGGAACTGGGAGGTTACTATCTGGCACAACGTGTAAAGTTGGGTGTGTAATAATAAACCTTAATGTTCTCACCTTTATTATTATTTCATAAACACTGCACACGAAATTAATTGTTTATTTATTAATGAATTTTTAATGGTGTTACAAAAACTTACTATCTTGCACAACACTCCAAATTAAAATGAGTAAAAACTACGAACATTTATATAGTTATAATTCTTGGAATTACTTATGGAAAAACTTCAAAGGCCTATAAACGATTTTTCATAAGCTCTTCTGTATAAGCAATATTGCAGGGAGCGATAAGCGCTTCAGAATCCCTTTTCGTGGAAGCAATTCTAATTTTTCCCACTGGGTTGATTCTCGCGATACACATAGATACACACTCTGAAAAGAGGTAGCCACAGCTGACTGGTGAAGGGGACATTCTAGTTTCTTAGGTTAGAAAAGTTGGTTGTCTTTGAACTTTCAGTTTAGAATTCCCAATATTTCGAAAGTTACAGACCTAAGAGCTTCCACACAGGTAGAAGTATGCTATTATGACCACTCCGGCTAACTAATTGTTTCGGGTCGCAACTGATTGTTGATATATAATTTTAGGAAATCTACACATTTGTGTTCATTTCTCGCGTAGTCAGTTTTAGTTCAGTTCTCAAACTGTTTTCGAAGGTAGCATATTCATGCGCGAAAAACTTTAAGCTCGTTTTCCTCAAAGCTACTTTTTTCGACTTGATGGACATGATCCCAAAAGAATTACATAGCTATTGAATGGACGTATCAGTTGTTCAGTATTTTCCACCATTGCAACTTTTCAGGTAAACTCTTTCCGTGTAATAGCGGTGTATATGCCAATTAATATATATTTCTTTCAGGTTATTGCGATGAATGCAGCGACCGTGGCTTTCTTGGTGACACTTAACATTCCGACCCATTTGAGATATATACTCGTACTTTCGAAAAAATATTGATATATAATATTTTTTTATTATATTAGGAAATATAGTACCAAAGTTTCATAAAGCTAAGTAAATAATTTTGTGTAAAAAAATGCTACTGAAAAGCCGGGAAATTTTCCAGCGAAATAAAACGCTTTTGGAGATATCGGCATGAGATTTGCAGAAGTTATTCTTAAGTCTATGAAAATATGCCAAAAATAAGAATTTTTTCATTCTATCTAGGTGGCTGTAGTCCCTTAAATGAAATGAACTACTATATAACCTAAAACGTTGCGAAACATAGGTCGGCGCTTGAATCGAAAAAACGTCAAAAATCGTTAATTCCGAACTTTTGCTATATTTCTGTATACAGGGTGTTTCAGGGTAATAGATCTCATCCACACAAACAAAAAATTGTATGGCTAGGGGCGGGGGAGGGGTGGGGCAATCTCAACCGTTTGGGAGTTACAGGGTTATTCATAAATTTCAGTTTTTCATGGTATGCACATTACTCTTTTATTTTTATCTTTTGATCTGCCCAATCGCCTTTTCAAAATTGTCAACAATGTTGATATAATTCCTACCATTCAGGTATTGTCTCTTCCAAAAGTGTCAAAAATGGTTTGCAATTACATGAAATTAAGCATTTTCCCAAATTTTCTCCGAAATTCATGTAATTAGTACACCTTTTTATTTTTATTGGATTGCCCATCTGGACTACTGGAAGGAGATTCCGAGAGAAGACTGGAAATGATGACAGGGTGTTTCTGGACCGAGGCGTTGATGTGATAGGCTCGTGTAAACCATAATTAGTGCGGTGTTTAGGCATTTTTAAAAAATCGCCTCGAGGAGCGAGATTGAACTTAGATGTTAAAGGAGGACAAAAAGTTTTGCTAAAAAGCAAAATAAAATTATATTTATGTTTATATCTATTACGATATTTTGAAGTCGGTGCTGTAAATTAGATATACAACACATAATCGAAGATACTATATATAAAGTATAAGTAGTATTAAACAAACAAAAGATCTACAACAAACGTGTGATTCCATGAGGTGAAATTTTTAGGTAGTTTTATATAGTATCGTCGATTGTGGTTGCGTAGTTGTTTTGTTTGTTTAATTTGCACTGATTTAAAAATATCGTAATAGATATAAAATGAACAATTATTTTATGCTTTTTAGCGCCTTTTGTGAAGACAGTTTAACTTTTTTTAAAAAAGTATTTTATTTTTCACTTTTTATAGTCTTTGTATATACGACTCGAAAAATGCTGCTCATACAAACAAACCAATTTGAACAGCTGCAGAGGTAGTGCACTCTATATAACGAAAATCCAGCATCTGAAATCCAAAGCTGGCAACATATTACGAAATTAGTAACGGTCACCCTTTCTTATTATTATTATAAGGGGGGATTACCCATATGGTGGGCATTGCGACCATGGAGGTCGTTTGTGCCGGAGCCCCATTACTGCAAAAGTCGCTCAGCCACCCTGAGGTAAGTGAGGAGGTCTTTAACAGGGGAGGATCTAACGTCAGCCGGATTCAGAAATTCACGACTGAAGGTCCTCCTTCTAAGCCATGCTAATGCAGGACAGGAGCACAAAATGTGCAATGTTGTTTCGTCGTCTTCCAAACAAAGCCGACATTCCGTCACGCTAGACAAACCTATTCGGTGTAGATGATACCTAAGCCCATAGTGGCCAGATAGGTAGCCTGAAAGCAGTTTGAGATCCGCCTTGCTTAGGGCGGTGATATCGTTATAAGCGTACGGTCTAACAAGTGCCTTGGCCTGGCGAAACCCAGAGACGTTCCTCCAGTACAGCAGCTGTTGACTCTTACCCCAATTTTCTACAACAGCTCTCGTCGAAGCCCAACTGAGGCTGCAGTAGGGTTCGGGACCTTGGAACCGAGAGGATGAGCCTTTCCTGGCCAGTTCATCAGCGATCTCGTTGCCCTCGATACCAGAGTGACCTGGTATCCAACAGAGCGTGACCCTGTTGAAGGTGGCCAGCACCTGGAGGGTGTCGAAGCACTCCTTAGTAATGCTCGAGGAGAAACTCCATGAGGATAGGGCCTTAAGGGCCGCTTGGCTATCAGAAAAGATAGTAATGTCCGCACCTTTCAGTCCTTTATTGACGTTGAGAATAGCGCAAGTTTCAATGGCATGGATTTCAGCTTGAAAAACGCTGGGCCAACTACCCAATGCGAGCGAAATCCTAGTGTTGGGTCCAAAGACACCAGCACGTGCCATTTTAGAGCCATCAGTATACCATTTGAGGCATCTGGGATCCAGACTTGGACCGCCGCCGTCCCAGTCTGCTCGTTCAGGGAAGATGGTCCTGAACCTATTGCCAAAGCGCAGCTCCTTGGTCATGTGATCCGTTACGGAGCACACATCTAAGCCAGGGATGCGCTGGAGGATGCTCATGTGACCCCTGTCGTCAACCGACATATTATTCAAGAGCTGCATTCTCAGGGCGCTGATAGCAGCAGATTTCATTATAGAGATGTGCAGTGGAGTAAGTCCAATCACCGCCTCCATGGCAGCAGTAGGACAAGTCCTCATTGCTCCTGTCATGGAGAGGCAGGCAAGCCGCTGCAGCTTGTTGCATTTATCGATTGCCAACCGCTGCTGGACTTTAGGCCACCAGACCAGGGCGGCGTAAGAAACGATCGGCTTGACAATCGTATTGTACAGCCAGAAAATCATCTTCGGGGTTAGATCCCAATTCCTTCCGAAGAGTCTTCGACAGGCCCATAAAGCTACTTTTTTCGACTTGATGGACATGATCCCAAAAGAATTACATAGCTATTGAATGGACGTATCAGTTGTTCAGTATTTTCCACCATTGCAACTTTTCAGGTAAACTCTTTCCGTGTAATAGCGGTGTATATGCCAATTAATATATATTTCTTTCAGGTTATTGCGATGAATGCAGCGACCGTGGCTTTCTTGGTGACACTTAACATTCCGACCCATTTGAGATATATACTCGTACTTTCGAAAAAATATTGATATATAATATTTTTTTATTATATTAGGAAATATAGTACCAAAGTTTCATAAAGCTAAGTAAATAATTTTGTGTAAAAAAATGCTACTGAAAAGCCGGGAAATTTTCCAGCGAAATAAAACGCTTTTGGAGATATCGGCATGAGATTTGCAGAAGTTATTCTTAAGTCTATGAAAATATGCCAAAAATAAGAATTTTTTCATTCTATCTAGGTGGCTGTAGTCCCTTAAATGAAATGAACTACTATATAACCTAAAACGTTGCGAAACATAGGTCGGCGCTTGAATCGAAAAAACGTCAAAAATCGTTAATTCCGAACTTTTGCTATATTTCTGTATACAGGGTGTTTCAGGGTAATAGATCTCATCCACACAAACAAAAAATTGTATGGCTAGGGGCGGGGGAGGGGTGGGGCAATCTCAACCGTTTGGGAGTTACAGGGTTATTCATAAATTTCAGTTTTTCATGGTATGCACATTACTCTTTTATTTTTATCTTTTGATCTGCCCAATCGCCTTTTCAAAATTGTCAACAATGTTGATATAATTCCTACCATTCAGGTATTGTCTCTTCCAAAAGTGTCAAAAATGGTTTGCAATTACATGAAATTAAGCATTTTCCCAAATTTTCTCCGAAATTCATGTAATTAGTACACCTTTTTATTTTTATTGGATTGCCCATCTGGACTACTGGAAGGAGATTCCGAGAGAAGACTGGAAATGATGACAGGGTGTTTCTGGACCGAGGCGTTGATGTGATAGGCTCGTGTAAACCATAATTAGTGCGGTGTTTAGGCATTTTTAAAAAATCGCCTCGAGGAGCGAGATTGAACTTAGATGTTAAAGGAGGACAAAAAGTTTTGCTAAAAAGCAAAATAAAATTATATTTATGTTTATATCTATTACGATATTTTGAAGTCGGTGCTGTAAATTAGATATACAACACATAATCGAAGATACTATATATAAAGTATAAGTAGTATTAAACAAACAAAAGATCTACAACAAACGTGTGATTCCATGAGGTGAAATTTTTAGGTAGTTTTATATAGTATCGTCGATTGTGGTTGCGTAGTTGTTTTGTTTGTTTAATTTGCACTGATTTAAAAATATCGTAATAGATATAAAATGAACAATTATTTTATGCTTTTTAGCGCCTTTTGTGAAGACAGTTTAACTTTTTTTAAAAAAGTATTTTATTTTTCACTTTTTATAGTCTTTGTATATACGACTCGAAAAATGCTGCTCATACAAACAAACCAATTTGAACAGCTGCAGAGGTAGTGCACTCTATATAACGAAAATCCAGCATCTGAAATCCAAAGCTGGCAACATATTACGAAATTAGTAACGGTCACCCTTTCTTATTATTATTATAAGGGGGGATTACCCATATGGTGGGCATTGCGACCATGGAGGTCGTTTGTGCCGGAGCCCCATTACTGCAAAAGTCGCTCAGCCACCCTGAGGTAAGTGAGGAGGTCTTTAACAGGGGAGGATCTAACGTCAGCCGGATTCAGAAATTCACGACTGAAGGTCCTCCTTCTAAGCCATGCTAATGCAGGACAGGAGCACAAAATGTGCAATGTTGTTTCGTCGTCTTCCAAACAAAGCCGACATTCCGTCACGCTAGACAAACCTATTCGGTGTAGATGATACCTAAGCCCATAGTGGCCAGATAGGTAGCCTGAAAGCAGTTTGAGATCCGCCTTGCTTAGGGCGGTGATATCGTTATAAGCGTACGGTCTAACAAGTGCCTTGGCCTGGCGAAACCCAGAGACGTTCCTCCAGTACAGCAGCTGTTGACTCTTACCCCAATTTTCTACAACAGCTCTCGTCGAAGCCCAACTGAGGCTGCAGTAGGGTTCGGGACCTTGGAACCGAGAGGATGAGCCTTTCCTGGCCAGTTCATCAGCGATCTCGTTGCCCTCGATACCAGAGTGACCTGGTATCCAACAGAGCGTGACCCTGTTGAAGGTGGCCAGCACCTGGAGGGTGTCGAAGCACTCCTTAGTAATGCTCGAGGAGAAACTCCATGAGGATAGGGCCTTAAGGGCCGCTTGGCTATCAGAAAAGATAGTAATGTCCGCACCTTTCAGTCCTTTATTGACGTTGAGAATAGCGCAAGTTTCAATGGCATGGATTTCAGCTTGAAAAACGCTGGGCCAACTACCCAATGCGAGCGAAATCCTAGTGTTGGGTCCAAAGACACCAGCACGTGCCATTTTAGAGCCATCAGTATACCATTTGAGGCATCTGGGATCCAGACTTGGACCGCCGCCGTCCCAGTCTGCTCGTTCAGGGAAGATGGTCCTGAACCTATTGCCAAAGCGCAGCTCCTTGGTCATGTGATCCGTTACGGAGCACACATCTAAGCCAGGGATGCGCTGGAGGATGCTCATGTGACCCCTGTCGTCAACCGACATATTATTCAAGAGCTGCATTCTCAGGGCGCTGATAGCAGCAGATTTCATTATAGAGATGTGCAGTGGAGTAAGTCCAATCACCGCCTCCATGGCAGCAGTAGGACAAGTCCTCATTGCTCCTGTCATGGAGAGGCAGGCAAGCCGCTGCAGCTTGTTGCATTTATCGATTGCCAACCGCTGCTGGACTTTAGGCCACCAGACCAGGGCGGCGTAAGAAACGATCGGCTTGACAATCGTATTGTACAGCCAGAAAATCATCTTCGGGGTTAGATCCCAATTCCTTCCGAAGAGTCTTCGACAGGCCCATAAGGCTCGTGTAGCTTTATTTAGGGTGGTGTTGAGATGAGTGTTCCAATTTAGTCTTTGTCGAGCGTAATTCCCAAGTATTTGACTTCATTGGAGTACTCAATAGCCGTGCCTTGGATCAGTATTTGATCAAGGTCCAGATGGTACCTTCTGGTGAATGGCACCATTGGCAGGGTTGATCGTAAGATCTTCGTTAGCACACCAATCAGTGACCGTGCGAAGAGCTGATCTCATTAGATCAGTGACAGTAGAGTCGAACTTCCCTGTGATAATGATGGCAAGGTCGTCCGCATAGCCAACGGCACGGTAGCCAAGCTCACTCAGCTTGCTTAGGAGGTCGTCTACTACTAGAGACCAGAGCAGCGGCGACAGTACACCGCCTTGTGGGCAACCCTTAGCTGCTCTGATACACAGAGAGGTGTTGCCCAGGTTAAATATAATTTCTCGCTCTTTAAGCATCGCATCCACATACTTCACAGTTTGCGAGTCCAAACCCCTCCGTACGAGAGCTCTAGATATGGACTCATATCTAGTATTGTCGAAAGCACCTTCTATGTCAAGAAAAGCACATAAAGCTATTTCTTTATGATGAAGAGCTTTCTCAATCTTGCTGACTAGATTATGTGAGGCAGTCTCTGTTGATTTGCCTTTTGAGTAGGCAAACTGTGTGGGATGAAGAGGAGATCCTTGGTCCAGTTTGTACCTGATGTGAAGGTCTAGCAGTCTCTCCATTGTCTTTAATAGAAAGGAGGTTAGACTGATTGGTCTATACGATTTAGGCAGCTCTAGGGGCCTATTGCCCTGTTTGGGGATAAACACCACCACTACCTTCCTCCATGAGAGTGGTATGTAGCCCCAAATATAGCTGGCTCTAAACAGCTTGACTAAAGGGTCAAGGATGGTATCCAGGCAGTTTTGCAGGAGTGCTGGAAAAATCCCATCACCCCCAGGGGCTTTAAAAGGTTGAAAAGAGGCCACTGCCCATCTAACCTTATCCTTGTCGAATATGACACCGGACCGCCTCAAGGCCCTACGGCACAAAGGAGACCCATCGTCGCAGTCGACGTAATGATCTGAGCCAGGTCCTAGAGTTGACCCGGGGAAGTGCACCTGTAACAGGTGTTCTAGGGTTTCCCTTGGGTTTTCGGTGTTGGTATCATCCTGCTTCCTGAGAAGCCCTACTCCATTAGAGCTGTCCTTGGCTAGTACTTTTTGAAGACGAGCTGCTTCCGGCAAAGACTCTATGCTTTCGCAGCGTCTTCTCCAGGACTCGCGTTTGGAGCGTCTAATCTCCTAATTGTATTCAGTGAGTGCGAACCTATATTCGTCCCATTGCTTGGAGCGTTTAGCTCTGTTAAAAAGACGTCTCACCCGTCCACGCATTTCAGACAGCCGCTCGCTCCACCAAGGCACCTTACGTATCACTTTGGTTGGGACCGAAGCTGTACTATCTTGGTAGGAGGAGATGAGCACGTCATTAAGCTGGTTAGCTGCCACTTCAAGTTCACCAATAGAACTGATTGAGGTGACCAACATGTCAGCCCTCGAGCACACAGCAGCCCTGAAGGTGTGCCAATTTGTTTTCTTGGGGACAGTGATACTAGAGATAATCTCAGATCGGCCCTGAATGTCAAATCGGATATATTGGTGATCCGACAGCGATGCTTCATTTGAGACTCGCCAGTTCCTTATGAACTCGGACAGGACTCTGCTGGCCAGAGTGAGATCTAGCACCTCTTCTCTGGCTGCAGTGATAAAGGTAGGTTTGCACCCTCTATTAACTATATTAATGTTTTTATCTATAAGATAATTAAGCAGGTACTCACCTCTTTCATTGACGTTGCTGCTGCCCCAGATCGTATGGTGGGAGTTCGTGTCGCATCCATCATCAGGTGGAGTAGTTGGGCTGTCTCCAGGGAAGTAAGCTGATGCCAGGACGATTTCCTGCATACCTCCTACTGTGGGGATCTCAGCCAGGATCGCCACAAGGTCCCTGGAAATAAAGTTAGTAACGGGGAGATGATTAACACTTTTGTCATTGAGGATGGCCGCCCGTGGCCCAACCTCTCCCCGGTGATAAATCAACTTACCTAAGTTACTGTTGAGTCCTCTGAGTTGGCCACTGACAACCCAGGGCTCTTGGATTAGCGCCAGGGTTATCTGTTTTTCGGCGAAAGTCCTGCATAGTGTGGCCGATGCCCCCTTGGCATGGTGCAGGTTCGCCTGAAGCACCTTAACGGAGCTCATTGTTGCAGCGACTGTTGGATGAGCTTCGCCGGGGTCCCTTAGAACCGCCCTCCTTGGAGGTTCGTGGCGCCTCACTAAAAGTAGTGGAGGTTGTCTTCCTGGCCGCCCCAACGGCCTTAATAAAAAGCGACCCAGTGGTCACTTTGGTTGGAGCCGCTCCAGCAGCGGCACCACCGGTCTGCCCAACGGCACGACCGGCTGAGGGGCCGGCAGACACCTTGTCCGGCGGCCCCTCAGCCGCCCACTGCACCGGCGGCAACCGTCACGGAAGCGGGCGGGTCCACTGATTTTGGCTCCACACCCGCGGTCGTCAAAGAGACCGGCGGATCCACTGACCCTAGCTCCCCGCTTTCGGCCTGCATCTCTACGGTCTGCTTCTTTTCAGTCGCAGCCGGAGTTTTTGAGGCATTGTCCTTCAGGATCAGTCTTACCTGACCAAACCGGTAGACAATCCTGCCCAGCTTGACACTACCCATCACCTGGCTGTAGGTGGGTTTTACAGATCCCACTTGGATCGTGTAGCAGTAGCTACAAATTTAATATATTATATTTTAAGTAAAAGTTTATTATTTTGATTATATTATTAATAAAATATTAGTATTAAAAATCTACTTCAATAATATCCAATTAGACTGTACTGTCAAAAATATTTTAATCAACCTGTACACTTCGATAAAATTTGAATAGTGTGAAACACAAACACTTTAAAAATTATCGTAATCATTTATTCATTGACAATAAAATACTGTACTCAATACAAAGAAAATTTTAACAAACTATCTATGTATATAACGTAAAGTAGGATACAAAAATATTGTAAATAATTTTTAGTCTAGCCAGAACAACCGGACTGGTAGTATTGAAATTAAATAAAAAATTAAAACTAAAATATTTAAATTTTTTTTATTATAAAATAAAATGTATCTTACCCATTAGATACAAAGAGGACTTAGGATTTTGGAGGCTCAAATAAAGGGACTACGCCCCCACGTCAACTTATAATTCCAGACATCCTGACATACCTCATTGGTGACCCCGACATTCCGGTCACAACATTAGTGATCTCGGAATTTTAGAAACAGAAGTACCCCCTACCCAAGGTAAGGTACTTTCTGGTTTCTAAAATTTTCAACGCAACATCAACGCAAAATAAAAAAATATAAAAAATTTAAAACAGAAGTACCCCCTACCCAAGGTAAGGTACTTTCTAGTTTTAACTTAAGAAGCAGAAGCATCATCACAAACTTTAAAAACAGAGATACCCCCTACCCAAGGTAAGGTATTCTCTGTTTTTAAACAATCAACAGCAGCGACTCAAAGTTGCCATCAACAATCAACAGCAGCGACTCAAAACTTCCCTCAACAATCAACAGCAGCGACTCAAAGCTGCCATCAAAAACAACAGCAACAGTAAGGACATATTTAATAAGAGGTGCCCCCCACCAGTGGTAAGGCATCCTCATTATTTTAAAAAGAAGTCATCATCAAATCTACAATCAACAACAACAATAGCAACAATCCATCCATCAAGCAACAAGTTCAAGTCAACACATCTTTAGGAAGAAAGAAGAATCAACATAACTTCAACAAAAATTTAATATTGGTATGTTCTCGTTTTTTAATTAAAATTAATATAATTTGTACAACATAAACATACACAATTCCACATTACAACATATTTTCTTCTCTTTTTCTCAACTTTCAAAATTTGTATATTTCTTTGCAATAAATAATATAGCTTTAACTCAAGTTAAAATATATTTTATCATAGTATAATCATCTAAAATTTTTTTAAATATTAAGGGGTTGTATCAGTGTTTTTTAAAAAAAAAAGGTGAAATTTTATTTTCAAACAGTGAACATCTACAATCATGATGACTAGTGAAGACGAGTCAAATTTTTCACAACAAACATTACATACAAATGCTACAAATTTCAACGAAAACAATTATGTAGCCTCAACTGCAATCAAACTACCAAGCTTTTGGACTCCATATCCAGAAGCTTGGTTCATTCAAGCCGAAGCCCAATTTGCTTCTAAACGAATAACGGTAGACGAGACAAAATATAGTCACGTTGTTCAATCTTTACCAGTGGAAGTTATAACAAATGTTCTAGATTTCTTACAAAATCCTCCACTGTTAAACAAATATGAATGTTTAAAGAATACTCTGATCAAACGTTTTACCGAATCAGAAGAAAAGAAGCTAGAGCAACTTCTATCTACAACTGAAATCGGAGATAGAAAACCTTCAGAATTTTATCGCTCCAGGCAATTCATCCACATTTAGCAAATCATTAATAAAGAAGTTATGGATGAGAAAATTGCCGGCAAATATAGACATTGCTTTAATATCTTCCGGAAAACAAGATATTAAAGAACTTTTAGATTTGGCAGATAATATATATGATATTTCCAAAATTCAATTTATATCGGAAATAAACAAAAATCTACCAAAACCAAATTACAATTTCATAGATAACAATTTCCTTTTATCAAAAATAAACAATTTAGAAAATAAAATAGAAAATCTCGAAAATTTGATAAAAGGATTATCATGTCAAAATCAACCTTCTTTCTCACGGTCTAGAAACAGATCGAGAGATCATTCATTCTCTAGAAACAATTCACATAATAGACAATTTTCAAAATCTAGAGATAACAATTCTTATTGTTGGTACCACAATAAATATGGTACCAAAGCGAATAAATGTATTTCGCCGTGTTCTTATAAACCTATTGATAATCAAAAAAACTAATTAATCCCTCAGTGAATAATAAATATAACATTAACATTTCTAAACGTTTATTCATTTTTGACAAAGAAAATAAATTCAAATTTCTAATTGATACTGGTGCTGATATTTCAGTAGTACCTAATGAATTCTTTAAAAAATTTAACCCTAAATTAGACCCTAACTTATATTTATCCGCAGCAAACGGTTCTACCATTAACACTTATGGTACAAAATTACTTAAAGTAGATTTCGGTCTTAGGAGAGAATTCATTTTCCCATTTATAATTGCTAATGTCAACAAGCCCATCATCGGAGCAGACTTTTTAACAAAATTTAATTTACTCGTCGATTTAAAAAACAAAAGATTACTCGACGGTACAACAACATTAAGTGTTAGTGGAATAACGGTAAACGCAAATACTCCAACTCCTCGTTACTACGCAATCAGTAATGAGTACGGTAAAATTTTGCAAAGATTTCCCACATTAACACAACCACCTCGTTATGATATTCCAGTTAAACATAACGTTGTACATCGCATAGAAACTAAAGGACTATTACCTTTTTCTCGTTTAGATGGACATAAATACAAAATTGCAAAATTAGAATTTGATCACATGGTTAAATTAGGTCTGTGCCAATTATCATCTTCTTCAGTATCTTCTGCACTGCATCTAGTAGCAAAGAAAAATACTACAGATTGGCGACCATGTGGAGTTTATCGCAGACTCAACGCAATCTCTGTTCCAGATAGGTACCCATTACCACATATACAAAATTTTTCAATGAACTTAAACGGTTGCACTATTTTCTCAAAAATTGACTTGGTAAGAGCTTACCACCAAATTCCAATGGCTAAAGAAGACATACATAAAACAGCCATTACAACACCTTTCGGATTATTTGAATTCACTAGAATGCCTTTTGGTCTAAGAAATGCTGCACAAACATTTCAACGATTCATGGACCAAATCATTAAAAATTTAGATTTCGCTTTTGTCTACATTGACGATATTTTAGTTGCCAGCAAATCTGAATCCGAACATCAAAATCATTTAAACCAAATTTTTAAACAACTATCAGATTTTGGAATCAATATCAATCCATCCAAATGCATTTTCGGAGTTGGATCTTTGGACTTCCTCAGTCATAAAATAACAAAAGAAGGCATCTTACCTTCAGAAGACAGATTCCAAATTATTAACAATTTTCCTTCTCCAAATTCCATTAAACAAATTCAACAATTTATTGGCATGGTTAATTATTACCATAGATTTATTCCAAATCTTGCTACATTACTAAACCCAATTCACACTCATTTGGCCCTACTTCTCAAAAAGAAACCAAATAACTCTAAAAACTTTTCTTGGCCAGCAGAATGTGAAGATCAACTTAACAAAATTAAACAATCATTTTCAAAAGCAACTTTATTAATTCATCCTATTGCAAATGCAATGCAAAAATTCAATTTAACTGTGGACGCTTCTGCTAGCGCTGTTGGTGCAGTTCTCCAACAATCCAATGCAAATCATTGGGAACCCATTGCATTTTTCTCTAAAAAATTAAAAGACGCAGAAATCAAATATTCAGCATTCGACCGAGAACTTTTGGCATTATATCTAGCCATCAAACATTTTAGACACTTTCTAGAAGGTCGAGAATTTACAGCTTTTACAGACCACAAACCGCTCATTACAGCAATATGGTCTAAAACAGAAAGAAGTCCAAGACAAACTAGACTTCTTTACTACATAACCCAATTTACCTCCGATATCAGACATATCAAAGGAAAATCAAACACAGTAGCAGATACTTTATCTAGAATTTCAATCGAAAATTTCGAACATTCCAAATTTGATTTAAAAACTATTGCTGAGTACCAAAATAGTGATGAAGAACTTACACATCTTTTAATAACTCAGCATAACAGACCAGATAATTCAAAATATAAACTTGTTAAAATTAAATTAAACACTTCTGAGTCTGACATTTGGTGCGAAGTTTCTACTAAAAATTCACGGTCATATATACCCAAAGAACTTCGAAAAACTATCTTTAATACCATTCATAATTTATCTCATCCAGGAATTAGAACAACACGAAAATCTATTGTTTCTAAGTACTTTTGGCCTGGAATGAATACAGATATTAACAAGTGGACTAGAAATTGTGTCAATTGCCAAAAAGCCAAAGTAACTAAACACACAAAGTCTGAAATCGGTAAATTCGAACTACCCAAAACAAGATTCGAACATATCCATTTAGATTTGGTAGGTCCTTTACCTTCTTCAAATGGATATTCTTATATTCTAACAATAATAGATAGATTTACTCGTTGGCCAGTAGCTTATCCAATCAAAGATATACAGGCAAGCACAGTTATCAACACATTATATGAACAATATTTTCCACGTTTTGGTATTCCTCTAGAAATTACCACAGATCAAGGTACTCAATTCGAATCCAAATTATTCGAAGAATTTACAAAAATTTTAGGATCACATCGAATCCGTACTACTTCTTATCATCCACAATCCAACGGAATGATAGAACGATTTCACAGACAATTAAAAGCAGCCAGCCATACGCGCTCGTGACGGCCAAAATAATTGGGTCACACAATTACCTGCAGTCCTCTTAGGTTTCCGAACCACGATTAAAGAAGACTTGCAATGTTCTCCAGCAGAACTTGTCTATGGACAACCTCTTCGCGTTCCAGGAGAATTTATCATTAACAACAACTCAACAATACAAGATCCATCAAATTTCTTAAGTAAAATTAGACGAGTTGGATCAATGCGTTGAGCGGCAAGACCACCATGCCATGGGTCCCGGGTTCGAGCCCAGATGACCGTGAACTTTCATTAAGAAATTAAAATAATCCACTCCGTCTCTGGGCTGTTGTCTAGCTCGCAGCAATGCAAACAAGACTCAAGTTTCCTCACTTCCCTTACCCTAATTCCCTTCCGGCCAAAACCATGCTAACGCATCAAAGGGTTGTCCCCTAGGATTTGGCCATATCGTATAAAAAAAAAAAAAAAATTCTCGAAAACAAAATTCTAAAATCTACGTACCTAAAGATTTAAAAGATACAGAATTCGTTTTTGTTAGAATCGACAGAAGCAAATCTTCTTTACAAAACCCATATGAAGGTCCTTTCAAAGTATTAAACAAACTGGACAAATTTTATTAAATCAATTACCGTGGTAAAGCTACAAACATTTCAGTCGACAGACTAAAACCAGCATTTATCGAAAAAACGGAACAATTAATTACACCAATCAAAAACATTACAAAAAAGAAAGTAAAATTTCAATTATAATTTTTTTTATTACTAAAAATATTATTATTCATCATTTTCTTAATTTTACGATTCACTTAAAATGGAAGTTTTCACTGAGGGGGGAGTAATGTAGCAGTAGCTACAAATTTAATATATTATATTTTAAGTAAAAGTTTATTATTTTGATTATATTATTAATAAAATATTAGTATTAAAAATCTACTTCAATAATGTGTGTTTTGTGCGTGTCTCAGCAAAGTTGAGTGCCACTCTTTCCCGGTCAATAACTTACCTGACACAGTTTCTCCTTATTTACATTTTTGTCAGTGACCTTATTTTCAACTGGCCGCTATTTTGTAAGTGACTCAGTTAATTTTTTCGCTTTTTACAGTGCCGGGAAATATTTTTGTTTTTCAAACGGAAGTGACTCAGTTTGTTTATTTTGTTTTAATCTGGTATTACTGCAACCTGGTGTAAAGCCTTTTGTTTATCTTTTTATTGGTAAATATTTCCGACCAAATCTTCACGCACAAAATGGCCCTTTGCAAGTCATGCTCTAATGAATTGCTAAACAATGGTGTTACCTGTGATGGCATCTGTGGAGGTGTTTTTCATAGCACCTGTCTTTCACGTGGTCTTTCTACATGTAAAGAGTGCTCCAACATTAGGCCCTGTCACGTCTTACGGCTCATGAAGGAAGTCGTTTCTACGCTCTCCACGGATCAATCCTACATCGCTGATAAGGTCAACGAGATCTTCACAAATTTTGCTGGACTTCAAATTTTGTCCGATGACTGCGCTAGTCTAAACTTAAAACTGGACAAGCTGCTTAAGATCGCTGAGGGTTTGACCAACGACTCATCGCTTCTTTCAAGCAGGATTTGTGAGCTTTCCTTAAAGCTGAGCGGCCTGGTCGCTTCCTTGGATGACCTCCGCGCTGGATCACCATCACCTTCCATCGGCCAACCTGCGGAACCTATCATGCCAATCTTAGACGACATTCGGCGCGGTGTCCGGCACGTCAAGCGGGATCTGGATTCGTGCTCAACAGCCATAGTGAAGAACTCTGAATTAATTGGCTCAGTCAGCTCTGATATTAAGAGTTTAACCACAAAAAGCTATCTCGGCCCCTCTTTTCCTCGGTCTGACACCACAGATGCTTCTGGTTTGTATTCTTCATCTTCTGGACCTACATCTTCTGATGGGGACTGCTCCACTCTCCGTGATGCAACCTCCGCAGTTCCGCCTCAATCCACCGTGAATGTGATTCCTCCGCATTCCTCCTCGGTGCAGGCTGCCTCAGATGTTGATGCTCTTGCTGGTTTGGTGAAGCCCGTTATAGAGAAGGTTGCTGATGTTGCCATCAATGTCTCTCCGCCAGTGTCATCCCAACCAACTTCCACCACATTTACGATCAACAAACTTAGCACCACCTGGACAGTATCGGAATGGGAGCAGAGACTAAAAAGGCTAGGCAGTAAACATTCATCTTTATCAAGCACAACTCCATTCCTTCTAAAGGGTGCACCTCATAACGCCAACGATTCCTGGGCCCACAGTTTTTTTTCCCGAAATTTTGGATTCACCCCCGTTAGCTGCCTGAAGTTACTCTCGTCAGACGCAGAGAATTCCAGCAACTTCAAGATCTCCATCCCAAACAAATATGTCTGGCTCATCAGTAACCCCTCCAGCAAATTCTTCACTCTCGGGAACATCACAATTTCTAAGTGGACTAGGAAGTATGTTAAGTTTAACCCTAAGCCCACTACACCTAACCCTAATTTAAACACTAAAAAACCTAACCTCACTAACTACCCCAAACGACCTTCTCCCATACCTAAATTTAGCATTCACCCTAACCATAAGAATCTTAGAACTAGTAACAACATAATCACTCCTCACTCTTCCGCACATCTCACCATTAATCCTAAAGCTAGTGATCCTTACTCCAATTGGCAGTTCAAAATGGGAGTATTTCCAAATTTTAATCCAAGTACTCCAGTCAAGTATCCCAACTTTATATATTCTCACACCCTTAACCCCCTGTTCCAGTTACACCGAAGCCCTCGAACACGTCCATTCCAACCGTCAACCCAACCAATACTGTTTTGAGTTCCGTATGTCCAGCGCACCCACCTAACCATGCACTCCCAACTTCTTCCGCGTGCCCTCCTAACCTCAAGCCAACCTCTTCCGACCACTCCACCACCTCTGCTCCGATTTCCGTCTGTCCTACCTCTCCTCTATCTACGCCAAATCTTGCACCCACTACTTCCTCTGCATGCCCACCTAATTCCATGCCGTCATCCTCCTACACTGTCGCCCTGTCTCAATCAACTTCTACCTCCGTTAACCCGCCCATTCCGTTAGCCAAAACTCCTTTATCCGAACATCATTCATTTATCGATCCCCTTCTCCCACCTACAGTTAAATTGACTTTGCGTTCTGCTGATTCTAGTGATGGACGATACCTCTTGTCCCGTTTACGGGACAGTCGCATTTATGACAACGTACGTCTATTTCTAGCCTATCTCCACGACGAACCGAACTCCGTCTGTGTTGAAGGTAAAACGAGCACCAACGTCATGTTAAGTATACAACAAGAAGGCCTGCCCACAGACCCATCAGTCTTACTCCAACTTTTCACTTAATAATATGAATCATTCAACATACCTTCCCATAAGGTTTCAGAAGATCAATCTACCTATGCTGCGTACGTCAGTTCTCGCCGTATTTCCCATCTTCAAAAAAGTCGTAACGACTCCTTAAACTACTTTCGTTCCTAACCCCCTTGATTTCCCTATTTCTGACTTCCCCTCTATTGCACCCGCGGTTTCCGATCAAGATCCTCTCCCCAACAGCTTGTCGGTCTATTACCAGAACGTAAGAGGATTTCGTACAAAAACAACAAATATTTTCCTTAACTCTCACAAATTCCCGCACGATATCTTTGCCTTTACTGAAACCAATCTAACACCCGGAATTCTCGACAACGAACTATTCCCGCCAAACTATACCATTTTCCGTGTTGACGGTTGTATAGGCACCAATGAGCCACCAGGTCGCGGGGTTCTCATAGCTGCTCACAACCGTTATGATGCCACCCTGCTAAAGACCTCCGACTCTACAATATCAGAATTTGTATGTATAAAAATAGCACTAAATAAGTGCCTTCTGTACATTCTCTGTTGTTACATTCGTCCCTCACAACCACTTGACGCCTCCGAGCCCATAATCGAAGCGATCGATACCCTGCTTGAGAACGCTAACGCGTCCGATGAATTTATTTTATTGGGTGACTTTAACCTCCCCCGTATCCAATGGTCATTGTCCGAGGACTGTTCTCACTTTGTCCCCCTTAACGTATCTTCGGCCAAAGAAGCCTTCTTTACCGATCAGCTCTCCGTTTCAGGTCTCTTTCAAGTAAGCGGAGTCAGGAACTTCCTGGACAGACAATTAAACTTAATCTTTTCTTCAGACCCAGTTAACTCGGCTGTCGCAGAAAGCAACCATCTTCTCTCCTCCCTCGACCGTCACCATCCTCCTTTGTTCCTCGTTTTCTCCTACGAGCACCCTCATGCCGTTTCAGGCTCCGAGTCTTCTTTATCCTTCAATTTTCGTAAAGGCGACTTTGACAAATTAAATCACCTGCTCCTCAACTCTAATATTGGGGATATCCCTCAACATCTCCCAGTTGACGTTGCTTTAGAGGCGTTCTACTCGGAAATACACGCTTGTCTTACACAATCTATCCCTCTTCTTCCTCGTAAAAACTACTCCTCATCCCCTGTATGGTACGACAAAGAATTGCGCTCTCTTCGCAACAGGAGAAATAAACGTTGGCAAACTTTTCTTCTAACCCAGACTGAGTCTGACTATTCTTCATATGCTTATACCTCTTTTTCTGAACGTTGTGATACCCTCTACCATGAGTACCTCCAACAGATGGAAACTAGCCTCATATCCGACCCCAAGCGTTTTTATAGCTTTATTAATTCTAAGAAGAAATCCAATGGTTACCCTTCCACCCTAAAGCTCGAGAATATCTCTTCATCTGATCCTAAGGTTATCGCTAACCTCTTTGCACACTTCTTCAGTAAATCTTTCAGCGACAATTCTCTACAACCCGACCTTAACTATTTTGCATTCATGGACAAATGCACTCAAACGTCGTTTTCATCTTTTGACCCTGATCCTGAACTAATCGCCGCCAGTATTAATAGGCTTGAGGACGACTTTCACCCAGGTCCTGATGGCATTCCGGTCATCGTTCTGAAAAAGTGTGCCATGCATCTAGCCCAACCCCTTACTTTGCTTTTTCGTCTCTCGGTCACTCAAGGGGTTTTCCCTCAATTATGGAAAAATTCGTATATTATTCCCATCCTCAAAAAAGGTTGCAAGAACGATGTGTCCAACTACAGACCCATTGCTAAATTATCATCCATTCCTAAACTATTCGAAAAATTGGTCTATGATTCCATGTTCTTCCACTGTAAGTCTATCTTCTCACTCTACCAGCATGGCTTCCTCAAAGGTAGATCTACAACCACCAACCTTACTGACTTCGTCTCCAAAACCCTATGTGCTCTGGAAAACGGTAAAGATGTTGATGTTATAGCCACCGATTTTAGTAAAGCCTTCGACAAGATCTCCCATAACGTTATCTTGTTCAAACTCGATCGCCTAGGCTTCCCCCCCAGATTCATCTCCTGGATTCGATCCTACCTCAACAACCGTCAGTACAATATTCTTTTCAGTTCATCCATTTCTAACCCTATTGTCGCTCGTTCCGGCGTCCCTCAGGGCAGCCACCTTGGTCCATTGATTTTTATCCTCACAATAAATGATGTTGAATGTGTCATCAAACACTCAGAGTTGTCCATATATGCCGATGACATGAAAATAATCAAACATATCTCCTCCACTACCGACTCTCTTCTCCTGCAAGAAGACCTCGATTCATTCATCACATGGTGCATGAAAAACTTTCTGGAGCTCAATGTCTCCAAATGCCAGTCCATCACTTATTCCCGCAAGCGTCTTACCACCACTCCGAGAGTCTATATGTTAACCGACGTACCAGTCCCTATCGTTATCTCTTTGTGTGAATTAGGAATAATCTATGATAGTGAACTCAATTTCCGTTCCCACATTGATAGCATAATTAACAGAGCTAACTCCGCGCTAGGGTTTGTGAAGCGCTGGTCTAGAGAGTTCTCCAATCCTTATGTTTCCAAATCTCTCTACGTCTCCTTCGTTAGACCTCTCCTTGAATATGCCAGCCAGGTGTGGTCCCCTACACAAACAACTCACATTAATAGGATTGAATCTGTCCAGCGTAGGTTTATTCGCTTCGCTCTACGTGATCTTCCGTGGGTTGACAGATTCAACCTTCCTCCCTATGAAAACCGTCTGAAACTGATCGACTTACAACCGCTAAGCAAACGTCGTGATGTTGCCGACATTCTCTTCATTTACCAATTATTAACTGGTGCCATAGACTGCCCCTCCATCCTGCAATCTTTACCCATCTATACCAATCCCCGTAACCTTAGGTCCACTCCCCTTTTCCGACTCGACCACCATCGCACAAACTACGGTCAAAGCGAGCCAATTACCAGGATGTTACGAAAAGTCAACGACCTTTCCTCTTTTGACTTCCATATGAGTAAATCATCACTCCACAAAGCCCTATATCTTGACCCCGCCCATCTTGATCCTGATCGCCTACTTTAATTCTTCTTCCTTACGCCCTCTGCCATTAATCAATACATATAGCTCATATTGTAGCTTATACCTTTTATGTATTTATTCTTATTATTCATTTATTATAGTCTGTTGAATTAGTATTAAGTTATAGCTTGTATTTTATTTTTTATTTTTGTATTTTTTTACGTAATAGCTTGTATTAAGCTTAAATAAAGAAATAATATCCAATTAGACTGTACTGTCAAAAATATTTTAATCAACCTGTACACGTCGATAAAATTTGAATAGTGTGAAACACAAACACTTTAAAAATTATCGTAATCATTTATTCATTGACAATAAAATACTGTACTCAATACAAAGAAAATTTTAACAAACTATCTATGTATATAACGTAAAGTAGGATACAAAAATATTGTAAATAATTTTTAGTCTAGCCAGAACAACCGGACTGGTAGTATTGAAATTAAATAAAAAATTAAAACTAAAATATTTAAATTTTTTTTATTATAAAATAAAATGTATCTTACCCATTAGATACAAAGAGGACTTAGGATTTTGGAGGCTCAAATAAAGGGACTACGCCCCCACGTCAACTTATAATTCCAGACATCCTGACATACCTCAGATCGTTTTGGGCCTTTTAGTCTTGGGTTCTTCCTGGGACTTTTCCTCGGAACGTGTCCTTTAGACCTCCGGCTTACCGGGTGGTTTCAACTTGGCTACCTCCAGGGCTTTTTCTCTGGGGAACGCCTTGTTGAACCTTCTCCTCTCTGCATAGGTGAGTTTGACGAATCCGGACTCAGCTCGAAGTTTCAGCTGGTTTACGGAAACGCCAATTTCCGAAAGCCCAGATATCTCCGAGCATAGGCTAGCATTGTCAGGCACCAGGGTGCAGACAGAATCGAGATCCGAGAACTCATCCCCAGATATCAATTCCTGTCCGCTTTGCACTGACGTAGAGGTGGCACAATTGTTCACCGACATTTGTGGTATTCCAGAAGAGTGCCCAAAGGCTCCACTTGGAGAAGCAGAAAGCCGTAGCTTACTGTTAACATTTTGTTCAACTGTGGCCATACCCCTACTGGCCTGGTCACAGGTTGATGCATTTATAACTGCATCAGGTTCTTTAGTTGCGTTGTTAGATAAATCCATGTAGATCCCACGAGTAATCGGGAAGGGGAGAGTCACCCGCAGCAGAGCCCGTTGCTACAAGGAAGTCTAGATAAAACTGGAGGGCGACCGGTATCCAGAGTTCGCATACTAGTGGCCAAGCACCCCCTTGACCACGCATCCCTCGGCGTATGCTGTTCCACCTTAGATTGGGGTATTTTAGAGAGTATCCTTCTCTTCGCCCGACTACCATTAGCCAGCACTCCTGGCAGAGACATGACCGTACCAGGAGTCTGTTTCCAGCCGCCCCCACGGGGAGGGTGTAGTCGCACTTCCGTCAGTGCACATAGTTACGGCACGTACACCAAAGTATTGCATGTGAATCCCCCTATGTGCCTGACGGCTGACGGCCTTACCCTTTTCTTTGATACACAATTTTTACCGTCGCGGTAGTGCGTCGTCGTACTCTATACAGCAAGAGAGAATCATCATAGTCAGAGAATTATCGTAGTCACTCTAGGTAGACAATTTTTATGATTTAACAAGTAGGGAGCGTTTTCTGTGCAACAGAATTAAAATCATCGAAACGGGTCCTCGCCTTACGAAGCTAGGCGCCCCCCTCCCCCCCCCTCTCCTTTAACTCCCACCATAGGCAACATTTTTTATCATGGCACAAATAGATACTCTATGCAAATTTGGACTATTCTCACCACATCATTTTTCCTTATAGTCGCAATGTATATAACAAAAAATAATCATCCAAATAAGTCTATGCGTTAAGATGTTGGGTAACGACGCCTTCCTACCCCACCGCACTCCATCAATTTTTGTCGTTGTACCAATGGGGCAATATATTTTACACATCAAAAGAAGAATCATCCAAAGCGGTCTGCGCGTTAAGAAGTAGAGATCCACGCGTTACGGATTGTGTTTCATGAAGCAAAGTTGTATTGCCTGAGCCACTAGAGCCAATAAAGGATTTGTGATAAAGCAATAACCACACATTTGCTTAATAATATAAGACTATATAATAGCTTATTTAAGATAACATCTTTCGGCGCGAATAATTTTTAAATTTTTAATAATATTTTTACGTTCAAACTTCAAGGCCAAATCTACCATCTCATTGGAAGTTTATTACATCCTGAAGGCAAAAGTAATCAATATTTAGAAATACTTTTTATTTCCGATCAAGATAAACTATCTGCTCGGACAAATATTGTGAGTAATCTAAAAACGGAATTATACGCCCAGAACATTACAGGAAGATAATTGTTATGTTTAAAGTTTTAAGTATAACTTTGACATAATACAGGAGAAAAGGACTTAAGAGTCCCGGGATGGCAGCTACTTAAACATAACTTTAAAACAATTAAGACTTATAATACATTCGACAACAGGCAAATGAAGAGAGAGAATGCTACAATAGCCTAACTACTTGTGAAGTCCGTTACGCGCTTAATTATGCGCGCAATAGATTCACCGGCTAGCACTGGTGAAAGGTCTGGATCAGATATCCTAATGGGCGCCACGTAGTTTTCTCCCTGTAAGTCCACGAACTTGTTGACGGGGTTATGTAGTAATCCAAAACAAATTAAAAGAAAGCACGAGCAAGACAGTGCAATGAATGTTTAATAATGTAAATATCTACGAAAACAGATACGTAAATAAATCTAATTTTGAATAGATAGGCAATACTTATCTTTTCTTCCCCTCGATTCTCCCAAAATTAACTTCCCCATTTAAGTTTTCTCTCCGAATTCGTTTTAATACTTCTTTTTAACCGACTTCCCAAAAACAAAGAGGTTCTAAGTTCGACGCGTATTTTTTTGTTGTTTTTTTGTCTGACCGGGCATAACTTCGTAACGCGACGACCGATTTTGATGATTCTTTTTTTGTTGGGTAGAGTATGTTCACCGATTGGTACCATATAAAAAAAATGTTTGGTAGGGTGGGGGTGGGGGCGGGGGTGAAACCTAACTTTGTAACGCCTGGTCCGATTTGGATGGTTCTTTTTTTGTTGTACAGAGTATGATCCCCCATTGCTAATAGGAGAAAAAAATTTGGCCTAGGGTGGGGGGAGGGGGGAGGGTAGTCTAACTTTGTAACGCGTAAACCGATTTGGATAATTCTTTTTTTGTTGGGTAGAGTATGTTCCGTGGTTGATACCAGGTGAAAAAAATTTTGGGGGATGGGGTGGGGGTGGGGGTGGAACCTAACTTTGTAACGCGTGGTCCGATTTCGATGGTTCTTTTTCTGTTGTATAGAGTATGATCCCCCATTCCTAATAGGAGAATAATTTGGTCCTATGGTGAAAGGTGTGGGTTGGGGGGGAGGGGTAGTCTAACTTGGTAACGCGTGGACCGATTTGGATAATTCTTTTTCTATTCGATAGAATATGATCCTTGGTTGATACTCCGAGAAAACAAATGTTGCTGGGGTGAAGGTGGGAGAAGGGGGCTGGAACCTAACTTTGTAACGCGTGGTTCGATTTGTATGGTTCTTTTGCTGTTGTATAGAGTGTGATCCCCCATTGCCAATAGGAGAATAATTTGGTCCTATGGTGGAGGTGGGGGAGGGGGAAGGGTAGTAACTTCGTAACGCGTGGACCGATTTCGATGATTCCTTTTATGTTCGGTAGAGTATGTTCCGTGATTGATACCATGAGAAAAAAAGTTTAGTGGAATGGGGGTGAGGTAGGGGGTTAAAACCAACTTTTAACGCGTGGACCGATTTGGATGGTTCTTTCTTCGTTGTATAGAGTAGAAGCCACTAAAAAGTGAAAAATAAAATAGTTTTTAAAAAAAAAGTTGAACCGACTTCACAAAAAGCGCTAAAAGGCATAAAATAATTTGTAATTTTATATCTATTACGACATTTTGAAGTCGGTGCAAATTAAACAAATAAAACAACTACAGTACCACAATTGAAAATAATACCTAATACTACCTGAACGTTTCAGTTTACGGGATCATAAGAAATGTCGATTAAATACTTTTGTTGTAGTTGTTTGGTTTGTTTGATTTGCACCGACTTCAAAATGTCGTAAAAGATATAAAATTACAAATTATTTTATGCTTTTTAGCGCTTTTTGTGAAGTCGGTTCAACTTTTTTTTTAAAAACTATTTTTATTTTTCATTTCCGCTTTCTTCGTTTTCGTTTCAGCTTTCTTCACTGTGAGATTATTTATTTATTAGTTTCAACTTATTTTAACTTCCACTGATTTTCTTTTATTTTATTTTCCTTGTCTTATTAAATTTTTGACTTATTTTCACTTCCACTGGCTTACTTAAGTTTTAATTTTTACTTCTTGGCAACTCACACTTTCACCTATTGGAAGTTTTTGGAAAAATCTAGTCCAATTTCCAAAGCTGTAAGTACCGATTCCATTCGGCTTGAAATTTTAATTAATAATTTTTTAAATTTTCATTCAAAATTATCTCTGATTTTTTTTAAATTTGTCGTTTTCTTTTTAATTGTTATACTTGATCCTTGCTTTGGAATATTTAGTATATTTTGTCGGGAGCATAAAGAGTGAGTCGTAATATGTCTTTGTCTGAAGTGCGAGGTTAGAAGTGTAGTGATCGAGGATTCCGAAAGAAAAGCCCAGCTCCGGTAAGTATTACTTCATGATTTATTCTTATTTTGATTATTTTTGCTATTCTTTTTCTTCCCCGACAAGTACTGCATAGCATTTAATTATTAATATTTTTTTCTAGTAAAAGTCCCATGCTTTGCTTTACAACATCTTGGCAAAGGTAAATATTATAATTTATAAAAGTAAAGTTCAATTGTCTAAATCTTAATTCTAGGTAAATATTTCTGGATATCCGATTTTCCTTGGATAGGATGTCGCAATGTTTAACGAAGGTACCCTACCTTCCAATCATTTGGGACGGTGCAATTCGGTATACGTGCGCCTGAGGTGCAATTACATATTATTCAAAATGTATTTCAGCTGGACGGTTAACGTTGTTAAAGTAAGTATCCTCTCGTATATCATATACTAAGGATTTTTTTGCAGATACATTCCTCGGACAACAGAAGTCGAATATCATATTCTCGTAATGTACTCATAAGTAGGTAATTCAACATTATTTCTGGAATGTAATAAAATAAATTTACTTGCAGTATCATTCAACTACGAGAGGACACATATTATCGGACGTAGGACACGAGATATGTAACTTATTATTGTATTTTTATTTTAATATAATTTCCAATTTCTTTCAGATTGAGGCATCTTTACGAACATAAATGAACATAACATGCCTCCCCCTCTTTCAAGAGATTTCGCAGAAATCTATAGGGCAGGGATATGTGTAACGAAAAATTACGTGATCAGAAAGTTACCTTTCAGCAGCACTTGGTGGAAGTCATTTGTTCAAAAAATGAATGAAAAGGAAAAACACTTGTTTTTCTTCCACAATTTCGTCATGGATGTCCATGGTAAGGAGTGCAAGCACCATGCTGATGATGACCACTTGCACTCCGGTCGAAACATCCATCTCACTCCAATTGTGGAAGAAAAACAAGTGTTTTTCCTTTTCATTCATTTTTTGAACAAATGACTTCCACCAAGTGCTGCTGAAAGGTAACTTTCTGATCACACAATTTTTAACCATTTTTGGTTTTATATGAAATTGATGGACTAAAAATCCTCTTCATATAATTCGTACTCAGATTTAAAACTGAGTATTTAAAGGAGTTGAGTTTTTGACTTTTTCGTCATGGATGTCCATGGTAAGGAGTGCAAGCACCATGCTGATGATGACCACTTGCACTCCGGTCGAAACATCCATCTCACTCCAATTGTGGAAGAAAAACAAGTGTTTTTCCTTTTCATTCATTTTTTGAACAAATGACTTCCACCAAGTGCTGCTGAAAGGTAACTTTCTGATCACACAATTTTTAACCATTTTTGGTTTTATATGAAATTGATGGACTAAAAATCCTCTTCATATAATTCGTACTCAGATTTAAAACTGAGTATTTAAAGGAGTTGAGTTTTTGACTTTTTCGTCATGGATGTCCATGGTAAGGAGTGCAAGCACCATGCTGATGATGACCACTTGCACTCCGGTCGAAACATCCATCTCACTCCAATTGTGGAAGAAAAACAAGTGTTTTTCCTTTTCATTCATTTTTTGAACAAATGACTTCCACCAAGTGCTGCTGAAAGGTAACTTTCTGATCACACAATTTTTAACCATTTTTGGTTTTATATGAAATTGATGGACTAAAAATCCTCTTCATATAATTCGTACTCAGATTTAAAACTGAGTATTTAAAGGAGTTGAGTTTTTGACTTTTTCGTCATGGATGTCCATGGTAAGGAGTACAAGCACCATGCTGATGATGACCACTTGCACTCCGGTCGAAACATCCATCTCACTCCAATTGTGGAAGAAAAACAAGTGTTTTTCCTTTTCATTCATTTTTTGAAAAATTACGTTCAACTAAAACTATATTCTACAAAAACATTCTCCTGGTTTGAATGGAAAGCTTTGAGATCTTTGGAGTGCCATATACCTACGTTTTTGCCTGTACTATCTTTCAGTTCCTAAGTCCATTGCGACAAAACTTTTGTAATATGAAATGGTCCGATATACTTAGGAGCTAACTTAGCCTTAAAGAATTTTGCGGCGTCGGATAAAACATAATTCTTACGCCAAACGTTGTCATTAACATAAAACCTTTGGTCTCTTGTACGGAGGTCGTATCTACCCTTTGATAATTCAGATGCTTTTCCCAACCTTTCCTCTACGTCATTCCAAACACACTCCAGAGCATGGGAACGGACTTTGGCGTCAAACCTATCATTGGATGGTATGTCCTTATAATCTTCCCCGTGCGTTGCCATTTCTTTTCCAAAGTTCACGAAATAAGGCGTTAACTTTAATACTTCGTGGGTCGATGTTCGGATAGCGCAAGCTAGGTATGAATCCCACATTTTGTGGTTATCCGAAACATATGAGCGAAGCATTCATTTAATGACTTGATTTGTGCGTTCAGCAGGATTAGCATGGGGATGGTATTCTTCTGTATTCCACGCAAAGCTTTTTAAATTCTTTACTACGAAATTATCGCATACTAAAATACATGTTCTTCCAGCGCTCGATTGATTGACGGTACACTGGCAGTACTTAAGGGGAATAACAGCGGGAATTTCGAAAATTAATCAACTACCGTTAAAAAATATTTTTATACTCTAGTAGATCTAGGCCAAGGTCCAACTAAATCAATATTTATAGACTCCCAGGGACAGGAAACAATAAAACGGGATGCCATCAAGCCTTCTTAGTTCTGGCTTAGTAGACTGGAAAACGGTACACCCCTTCACTTTTCATCTTAGGCCAATAAAACTTTCGACTCAAGCGATTGTAGGTATTTTGGACTCCTCTGTGCATCGCAATTGGCTCTTCGTGAAGAAGAATCAAAGATCAAATGCTTCCTTTCGGGTTTTGGAATTACCTTTTTCCAACAATCATCTTCCAATGCGAGGTTCGGGTACTTGAGTCGACAGTATTTTTGGAGTCTTCCAGCATCTCTTCTCCAATTCGGATATTTGGAACGATCTCCTGTAATATCCTTAAAGATTTTGTTGTACCAAGTGTCCTTAATTTGGCCGCCTTGCAAATTTGTTACGCGCTTCCTTATGTGTTTTAACTTGGCGAAGATAAAGAGCCGAGAGACATTGTGCTGCATTACCGAGATGGAGAATTAAAACGAGTGTCAGAGTTGCATCGATGTCATGACGTCTTGCACTACCCGTTGATTTTTATTAGAAGAGAAGATGGGTATTACCTGGATATACCACAAACGAATTCTCTGCAAAATCAAACAATCACATGCATGCAGTTTTATGCTGATAGGGTAATAGTAAGAAGCGATAGCTTTCATGTTTAAAGGCACCGGCTTTTCTCGCCGCCTCAGCAGCTATACTCTGCTCCAAAAAGATTGCAGTACACGCTCTTATGGACTATTCATGTCTGCTTTATTTTCCCATCATTTGCATATGCATCCATTCCCCTTCCTCCGCTCGCCGTTCCCACGATTTCAACTCAGAACATTTTCTGATTTTTCCTTGTGGACTCGGGTTGCCATATCAAAAGCATGTAAATATAACAAGTTTCTTGTGTATCCATAACCATTCATAAGGGCTTCTTTTATTAACAGCTGTGCAACATTGAACCAAAAATATAAAATATAATCTGACTGCACTAAATGTTCTTTCCGACCATTCCAGTCACTCGAATTCGCATTGCATCGGAGAACTTCGCATGTAAAAACACCCACCACCCACCAGTGAGTGATGATCAGTGTCGGTCGTCCAAAAGCATCTGGCTGCTGATTGTTCTTATCACAATCAGTGCCTCTTGGTTCGTCGACCAAGATACATCGAAAGGATGGCTGTACATGGTTTTTGGCGAGTTTGAGAAATTCGTCACCATATCTTGCCATTTACCGTGTACTGCTAATCTTTTCGGAACAGGGTATAGACAATTGGATCACATACCGCATTCCTATTATGCCCACAAATCTACCTTTTTCATTTTAACGATTACAATTTCCTGTAAAATTTTCAGTTGCAATTACAAGCAACAAATTCCAAGGCCAACCATAGAAATATGTAGGACTGGATTTAAGGGAGCAATGCTTTTCTCATGGCCAATTATATGTCGAATTGTCCAGATGGGGATGTCCAGAATAGCAATTAGGGATGGGAATCGAAAAGAAAAATATTAATACTTATTATTGCAATGTATTGGATTATTGCGATACCGGAATATCGATAAATTGAAAAAGAATTATGGATAGTTGAAAGTATTGGTATTTAAATGATTGCATTTATAGAATTTAATATAAAATATTGAATTATTAAATAACCATAAATTCGGAGACAGAGTTGCATCAATGGTTAAGTGGCACGATCACCACGCCATGGATGCAGAGTTGAATCTCGGCCTGCCAATGAGCAATTTAAATGAAATGCTATAAATAAAAAATCTACTCCGTCTCTGGGCTGTTGTCAAGCTCGCAGCAATGCACCAAATTAGAAATTTGATTTTCCCGTATTCCACTTACCATAATTGCTTTCCGACCGTAGTTATTCCCTGGACTGTGGCTACATCATAAAAAAAAAGAACCACAAATTGTTATGGATTCGGAATCAACTTGCAAAATACATAATTAGCATATATATATATATATATATATATATATATATATATATATATATCATTAAAAAAATATAAATAATATATCACTAAAGTTAATATAAAAAATGGAAAAATTTATTTTTTATTGAATTAACCTTTCTAACTCAGAAGGCGCACTTCACAGGCAGAAGCCAGGAATTAATTGACCTACCCAATAAAATACACAACATATTAAGGTGGATGAGGCTCCCACACCACATGCATAAAATCATTAGTAAACAAAAGCCAAAATACACCCAAACACAACAATCAGGTTTGCACAGGCAGCTTAAGGCCATACAAGGAAGGAAACTTTACGCTTTACAAAAAAAAAGACAAGTGAGTACAACAGGATGGTTACAAGTTATAAAGGCTCCTCTTTAATG
This sequence comes from Leptarthrus brevirostris, assembly GCA_964036015.1. Lineage (NCBI taxonomy): Eukaryota > Metazoa > Arthropoda > Insecta > Diptera > Asilidae > Leptarthrus > Leptarthrus brevirostris. The sequence continues at coordinate 56,937,552 of OZ038375.1, forward strand.
TTAACTTGTCCCCGTTAGTGCTGAAAACATCACCAACACCATTAGCAAACCTACACATGCGAGTAATAGGCTCGAACATACCGTAACAAGTGCACGAGAAAGCTATCTGGAAGCTCGAACGGTTTCGAAGGGAATAGGATTGTTCTCTAGGTGATATTTTGGAAGAAAGTTCCGCACTGTCAATCTTTCCCTGAAGAAGCACGAAGGGCCGATCTCACAAATCTACGCTGTACAGATTCAATACGTTTAGTGTGAGATCCATAAAACGGAGACCAAACCGGACTAGCATACTCCAGCAGTGGTCTAACAAGGGTTGTATAAAGATGGAGTCTTATGTGAGGGCTAGGAAATTCCCTGGACCAACGGTGGATAAAATCCAGCATAGAGCTGGCCCTGGCAACGATATATTAATGTAGGGATGAAGTTAAGTTGTCAATCAAGATACACACCCAAATCCTTCACTCCTTCCACTCGTTGAAGACAAGTATCTTCAAACTTGTACTGAAAAGTACAGTAGTTGCGGGACCTCGAGAAGGTTATAACCTGACATTTACTGATGTTTAATTTAAGATTATTATTGACACACCAGCTATAAAATATGTGCAGGTCCGACTGTAAGATCTCGCAATCCGCAAAAGATTTGATTCTGAGAAAAATCTTGATATCGTCCGCATAAATAAGAATTGTACTTCTTTGAAGCAAATAAGTAATGTCATCAATAGATAAGATGAACAACAGAGGCCCAAGATGACTACCCTGAGGAACGCCTAAAGGAGCCACAAAAGCATCAGAGAGCACGCCACGAAAACGCACTCTATAAGTCCTATTGTATAAATACGACTTAATCCATACAATGAGTGGGGCCGGGAAACCCAACCTGGCCAATTTGAAAACGATAATAGAGTGAGACAGCTTATCAAAGGCTTTACTAAAGTCGGTATAAATGCAGTCAATCTGGCAACCTTCCAGAAATCCATCCACGCTGCCAGAGACAAACTCTAACAAGTTGGAAACCGTTGACCTACCCTGAATGAATCCATGCTGCCTGCTAGAGATTAAACCCCTACAACCAATAGACAATTGGGACTTGATCATCAGTTCAAAGAGTTTTGGAATGCAAGATAGTTTAGCAATAGGTCTATAGTTAACAATCTCTCTCCACTCTTAAAAATGGGAATTAAAAATGAAGCCTTCCAGAATATAGGGAAGCGACCAACCAAGAAGGATCGCCGGAAGAGTAAAAGTAAAGGACATAATAACACCGAAGAACACTTCTTTACGACAACAGTAGGAACCCCAAGATCCAAAATATGCTTGTGTAAGCTCTCCTCCGTGATAGATGGAATAGGTAAGGGGAATATATTACTATTATTAATGTGCGAAAAGTTGCTACTTTCTGGATAAAAATCGGATGATTCAAATGCGCCCCTGAAGTATTCAGCAAATAAATTACAAATAACCTTAGAATCGTTACTAGAACTTAACCCGAATTCCATAGTTGATGGATAGTTATCAACCCTTCTCTTCATATTGACGTAATCAAAAAATGCACGGAAGTCAGAGAATAAGTTGCCTCTAAGGTTCAGTAGGTATTCTTCATATAGAGAACGAGAAAGACCTATGAAATGTTCGTGACAAAGAATAAATTCACGCTTAGAGTCTAAACTTCCCATTCGCAGGTACCTTTTGAAGAGTCTATTTTTCCTATTTCTGAGAGTTTTTAATTCTCTGTGAAACCAGGGGGGAGCGGATTCTCTACTTCTAACCCGGACATAGGGGACAGGAATATTATAAAAAAATTTGTGCTAAAGTCAATGGGATATAAGTCGAAAAAACGTAAATTCTATTTAAAAAGTTTAATGAGTTAAATCTGAATTATATAAATAAATTATAAATTTATTTTAATCAAGTATCATGATATATATATACCTTGAGACATAAAAAAACGGTTTTTCAGTAAAAAATAAATAAATAATAAAATAAAAAATAATGTTACATTTCAAAAACAAATTAACTTTCAATTTCATTTTGCGCACCTACAAGTACCTACATATTTGTGTTTGCATTACGATTGCGAATTCCCAATATAAAAATAACTATATGTCAACAAAATTAAAAACACTAAAATCTTTTCTAATGCGATTTCATATATATGAATTTATCACAGCGATTCCTAGTAAAGCCATTTTACGTTTTAGTATCAAATAAATACGCTAATAACTAATTACTTGGATTGTTTTTATTTCTGAAAAAAACGTCAAAGCTTAAAAAAAATTTGTAGTATAATGGCGAAAAGCATTAAAAGCACCAAAAATATTTCGATACTATGGCGTCTTATCTCTTCCATTTAGTTCGCGGTCAAACGATAATTTTCGCGATACTATGGCGAGTATTGGTAACAAAATTTATCGATACTCGTGGTTATAGAGTAAATAGAATACTGAGGTCAAAAACTCGATACCGAAGGAGAAAGTATCGCATCGGTACCGCCCATCCCTAATAGCAATCCATTTTAATTTTAATTTAAAAAATCTTACTCAAAATTTTTCAAGTTAACGTATGTATTTATTCGAAACTTTTGATACAATATTTCAAAAGATATACATACACTACTATCGAATAGTTTTGTTATTTTGTAATATATGGGTAAAGTTGCGGATAATTAAAAAAACCTAACATGAATCGATTTTTTTTTGCTCTAATAATTCCATCTGAGCGTTAGTCAGTATCACAACGCATATAAGCAGGCCATTGCGCAGGATTTTCTGCGGAAGGCTGGGGGGGGGGGGGGGGTTATCTTAATTCATTTACATTTTAGGTTATTTTTTTAATATTTCAGTCAATTTTTTTCTAATCAAGGAGTTTCGAAAATTTTAAAAACCGTGCGGATGGGCCTGCATATAAGTGCGAGAATCTTCTGCATACGCGGGTGTTCTTGAAACAGAAAATTGTCTCTTATTGTGGGCGTATTACAGTTGCATCGTTTGTATTCTGTAAGGCTGATTCATATAAACGTAACATTAACATTTCGTTATTAGCACACGATGGTCATCAACACTCTACAATCTGTTCAAAAAAAAAAAAATCATTATTTTGCTAACGTTTTACGTGAGTCGTTACGCCACCACCCAGCTCATTGCATTCGATTGCAATTTTCTAAACGGTCCTCCTCTTCACGCTCTCGCAAGGACCGAATTTTTCATCCGGAGCGGCTACTAAAATATATAAAAAGTCGAAATACTTTGTGCAGAAATGGATAGAACGATATAAGGCAACATAGACAGTAGATGATTAAATGGAACGCGGAAAACAGCAAAGCAAGGCAAGGCCATTTTCAAACTTTTCAAGAGTACCCCACTCTACAGCTACGATACGATGAATAAACTAGCGGAGAAGGATATACACGTCAGCACAAATAGGAAAAATTTTAACTCTTTTTGGTGAGGTCAAATGCCTGGGTATACTATAAGATTCTGAACTTAGCTAGAATAGAAGAACGCATAGCAAAAACAAATGTGGCGTCCTCGCGTGTAGGACGACCGTTAGAGTCAAACAGGGACTAAACCCCAAGGTGGAAAATTGGATGTACTCCACCATAGTCAGGCCTATTCTTTGCTACGGCTTATAAGTCTTGTGCGGTAGTGGTATAACTTGATGTGTTATACCACTACCTAATCAAATTACAATTTCAATTCTTTATTGATTTAGATATAAAATATAAACGAATAACTTTGAATGCGTTTCGGGTACTGTGCCCATATAACGCCTTGTTTATTTATTTATTTATTTAAGATTCATCAACGTCATAAGATTACTTAACATGTAAATATAAATACAGTCACAAAATCAAATAAGAATCACAATAATTACAATAATCAATAACTAGAAAATAATTAATTTAAAACAATAACTGGCAAAATAGAAAAATAATTAACTAGAAAAACAATTAATAATACATAATAATTACAAAATAATAACAGAGTAGTTAGGAAAGTTTGGCCTTCACAGAATTTTTTGACAGATTAAAATCAATTTTGTTAAAATGCGAATTAAAAAACCGAGACATTGACGTGACGGGCTCGTGAAAACCGTAATTTGTGCGATGCTGTGGAACTTTAAGAAAATCTCGATTTCTCAAGGAGCGATTCGGAATCGATATATTAAAAGAAGACAACAACACTGGAGAGTCAACATTACCTTGAAGACATTCAAAAGCGAAAACAGTTCTAGAGATGTTACGTCTATCTGAGTATGGCGGCAGGATAAAAAGGTCATTCCAAGGAAGCCCACGAAGTGCAAAGCGAACAAAACGGCGCTGGACTGCCTCTACCCGGTCAATTGAGTCACGATAAAATGGTGACCAAACACAACTAGCATACTCCAGAATAGGCCTAACAAAGGTGCAGTAGAGAAGCCTGGTGATATAAGGGTCGTCAAATTCCATCTTTTTATAAAACCCAACGTAGAATTAACCTTAATAACTATCTCAGCAATGTGATCGTCAAACGTAAAACGACTGTTCAACCAGACACCCAAGTCCTTGGTCCTAATAATTTTTTCCAGAACACAGCCATGCATGGTGTATTTGAAGTCGAGAGGATTCTTTCTACGAGTAAAACACACAGAGACGTACACTTACTTAATATTGAGGGGAAGATAGTTATCAGAACACCAGTTGTAGAAAGCGTCTAAGTCAGAATTTAAAAGTTCACAGTCACGAATAGAGGACACAACACGGAAAATTTTGGCGTCGTCAGCATAACAAAGAATTTTTGAATATTTCAAGAATAAAGATACATCATTGATGTATATAAGAAATAAATCGGGCCCAGATGACTTCCCTGAGGTACGCCAGAGGAATTAAAAATAAACTTGGATAGTGATTCACGGAAGGACACACGCTGAGTCCGATTTAGTAGGTAAGAACGAACCCAGTCTACAAACAATGAAGGAAACCCGAGGGCCGTCAACTTGTGAATCAAAATTTGGTGGCTTATTCTGTCGAATGCCTTGCTAAAATCTGTAAAGATACAATCCACTTGCTTTCCAGCCTCAATTTTGGATAAGCAGAAATTTGAGAATTCCAGTAGGTTAGTCGCAGTAGACCTACCTTTCATAAAGCCATGCTGGAAAGTTCCAAGAAAAGGTTTGCAATGAAATTATAGTGTATCACAAACTAATGCCTCAAAAATCTCAGCAATACAACACAAGTTTGCAATGGGTCTGTAATTGGAAATATCACACCTCTTGCCTTTCTTGTGAAGAGGGATAATAAGAGATGATTTCCAAGAAAGACTCCACAAGAAATAGATAAATTAAATAAATAACAAAAAACAGAAACCAAGGAAGAAGAGCAGTTTTTATAAAGGGAAATAGGAATATCATCAGGACCGCACGAAAAACTATCTGCCAAAATATTGATGTGTTTCGCGACTGTATCGTCATCAAATGTAAGATCTTTCATTTCCAGTAAAGAAGGAGTAAATAATGTCAAGTAGCTAAAATCCTTAGAGCTAGTATCACAGTTGTCAGAAAGAAAAGCTGTCTTAAAAAAGTCGCCGAAAAGGTTCGCAATCGTCAAGGGATCACTACTTTCAGTGTCACCTAGTTTTAATAAAGTAGGTTAGCCGTCGGTGCTACGCTTAGAGTTAACAAATCTCCAAAACTGCTTAGGCTCACCGCGTATAATGGACCTTATTCTGTTAACGTAATTATTATATGAGGCATGAATTTCGGAATTGAAGTTATCGCGCAATTGTGAGTAGATATAAAAATCGCTCCTTGATGTCGCTCCTTGATGAGCAGAACCGCTTCCATGCTGTATTTTTTAAGTTTTTAAGATGCTTCAGCGAGTTGAGCCAAGGCGGACTAGAAAAAGAAGAAAACGAACGAGAAACAGGAACACAATGCAAGAAACAAGTTAACAAATTGTCATAAAAAGCACTTACCGCCACATCAATGTTCCGCTCATAAAAAACATTAGACCAATTACAACTCAATAAAAAATTATTCAATACAGAAAAGTCAGCCTTTTTAAAATTAAAAGAGAAGTCGTCGTGAATCAGAAATGCAGCAGGCAGTGGATCGAAGACCAAAGCAATGTGAAGCGCAGGATGATGAGACGTCTCAGGAACTAAAGGAATCGGGCAACGCCTGACCAAGGTGCTGCATGGGTCAGTGCTAAACACCAAATCCAAAAATCTGCCGGAATCATTAGCGATGCTGGAACACTGTACAAGCCCGGAAGAGGTAATGCCGTCGATTAAACATAGAGAACTCTGCGATGCAGGTGATTGGAAAGGAATCAGCCCGTCAACATCTGATGACACCCAGCTAATACTTGGCAGGTTGAAATCTCCGAGGAGCAACAACTCATCTTGAGCACGCAAAGAGGAGGAAAGAGTGTCGATGCAGGAAGCAAGTGAGTCGTAAGTATCCCTGGTCGTTCCCGGAGGAATGTAAGAGGTGGCAATAAACACGTTCTTATCCGGCAATCTGAGAACGATACATAAAAGTTCCAAAATATTTGAGTCTAAGATCTCAACAACAGATCAGGGGATGTTGCGACGAACAGCGCATAGTACTCCTCCCCCGACAGGAGCGCTCACTGCAGATAGATGTCGGTCACGCCGAAAGACGATGTATTCCGGGCCAAAAAGCTCAGCATCGGCGATCATACCACAAAGCCAAGTTTAAGTCAGACAGACCACGTTGTTACATTTACATTTTATAATTTAACATTTTAATTTAATTTTATTTACTTTAACGTTATCTTATTCAATAGATTTTACAATATATGTAGTATTATTATAATCGGTTTTAATTTAATTTTTTGTTTGTTTGTGTTGTTCTGGCTCTATGTTTAAATTAGGTGATATATGTTGTGTTTTTGAAATATTGTATGAAATAGTATTAGGGCTGTGAAAATTTGGCGGTGAATAAAGGCATTCTTCGCAATATTAACATTTAGCACACCCACAGCGGCTTAAGAGGTCAGGCTCAACATGTTGCCACTGAACATATACTACAGAAGTATTGCAGCAACAAGCGTAGTCAGGCTGAAGGCTATCTGGTGCTGGAAGAAGATAATGAAGGGACATACTACCATTTTATGAAGTTACACTACACTTATAACAGGATGGATAGGGACTACCTAGTCCCAGACATAACCTTTAATAAGAATTACAAAGCTGTCAGCTAGAGAGGAATAGGATAGGAATGAAGTAGTGGAAACATCTAGTACTTAGTTTAGATTAGGTTAAAGTGGCTGCATAAGAATTCACATTTTGGCCAAGGAGACACATTGTGATACCATACCAGTTCACGGGGAGTCAAAATAAATTTGGCAGGGATTGGAAGGGTGTTCAGCCTCAACCGTGATTGGGAACCATTTGGAATTCCCGATAAATCGAGCTAGGTCTACACGTCAGTGGAGCCTAGTTCGGTTAGCTCTTCAAAGTACGGAGAGCCCAAAAACCGGTTCCTACGGTTGGCTAGGGCCGGGCAGTTACCGAGGAGGTGGAGTAGGGTTTCCTCATCCTTTTCGTCATGGCATCTCCTACAGAAGTCGTTGAAGGAGCGCTAAGTATATCGGCGTGTCTACCTATGGGGCAGTGGCCCTTAATATCGCTACGGTACTGCTAATTGCTTTGCGTCCTAGTAGAATGAGCTCTCTTAACCGTTTAGGGTCAAGCTTTGGCCATATATGTCGGGTAATCAGACAGGTGTGTTCCTCCTGCCAATTAATATTTGCAATCCTGAGAGATTCCTGTGAGAGTTCCAGTTTGCAAGTGACCAGCGGTTTACCCAGCTGGTGGTTTATGTCCGAATCAGGACGATTGGTACCGATTCTCGCTAGTTCGTTGGCTCTACAGTTACGGTTGGCTTACAGTTACAGTGAGCCGTACTTTCAGGTGCTCAGCTATGTCATTTAGAGCGAAGCGACATGTTTCAACCGTTTTGGAGGTAGTGTATTGTTAGGGATTCGTCTGCAGCCGCAATGAATAAAAAGATTTTCCGAATTTTAATTGCAATATTTATTTCACTTGTAATTCACTAGTCGTACAACAGACGTGCATATTTTTTTATTGTATAGTACAACTAAACAAGAGTATCTAGTTAAAATTTGAGGTCGATTGGAGCAAAACTTCCGGAGATACAGTGCCTCGGGTCTCCCTCCATCCGATACATCCCATATACAAAAGATCAGTGTTAAAACTTTAAACGCGTTTTTCTCACACTTGCTTTTTCAGAGTCGGTGCCCACTGTAGCTAAAAATCTACTGCACCGATCCTTTTGAAATTTCGCACACTTTTTCTTTACATAAATGACGAGGTAATGACGTCGAGTTGCCAAAAAAATTATCAAAAATATGCTTTTTTTGTGTCGAATTAGCCTTACTTCACCCTTAATGCGATTGTTATGAATGGTTAGACTTTTGCCATTCTTTAGTCTTAAAGTAACTGTTTGGTTATTGTGTAGTTTTATAACTTCATAGGGTCCATTGTAATTAGGACAGAGTTTCTTGGCTACTCGAGATTTAATGTTTTGTAAATAAACCCTATCACCTAAGCGATAAAATGGAATAGAAGCTTTTAAATCATAGTTTTCCTTCAATTTTTTTTTTTAGATTTTATTAAGTTTTCCCTGGCTAGTTGCTTAGATTTGTTCAACCTATATTTTAACTGATCGACATAGTAGTCGTATGTGTACTTGAATTCTGGAGGTTGCGTCATCGAGCTAGGGAGTATGGGCTTGTTGCCAAATAGAAGTTCATAAGGTGAGAACTTTGTACTCGAATGCACAGCAGTGTTATAAGAAAAAATAGCTGTGGGAAGCAATTCATCCCAGTCGTTTTGAGACGAGTTGATGTAATGTTTAAGATAGTCCTTTAGTGTAGAATGTGATCTCTCGAGTGCTTCTTTGCTTTGCGGATGAAAGCGGTTGTTTTGCTTTGTTTCATGTGAAACAGTTTAGAGAAATCTTTTAAAAGATTTGGTCCTTGGTCATACAGTATTGATTTTGGTATTCCAAAACTACTAATAAATTTTAAGAGAACCTTGGCGATCGTTTTTGATGTATGATTTGACACTGGATAAGCTTGAGAATATTTTGTAAGATCATCTTGCATTATCACAATGAATCTATTTTCATTTTCTGTGATGGGTAATGGTCCCATAACATCTGTGGAAGTAATTTCCATTGGTGCTTTATTATTCTTTCGTAGCACTTTGTTCATTTGACATTGTTCGCAAGATTTAACGTATTTCCTTATATCACGTTTCATATCGTTCCATTGATAAAAAGATTTTATTCGTTTATACGTTCTGTGGAAACCTCCATGACCAGAATGGGGGACATCATGATTTTCCCTTAAAATTTGAGGTATATTCTCTATTGAAGGAGATATTATTTTTCCATGATGAATAATCAGTTTGATTTTCACATTTCTGAAAATATATTTAATCATGGGTTTAATTTTGTTAAACTTGAATTGGTTGTTCTCTTCGAAGTTGGGTCAGAATAAGTGAAATTTTCACATAAATAATCGATTATTTTATTTTTTGTCGAAATTTTGGAAAAACATTCCTTTTTGACCATGATATTGATACTACTAAACAAAAAAATTTTTTTTTTATTTTGACCATAGTTATTGCAAAATGAAGTTTTTGGACACTTTATAAACAAAAGCTTATTATTCATAAAGTAATAATCCAATGTCAACGAAACTTGAAAATATTGAAGACAATAGAATAAACTTTAGTTAATTAAGAAAACATTGGTGAAAAAAATTTTTTTTTATAATTATTTAATCAATTGTTTATAAACAAATGATTTTTTTGTGTGTTCTGGGGCTATGAAAAATCTGAAAAAAATATCACTATACATCTAAACCTAAAAAAATCGAAAAATGTTGAGAAAAAACATGGATCTCAATCATTTCAAAACTTACAATGAAGAGACGCGCCCGCGTTACCAACAAGCGCTTTTACAGTGGGAATATATTTTACTCTAAATATTTTTATTTTAAAATTAAAAATGCATAACTTTACGCAGTTCAGAAAGCGTTTATTAATAGCATTTCATTGTTTTTATGTTTTCCAGTTGTACAGAAGTTAATTTATAATTAGTGTAAGCTTTACGTAGTAATTGGTAAGTACCGCGTTGCCAGTATAAGTTACACCAATGAATGAACATCGAAATCCGCTAAACATGAAATTTCCCTACATACAATACGTTTGAGTCGGATCTCAATAATTTTAAAATTTACAATGAAGAGAATACTGCTCGGCGTGGAGCACCAGGGCTCCTCGCGCCTCACCAAACGCCCGCGTTACCTATGAACACTTTTACAGCAGGACAGTTTGTAGCGATCAGTGGATTTAAAGATAAAGTGTGTAGTTCTGAAGTGGATTTAAAGTAATGTTCTTTAAAGTAGAATTCCATCTATAATAATGTCACCACCGAATACATGTTGCAACCCCTTTAAGAGGGAAAAACATAATGGCGTTTATAAAGGAATTTTAAAAGTTACGGAGAAGTGGAACGGTATTTATTCTAATTTCATTGGAAAATTCTTGTGCGGCACATGCAGGAAATATATAAAGAAGAGAAATACGGCTAATTTGTGGCCAAATCTGGCGAAAAAAGTAGTTTTTATTTCCGAATCTGCAGATGATGAAATGTACACCAGCAGTGAATCAGATGATTCTGACTTCGAAGGTAAAATTTATTATACTTTACGTCAAACATATTTGGATTATATGCCTGCTGATCCATAATAAATAATAATAATAAGAATAATTCTTAACATCAACGTTGATAAATCATCCTCGTTTTATAGAAGAATTCTCTATAAATACAAGCCATGCAATGGAGAATAAAAAATCAATTATATTTGACTTCCAAAAAGATGTCGCCATAGCAGCCGAGATCAAAATTGCGTTATCAAAGGAAGTGGATTCTAAAAAACGAATGCGCTTACTGACAACGGTACCAATAGAATGGAATGCATTAAAAATTCATAGACTGTTGGGCGTCAGTCGTTACACCGCAAAAACTGCTCTAAAACTTCGTAGATCATCAGGATATGGTGCAACTCCGAGCCCAAAAATTGGAACTTCTTTATCAAGAGACATTCTTGAAGATGTTCAGAAATTTTATGGTTCAGACGAACATAGCCGGGTTATGCCAGGAAAGAGGGACTGTATTACAGTAAATAAGAATATTGTTCAGAAAAGACTAATTCTCTGCAATTTGAAAGATTTGTATGACAAATTTTTGTTGAAACACCCAGACACAAAAATAAGTCTTTCGAAATTCACGAAGCTGCGACCAGCTAATTGCGTTGTTGTGGGTTGCAGTGGGAGTCACAATGTTTGCGTTTGCAAAATCCACAAGAATATGGAACTGAAGATAAGTGGATTGAATCGAGCGTTAAAAAAATCTGGCCAAAAGTATGATATTGATGATCTAACGAAAAAAATGATGTGTCCCAATTCGAATCAATCTTGCAACTTGTTAATGTGTGAACATTGTCCTGATTTTTCATCGATATCAACAAATCTTGAAGATCTTTTAGAGGCTGAAAATGTTGCTGAAATATATTTTAAAAATTGGACTTGTACTGATAGGTAAAATTTAAATATCCTTTTCACTTTCACTTCGTTCTTGGATAAAAAAGTCAGTTGTAAGTAAATAATATTATATAATATTATTTTTCAGGTGCGGATTATGTAGAAAAATCTGACGTGTTTTTGAAAAACTTGGAGAAGGATATACTATTATATATAAAGCATGATTATATAGCGGAATCTCAAGCTCAGTATTTGTATTATGTGAAATACAATTTGAAAGAAGGAGAACTACAATTTCAAGATCCAGGACGCGGTTCAGTCGTATCACTGGTCCAATGATCAGGCCACACTTCACCGCTATGTAATTTATTATAAAATGGAGAGGATTGAAAATAATTCTATTATAAAATTCATTGCTCATGAATGTTTCGTTGTGATTTCAGAGAGCAATAAGCATGATACAGTCGCGGTCCACTTGTTCAACAAAAAAATGATAGATCACTTGAAGCTAATTTTTGGAGAAGAAAATGTTAAAAAATTATATTTTTTTTTCTGATGGTTGTGGAGGTCAATATAAAAATAAATATAATTTTACAAATTTGTCACATTATAAAAAAGATTTTAATATTGAAGCCGAATGGAATTTTTTTGCGACCTCACACGGGAAAGGTCCTTGTGACGGAGTGGGGGGTACCGTGAAAAAATTAGCTTCCCGTGCAAGTTTGCAACGGCCTGATGACCGTCAAATTACTACGCCTCTTGAGTTGTTTCAGTGGGCTGTAAAAACTTTTGAGAAAATTGTTTTCGAATTTTGTTCAAAAGGCGAATATAACAAGGAGGAATCAGCATTAAAAAAACGTTTTAACAAAGCTGTGACAATTAAAGGAACGCGACAGTATCATTCGTTTATACCTATAGACTCGAAAAGTATTGCATGTAGGGAAATTTCATGTTTAGCGGATTTCGATGTTCATTCATTGGTGTAACTTATACTGGCAACGCGGTACTTACCAATTACTACGTAAAGCTTACACTAATTATAAATTAACTTCTGTATAACTGGAAAACATAAAAACAATGAAATGTTATTAATAAACGCTTTCTAAACTGCGTAAAGTTATGCATTTTTAATTTTAAAATAAAAATATTTAGAGTAAAATATGGTCCCACTGTAAAAGCGCTTGTAGGTAACGCGGGTGCGTCTCTTCATTGTAAGTTTTGAAATGATTGAGATCCATGTCTTTTCTCAACAGTTTTCGATTTTTTAGGGTTTAGATGTATAGTGATATTTTTTTCAGATTTTTCATAGCCCCAGAACACACAAAAAAATCATTTGTTTATAAACAATTGATTAAATAATTATAAAAAAAAAATTTTTTCACCAATGTTTTCTTAATTAACTAAAGTTTATTCTATTGTCTTCAATATTTTCAAGTTTCGTTGACATTGGATTATTACTTTATGAATAATAAGCTTTTGTTTATAAAGTGTCCAAAAACTTCATTTTGCAATAACTATGGTCAAAATAAAAAAAAAAAATTTTTTGTTTAGTAGTATCAATATCATGGTCAAAAAGGAATGTTTTTCCAAAATTTCGACAAAAAATAATATAATCGATTTTTTATGTGAAAATTTCACGTATTCTGACCCAGTTCGGTAAAGATATGATCTTTGTATCATCCTTGATCAGTCGATTTCGGAGATTCTGAATAGTTATGAACAAGTCTCTGTAGAGAGGTTTTTCCCAATGTTTGTTTTTAACAAAACAATGATATATATTTTTATTCGTTGTATTGTTTATTGATTTTTGGACTAATAAAGCTCAGATTAATGATTGGAAATGATCTCCTTATTCTGAGAATTGGAAAGCAATTCTGGACAGTACTTATTACTTTCATGAAGATCCAGACTTGTTATCTAAGCAATATCGCTTCTTGATTGTATTGAGTAACTTCTTCATTAAAGTCGTATATGGTTGGGACAAGAGAATTATAATAAAACTTGACATACTCTTTGAATTAATCATCATTGATTGCAGAAGTAAAATTAACTTTATTTATCGGAATTCTGGATAAGGAATCAGCATTGGAATTAACTAGACCTTGTTTATAAATGACTTCATAGTCGTATTCCTCCAACTTTAGTCTTCATCGGACTAACTTTTAACCGGGGTCTTTACAGTTAAACAACCAGGTTAGAGGCCTATGATCGGTTACTATTTTGAAATGTCGCCCATAGATATACGGCCTGAAATGGTTCACCGACCAGACTATAGCGAGAAGTTCTCGTTCTGTTGAGCTGTAATTAGACTTTGATTTATTCAAAGTACGTGAAGCGAATGCAATTGGCAAGTCTTTACCAATTTGACCTTGTGAAAGGACGGCTCCAATAGCATAACTAGAAGCGTATGTTGTTACAACAAATTCCCTGGCAAAATCGGGATATTGAAGGATAGCTTCACTTATTAGTTTATTCCTTAAGGTGCTGAAAACTTCCTCTTGTTGGAAACCCTAAGTGAAGTGAACATTCTTTTTTAGAAGACCGGTCAACGGCTTTGAAATTTGAGTGAAATTTTGTATAAATAGTCGGTAATATTTAACGAGTCCGAGGAATCCCTTTATTTCCTTGGGAGTTGTTGGTCTTGGAAAATCCTCAATGACCTTGACTTTCTCGGGATTTGGCTTTACTCCAGAGTTGGAAATTACATGGCCTAGATAAGTGACCTCTTTCCTCTTTCTCTCAATGAAGATGCGTATCTGACTACATCGTCTAGATATTCAAAGCATGATATACCTTGCAATCCAGTCAGTACAGCATTCATCAAACGATGGAATGTGGCTGGTGCATTTTTGAGACCGAACGGCATTAAATTGTACTCGAAATGTCCGTTTGGCGTAGAGAACGCAATATTGCACTTATTTTCTTCATTCATCTGGATCTGGTGGAATCCAGAAGCGAGATCTAAGCTAGTGAAGTAGACGCTATGACCCAATTGATCGAGGATTTCGGTAATATTTGGCAATGGGTAACAATCTCCTACAGTGACATTATTCAGTTTTCTGTAGTCGATTACCACTCTCCATTTCATTTTTCCCGACGCGTCGATTTTTTTGGGGACGACCCAAAAGGATGACGACCACGGAGATGTAGATGGTTTGATTATATTTTGACGTAGAATATCGTTAATTTGGCGGTTAACTTCTTATTTGTGGCACTCCGGATAACGATATGTTTTACTTGTACTTGTACTTCTTACTTTACTGAGCATCGCCGGTATTTATATGATGATTTATTGAGCTAGTGGTTGACAAGGAGGTACCTTCTAAAAAGAATAAATGGTTGAACTGGGAGCATATTTTTAAAATGCTAGATTTTTCCTCTTCGTTAAGGTGATCAATTCTAATTTGAGAGGTAAATAAATCAATTTTATTGACTCTATAGTCCGAATTTGATTTGAATGAATATGCTTTTTCTGGTATAGGAAGTAATGTTGCATTAGCTGAAGTTAAGAGTACTTTATTTTCTCTTGTGTTTATTACTGTAGCAAACGCTTTGTTATTTGAATTAACTCTTATAAAAGCTTTGCTTAGGAATACTGCATCGAAGATTTGAACTTCCGGAATTATTCCTCCCGAGATTTCGGGATTTAAAACTGTTATTTCGATAACTGTTTCAGATCGAGTCTGAAGAGTACATTTTTCGGTATGATCCTTGTAAAAGAAAGGAATTGAAGTAACTAGGTTTGGTTTGGTTCTTATGTGAGTAAGCATTCGTCATAGACCAAAGTAGCTTTATAATGCTTAAGAAAATCGTTGCCTGAAATACCATCGTCGGGTATATTCGAAGTTGTAGCGGTTATATGAAATTTATGTGTTAAGTTCGTACCATTGGTTAAAAGTGTTAAAAAGCAATATCCAATTGATTGGATATGATTTTTATTTTCATCTATACCCTTAAGGCGAAGTATTTCGTTAGTGTAGTAAGGAGTTTTTTTTTATTTAAAGATGAAGATTTAATAAGAGAAATATTGGATCCGCTATCGATGAGAAATGTTACGGATTCAGTAACTGAACTTATACAACCGAAGGTTCCAAATATCGTGCTTTCATTGCTAAGCACTAATTTATGTTCATTGCAGCGAATTCGTTTAGTTCTCGAGGTGTTGCCGGTGCAAATCAAATAAACCAAACAAACTCAACAACAACTCCTTTCTTACGATTTCGTGAGCTGAAATGTTTAGGCAGTCTTCGATTGTGGGTTGAGTTTTTAATGTCTTCGGATATTCTACTCGTATAATATAGTAATTTCAATAGTTGCAGAGGTACTGCAACCTATAGGAAGGAAACATAAACATCCAAATCCGGCAACACATTTTGAAGTTAATTCCAGCCACCTTTTCACACCCTAATGTTAGGTACAAAATTCTAACCATGGCGCTAGTACGGCAACGTAGTCTATACCGGAAGAGATAATCCGCATAATAACGAAGTAAGGTAATAATTTTTTCTCCTATTATTACTCAATACAACAAAAAAAGAACCATCCAAATCGGTCCACTCATTATAAAGTTAGGTTCACTCCCTCCCAACTAACACACAAAAAGTTTTTTTATGTGGTACCAATGGATGCATATACGCTACCCGATAGAAAAATAGTCATCCAAATCGATTGATGCGTTACGAAGTCAGACTATGCCGACCCCCTCCCTTACTCTAGGCCAAATTTTTATTCTATTAGCACCCAGCAGAAAAAGAATCATCCAAATCGGTCCACGAATTACGAATTTAGACTACCGCTTCCATTCCCCCCACCTTAGGTAAAATTTTTTTCACCTATTAGCAATGGGGGATCATACTATGTATATACGACAAAGAGAGAACCATCCAAATCGGTCGACGCTCCCACCCTAACCCCAGAAGAATCGTCAAAATCTGTCAACGCGTTACGAAATTATGTCATGTGAGACGTACAAGACATATAGAAAAAAAATGATACACGTCGAACTTAGAACCTTTTTGTTGAATTAACAATTGAAGAAATAAAAAGATCAAAGAGAGAACAACAAAATTGTTCGAAGCTACAAAACAAATTCGTTGGAAAACATCAAAAACATCTTAAATGAGGTGAACAGTGAACGAGAAAAGAAAATCTGTGAAAGAACCGTACAAAGAAAATTGAAAGAAAAAGGTTTTAAAGCATATTAAAAAGCATAAAAAAGCATTTATAGCACATAAATAACCCTGCAGAATTTTGGTGAAATATCCTTTGGACCGATGAGAACATATGTTCCTCAGATCGTACTTATGAAAATAAATTTGTCTATTCCTCTAGTGGCGGCAAGATAATAATTTAGGGTTGCATTTCATACAATAGTATTTGGCCAATTGTAAGGTGTCTAGAAAAGATGTATCTATCAGTCACGATATTTGAAATTTTGAATGATTGTGTCCTGCAACAAGATAACGCACCTATTCATACAAACTGTAATATTCACAAATATTTGCATAAACTTTCTTAAGATATTTTTTAATGGTCGTCGCAAAACCCCGACCTCAATCATTGAGAAGCTTTGGCATTATCTCAAGTCATAAATTCCAACTAGAAAAGAAAGATTGTCGGAAGAGACTTGGAGGGACGTTATAACGGTCAGAAGTGGGACTCCTAAAGAAATACTGCAAGAGCTAATAGATTCGATGCCTACACGACTCGAAAAAGCCATTGGCAGCCAAATTGGGTTAGTACTGCAACTGCATGATTCAGCAACTCATTTTGTGCAGCTAAGCAAATCTGAATGGAAGTGTCTATTTACCACTCTCAAATTGCCGTGTAATTTCCATGTACACGCAACTACACGTAAGTAAACGATAAGTGCAAATAGTATTATTACTGGTAATAGCTTATCACAGCCTGTTCTAGATACAAACCTGGCTACGGCCCCTAGTTAATAAAGCATCTAAAAGCCTGATTAATACACCTCTTCCTCCCAGAAAGTCTAATAGAAATTTGACGTACTTTCCGTGTACTTCCGTGTACACGGAAATTACACAGCAATTTGAAGGTGGTAAATAGACACTGCCAATCTGAATAGGCTCTATGTTATTACTATTCAGGGTAATATAAAAATGTACAGCAGCAAAATTAGGATTTAAGATAGAGATGCAAAATACGGCTTTGCTTTTTTTCATATTTTACGGCTTTTATGGTTTTTTCAGCTTTTTTCATAAAAAGACGGCTGTTTTCATGCTTTGATCTGTTCGTGAAAAAACATGAAGTCACGGCTTCTTATGGTTTTTTCCGATTTTTATGTTTTAAACCATTTAAGGCCGCTTTTTGCTTTTTTCCTTTAAATAAACCAACGAAGGAAAAGTTTCTCAGAACTTTGTTTTATTTAATAATTTATGTTGTTAGAGCTAATCTTAGCATTGAGATTCCGCATAACTATTTTGATATCACATTTAGGAGCCTTATCAAAGGTATCGCCAAAGAGCTGTTAGAAGGTCTCCTTCGTTGGTATATCCGCTTGGTCGGACTCTGGAGTTGATAATCGGTCGGATATCGGTGATCAGTGCAGTATTGATTGGCTAGCAAGCTTGGTTAGCAACATGCCTACACCTGCCCTGCGGGGTGTATCTAATTCTTCCTGGCCAGAGAATAGCAGCACGGTTTCGATATGGGTGATGTAAACTCTCCACTTTCTCTCCATCCAGTTTCGCTTAAACATAAAATATTTATTTTGTACTGGGCCATTTCCCGTTTCACCTCCATGATCTTCACGTATCCACACTCGTCCCACAGAGTTCTCACATTCCATAGCCCGATTGTAGTACGATGTTTATAGTCAAAGGAGGTATCCGAAGCGTACTAGATGTTTCGTGTGTATTGGTTGGTTTCAGCGGGTTGCAAGGCTACCTATTCTATCCCAGAAGGAGGCGTCTTGGGAATCACCAAGATTGTATTTATAATAGCGCATATATTTCATCTAAGCGTAGGTGTTCGTAGGCTTATGACCGGCTACGGCTGAGCTGAAACTTTGGAAACCAGGTTCTCCCTTGAGCAAGATCGATTGCACAGTTAAAGAATTAATTAGTATTTATATATATGTTATGGGTAAAGCCTGAAGTCTGTTTTAACCAGCTTTAGCCAAAATGATTAAAATTGAGCGGCTAAAGATGTTCAAAACGACAGAAATAAGGCTTTATCCAATAGTTGTTGGCTAAATTCTTTTTTCGTACATTTTATTCATATTCGGCGTACCGCCTTCTATACCTTGGACAAATTCTTCTTCAAATATTTTCGTAAATTATAATTTCTGTGTGCAAATACTTTCTTTCATAAAAAGTATTCTTCAAATATTTTGTAAAAGAGAAATTATTATTTTGGCGTACACAAATTTATTATTATTAATTTGTGCCCTTCCTCCTGCACGTTGTTGCAAATTCTAATCAAATATTTCTTTACGGTGCTTTTTTTTAAAGTGGCTTGAAAAGTTAGTAATTCGTTTTCTTTACGCATTATTGAATTAAATTTTGTTGTAAATACATACATGTATAAACAACAATTATGTTTATGTTTTGATTGATGTATCTCTAAATAAAGTAAAAAAAGTTATGCTAAGTTCGTATTAGCAATTTTAATTTCCAAACGGTATAGTGTATGTAGACATTAGTTTTTTCCAAAAACGATATAATATTTATGAACATTACTGCCAATTGGTGTCAAAAATAATGCTCGTGAACATTATTTCGGTAGACCTAATTACACTGCACCATAGTTTGCAACAGATGGGACGTTATTTACGACAGATACGTATACATAAATAAATATTTGTTAAGTGCTAAATACGCCGATACTTTCGACTTACTTAGATCACTTATGTCAAGCCATACATTTTTCAAAACATTGAAAATGAAAACGAAGTTGGCACTATTTAACTCTTGGCCACCTTTCACGAAGCAAGTTAATCTACTTAATCAAGTTACACTCTGCAATCTTTCATCAAGAGCTCTACTAATTGAGTCTGCACGGATAGAATTCATTCACTAAAACAAATATTGTTAGCATATGTTGCGCTAGTAAGACGCTAAAATTCTCACTTATACGAGTTTCTTCGCCGACAAGCAATTCGGTCTCGTCTCTTATCATGACTGCAACGTCCAGGAAGTTGGAATTATAATAGAAAAAAGATGATTGGAGCTCGTAGACAAATATTATTTGCATAGCTGTAGAGTCATCATCAATGAATCAAGTTGTGACGTTCTTAAGCCGTTTAAAGGGACGACGTAACCTTCTGATTCAATTAAGCGTTCAGTGTGGGAGGCGCACGATAACTGGGAATATTAATTAATTTATTTTCTGCTTAATTTATAGCTCAATTGAAAGTTGAGATAATTTTTTCCTCAGCACTGACTATTATGGGTTAGCTTTTTTTACTGTGTTTGACATAATGAAGATCTATATAAATAATTAATATCGCTATCAATTCCCATCCTTCTCTCAGTTTTGCTATCTCCATTTCATAATTAAGTCAGTCTTAATTGTATCATTTCATTACCGAATTTATTGACTATTCAGCAGTAACGTGTTTGACTTTTTATACGTAGTTGCTGGAAAGGGATATATTTCGAAAATGGCTTTATTTATTTATTCAATGTTAATCAATTACTGATTACTGCAAACTAAAAAAAATACCAATACTGAAAAAACTTAAATCTTAACAATCATTGATTACTGAAATTAAATATAAAAAAAATTCTGGAGTCTGGTCTAAGGCATATTTTTATAGAGAATCAAGAGACAAACATTTTTCCCATACAAACTTTTCATGTACGAATGATATTTCATGGTGTTCTAGTTGATAAATGTCAATTTTTCTTGAACATTTTGATTTTTATTTTGAAAATATACTTTTTTAAGTAATCTACATTTAATGCTCTACAAAATTATCCATTTTCAGAGAATTAGCGGGCACAAAAAAGTACGGTAGAACCGTCTAAAGAACTTTTGAACGAACATTTTCAAGAAAAATTTGCTTTTCTCAACTAGAACATTATGAAATATCATTCGTACATCAAAAGTTTGTATGGAAAAAGTGTTTGTCTTTCGATTCTCTATAAAAATATGCCTTAGACCAGTCTCCAGAATATTTTTTCTGAACATTTATATTTCATTTAAGTAATCAATGAATTTTAAGCCATTTCTTTGGCTTTAATTGAATACTGCATGGGGTTTTTCCACTAGACCAGTATTTCCCAAACTTGCTATTCACATGGACCCCTACTTACAGCAAAAACCTGTTCATGAATCCCATGAAATAACTCTACTTAATTGCATAATAGAAAAATTACAAATTTAACTTTGATGTCTTGAATGGTAAATGGTGACATAAAAATAAAATATAAATAAAATATTTGGATATTTAAAGAAGTATTTATTGAAATTATAACTTTTCTTTTCAAATACAAAAACACATTATTATTTTTTCAATGAGATGGGTGAACCTGATGGGATGATATGAGATTATTTATTTTCGGCTCTATGTTTGTGAGTAACATTCATAAGTCCCCACGGGCAGTAATTTCCAGTTTTCTTTTTTTGTGATGAGGCTCATAACTGCACTTAATCCACGTTCTACTAAATAGGAAGACGGGAACGCAATCAACAGCTTCTGTACAGTGACCCATAATGCAGGATATAAAATTGGTATCTAACATTGTTTTCAGCTCCTCATTTATGGATAATTCAATAAGTTGCTACTGTATTATTATGAATTCATCTGAGTTTGTGGGTCCACTTCCAAAAGGGTCCAACACCTAATCGGGGATAACCAAGTGAAGAATGTTTTCAAATCTTTGGCTGAGGTCAGAATTAAGAGCCGTTAAGTGTTGACAATAAGCAAGCAAATCTTCATCTGGTTTTTGCAATTTTGAAAGATTTGGAAACTGAGAGAATTCTCCTCTTCCCAAGTTTTGCTTGTATAGAAAAAGATTTGCAACAAACACAGATATTATAGTTTTAGTTTTAATTAAATTTAATTGATCACCTTGTAGCTTCAAATTGGTTTCGTTAAATTTGATACGAAGTAATCTATCTTCTTTTGCAGATTGACGGCCGCGGTCAGCCCGACAACCACCGTGCGATGCTTGCCATTACTTGTATTTAATATACCTTACCTATACTTATATTTTACTAAGGACGTAAAAATGGCTTCCAATTTATTTATTGCTACTTATTTTAACTTTCATAATAATGAAAATGGGTCAAAATTATTTTACTTTATATTAAACCTTTCGCGAACCCCCCGCCGCTGTCCTCGCACCACCAAATTATTTTTTATTTGCCACAGCCCCCCTCACCGGTCACAAGGACCCCTGGGGGTCTGCAGGAACACTGCACTAGACTAACTTATTTTTTCGTTCTGATCTACAAAAAAATCCACATGGAGCAAAAAACAACACACTTTACACATTAGGGTGGTCTAATATATATATGTATAGTATATATATATATATATATATATATATATATATATATATATATATATATATATATATACTCGTATATATACCATACCATTTTTACATTAAATTCAACAAATTTAATTTCTGTTCAACAGATTTGATACTGCTGCACAACGAAAGGTCTGGATTTATGTATCTTCGAGCTAGACTACTTTCTCACGAACTTATTTGTGAAATATTCTCACCTGTTTTGTTACTAAACAAGGACACAATATTGATAAAAATGATGAATGAATGCCTTCAAATAATGTATATATATATATATATATATATATATATATATATATATATATAACTTCACCTGATTTGATTACAAAGTGCTAAAGTGCTAGATATGATAAAAGCATAGAAAACAACATGATGATAATAATAATTATTAGTATCTTATTAAAATTAAACTGGTTTTGAAATTGAAAGTAATTAAATAACGCACGTGATAACACGTATAGCGTTCAATCTCAAGCCATTGCTAATGTAACATTTTTAAATCGGTGCTAGGAAGTAAATAATATCAAGAAAAATTCGGTGACCAACTAACCACCAACATATATGTAGCTCTAACCATGGTACATAATATATCTGTTTTATGTAAACCTTATTTCTGACGCCGCCTGTATGTATTCAGTAATGGAATTAGGTGTTATTATTAAAAATGTAATTAGAAAAAATACATTATTTTTATTTGGTTCTGGTTTCTCTTACACGTGTTTAGTTATAATTTGGTCGTAGAGGAAAGCGTTTATATCTAAATAAAATGGGTCCGTATTATAAAGGAAAGATGGATAAGAGGCTAAAGAGCGCACCAAAACTTTAAACGCGTTTTTCTTGAAATGACATTTTTTCAACTGAGTGAGACTTAATCTCAGGATCTACTGAACCGATCTTAATAAACCTGGGTGCGTTTTGTTTGTGAAGGTATACCCTTTTGTAATTTATCACATTTTAGAAAAATAAATTAAAAAATAAATAATTAGCCATTTTTTTCAATTTTTGACTAAGGTAAGAAACCTTCCTTTATAAAATCCCGTTCGAATTTTTTGTTTCAGACTTCTCAACTCTGAGATTATCTCTCACTCATCGGACTATCTCTTTTTCGAGCTCTTGACTTCAGCGCCCCCTACCAATAAGGAAAAAAATAGAAATTAACTAAATTTTTTTTTTTTTAACTTTAAGGACTAATAATTTCAGATAATATCTAATAAAGCAGCTGAGAAAAAAATAATTAAAAAAGTGCTTATTTGTTGGTACTTTTTCCAATAGTAGTACCTGAAGAAAAATGTTGAAAGGAAACTCTCATTAAAGGGAGACAGGATAGATTGCACACGTAAGTATATAACTTGATCGAACGAAAATGGGGGGAGGGTCGTTTTGCTACCCCGATTTGAGAATAGAGGAGGCTATTTTGTCACGCCATCAGAAATATCATGGGCAGACATGATATGGGATGCTATATTTTATTACCAGCGTTGCCAATCGAGTCAAATGGAATTACACACCCTGCTCTCAGAAATTACACACATTTAAGTTAAATTACAACATTAAAGAAAATTACCGAAATGCCAAATAGTAAGAAATAACACTCTAGTAATACAGGGTGTTTCAGATCTGACGTACCAAAATTAATAGGGCGATAGATCTCAACTAGGGAAACAAAAAATTGTATGGCAGAGGGGGGAGGCATCTCAAGCGTTTGGAAGTTACAGGGTGATTCATAAATTTCAGTTTTTCATGGTATGCACATTACTATTTTATTTTTATCTTTTGATCTACCCAACACAGCCACATCAAATAAACGCTAAAAAACAACGATGCTAATGACCCTTCCAAAAATTCAACACGACTGATCTAATTTCTACCATCGTACGTACATTCACTTCCAGAAGTGAAAACAATGGTGTGCGATTACCTAAAGTTCAGCATTTTCCCAAATTGTCTCCGAAATTCATGTAATTAGTACACCCGTTATTTATTTTTATTGGATTGCCGATCATATTACCTTTCCAAAAAGGTGCAACATGTCCACGTAAACAAAATATGTAGAAATTTGTGCGTAGAAATCCTATCGGAGAGTAATATAAGAATAAACAAATTAAAGAAATTAAACTCAAATTAATTTTAAAATGGTTTTTATTGAATTTAAAAATAATTACAATAAATCTTGATAAGTAGCAAAAGCAGTTAAAAATGTTCACCGCCACTTTGGATGCATACCAACAATGTCTTTCTAGGTCCCTGTTTAAGGCGTATTGCAATCAGCCTCTACCGTATTTTCGTCGCCGCATTCCCCATTCTGCTAACTAAATCCTCCCTTATTCTAACAGGGCTTGAATAAACTACATCCTTCATTGTTCCCATAAGAAACAGTCCAATGGATTAGGTCTGCAGATATAGCAGGCCAAGGAATCGGTGCACCTCGTCCAATCCAGCGGTTAGGAAATTTTTCACTTAGTATTTCATTAACAATGTTAGCCGTATGCGCTGGTACTCCATCGTGTTGGTGAAACATTCCCCTAAGATTATCCATAGGGTTCTCCTCTATTAGATCTGGCAGTGTATTGTACAAAAAGTCCACATAAATTTCACTATTAAGCACTTGCGGCAAAACTAATGGTCCTACCAAATGGTTGCCGATGATACCAGCCCAACATTGACACTGAATCTCTGCTGAAATGACGTCACCTTTGCTATGTGTGGGTTAGTGTTCGAATAGGTATGAAGGTTATGGAAGTTCGTGATATTATTTGTGGTGAATTCACATTTATCTGTCCACAGAATTCGATCCAGAAACGCTCTGTCGTCAGTGTAGCGTTCCAGAAGCCAAGTGCTAAATTTCAGTCTCCTCTCGGAATGTCCTTCCAATGATATCGACGTAATCCCCCTCGATTAATAACCCTCTAAACCCTAAATGACGACACTCCTAATCGCCTTGCGAGTCGTTTCGTGCTCATCTCACTGTATTGCCTCACGATAGTGATTATTTGGTGTTCGACGTCGGCAGAAGTTCCCGAAGTTTCGGGTCATGTCTCCAGGTCGTGTGAAGTTACACTTCCTGTTTCTTTTAAACTTTGGAAAGTACGTGTAAATACCCCTCTTTGGGGTGCTCGCCGGTTAGGGAATCTCCTTTGATATTCCAGTACAGCCGCTCTCTCTTTTCCGTCTACTATACCATAAATGTAAATAATATCCGCGTATTCCTCAAATGTAAATTCTACCATTTTTTAATAATTTTTGCTTAAAAACACCCGTACTTATTGATTTGCCTTTCAACTATGATAGGTTTTCCTGCTTACTGATCCTTTTTTATAGCAAAATTTCCATCAGGTACGAGTAACAGGACGTGTGAATTCTGGATACAGAGGGTGTGAATTCTGGATAGCACAAGCTAATATCGGCAATAAAACAAAATTATCCTAACATTTATTATAACTTTTTTGCAGCAATAATTAAAATAATTAACTGTTAACCCAAAACAAATATTTTCGACCATTTATCTTAAAAATTTTGTTTCGTTAAAGAATTTCCTACCTAAAGTGCAATAAAATAATTAGGTACTCAGGGAGTTCTAAGGATGCGGTTTTTCTAATCCTGTGTCTACCTTGTCATGTTGCACATTTTTGGAAACGTAATAAGATGGTCAATCTAATAAAAATAAAGAACAGGTATACTAATTGCATGAATTTCTGAGAAAATTTGGGAAAATGCTGAATTATAGGTAATCGCAAACCATTTTTTTCACTTTTGGAAGTGACTGTACATGCAATGGTAGGAGTTAGATCAGTAGTGTTCACATTTTTGGAAAGGCCATTGGGATAGTTGTTTTCAGCGTTTGTTTGATGTGGCTGTGTTGGGTAGATCAAGAGATAAAAATAAAAGAGTAATATCCATACCATGAAAAACTGAAATTTATGAATCACCCTGTAACTCCCATTCATGGCCATTCCCATATCCTAAGCACATTTTCCTTACGAACCTTAAGATGTTCCCAGTTTTTTAAGAATTACAGAAAAACTAATTGGCGAGACGATTGAGTAAGACAGGGAGATCTAGGACTAAGTCCCAAATTACACGAGAGGAATTTTACCCCATGACTCACGGCAATTCTCTTCTGTGCAAAAGTATAAAAACCCTCGGAGTGTTAATACGAAAGGGGCTTTCATTGACGTTGAAAAACCGGTTCATAAGTATTTTGTAGGCTTGAAAATTTGTATTCACCGGCTCAAGCAATACTTAATCAACCTGACGCCAAAAATTTGCCGAATCCTAATGAGGAAGTTACGAAAATGGACAAAAGCAAATCAGGAAAAACTCAAGCAAAACCCCTACGATTCGTGATTGACACTCACAGATGACCCTCTTGTTACTTCACTTTTCTCACAATGAAAAAAACAGGTTTTCGTCACTCATGGGGTAAAATCCCTCTCGTGTAATTCAGGATTAAGTCGTAGGAACGTACTCTGTTCCCAAACTCGCCAAAAACCGTGTACAACCAACCTTTTAAGGTATCTTGGTCGACAAACCAAGAGGCACTGCACTGATTCTGTCAGCAGCCAGATGCTGTTGGTCGACCGACAGTGATCAACACTCAGTGATGGGTGGTAGGCGGGTTTACATGCGAAGTTTATCGAGCAATACGAATTCGAGTGACTGGAGTGGTCGGAAAGCACATTTAATGTAGCCAGATTATACATTTTAGCAGTAGGCCACGAGGAAAAATAAGATAAAAAAGTTGAACCGACTTCACAAAAAGCGCTAAAAAGCATAAAAGAATTTTTAATTTTATATCTATTACGACATTTTGAAGTCGGTGCAAATCAAACAAACCAAACAACTACAACAAAAATATTTAATCGTCATTTCTTATGATCTCGTAAGCTGTATTATGTATTATTTTCAATTGTGGTACTGTAGTTGTTTTATTTGCTTAATTTGCACCGACTTCAAAATGTCGTAATAGATATAAAATTAAAAATTATTTTATGCTTTTTAGCACTTTTTGTGAAGTCGGTTCAACTTTTTTTTAAAAACTATTTTATTTTTCACTTTTCAGTGTCTTCTACTCTATACAACGAAGAAAGAACCATCCAAATCGGTCCACGCGTTAAAAGTTAGTTTTAACCCCCTACCCCACCCACATTCCACCAAACTTTTTTTCTCATGGTATCAATCAAGGAACATACTCTACCGAACATAAAAGGAATCATCGAAATCGGTCCACGCGTTACGAAGTTACTACCCCTCCCCCTCCCCTACCTCCACCATAGGACCAAATTATTCTCCTATTAGCAATGGGGGATCACACTCTATACAACAGCAAAAGAACCGTACAAATCAATCCACGCGTTACAAAGTTAGGTTCCACCCCCCTTCTCCCACCTCCACCCCAGCAACATTTGTTTTCTCGTAGTATCAACCAAGGATCATATTCTATCCAATAGAAGAAGAATTATCCAAATCTGTCCACGCGTTACGAAGTTAGACTACCCCACACCCCACCCACACCTTTCACCATAGGACCAAATTATTCTCCTATTAGGAATGGGGGATCATACTCTATACAACAGAAAAAGAACCATCGAAATCGGACCACGCGTTACAAAGTTAGGTTCCACAACCACCCCCCACCCCCATCCCCGAAAATTTTTTTCACCTGGATCATATTCTACCCAACAGAAAAAGAATTATCCAAATCGGTTCACGCGTTACATAGTTAGACTACCCCTCCCCCCACCCCACGCCAAATTTTTTTCTCCTATTAGCAATGGGGGATCATACTCTGTACAACAAAAAAAGAACCATCCAAATCGGACCACGCGTTACAAAGTTAGGTTTTACCCCCACCCCCCACCACCACCCTACCAAAAATTTTTTTTACATGGTACCAATCGGTGAACATACTCTACTCAACAAAAAAAGAATCATCAAAATTGGTCGATACGAAGTTATGCCCGGTCAGACATAAAAAAAAAAAATACGCGTCGAACTTAGAACCTCTTTGTTTTTGGGAAGTCGGTTAAAAATGTTCTGAGATGAAATCGTGGTAACAGCGTGCTGAGGAAGAGGGATGGAAGCATAGGAAAATGATGGGAAAATAATGCAGTCAGCAATACTCCATAAGAGCGTGTACTACCAATCTTTTTCGAACAGATTATAATTTCGTTACTTTCTTCAAATTTTTCTTAACACTGTGTGTGAGAGATTACTTTGCTTTCGAAAAATGTCTTCAAGTGTAACGGGAAGTTAAAGTCAGCCAAAAAATGAAGAGAATACGTTATGTATGGAGTTACTGAAGCCAGAGATCGTAGTTTATGTGATTTACTTAATGATGGAAAGCGTCCTGATGATAAAAGAGGACGTCACCCTAAAGCGAATACCGTGCCTCCTCAAATATCCCAAAAAATCCATGTACACATTCTCTGTTTTCCTAGGAAAAATACACATTACGCAGGAAAGGACATCGAATATCTTGATGCACGCTTGGATGTCAAGACATTCGATTTTTAAGGAGAAATTTTGATGTAAAATAAGAATGTTATTTGAAATCCTTCAAGGAAAACTTTTCTCTCAGATTTGATCGGCCTCATGTCGATACACGTATAACTTGCGAAGAACTCTGCACGAAAATAAAACCATCAAATTTATCAGAAAATGCAAAACGTTTGTTTGTCGTTATTCACAAAAGACGTTCCAAGAAGTTTTATAACAAAATTTCATCAGTTCAAGATCTTTGCAAGGAAAAAGATGACGTTACAGCCCTAACATTTGATGAGATGCAAATTCTAGCAGTGCCACACATACCAACACAAAATATTTTTTATTTACGGCAGCTGTGGGTTCCTTCTTTTGGTATAAAGATCTGAGAACTGGCAAATCGACATTTTACATGTATCACGAAGGCACAGCTAACAAGGGAGCAAATGAGGTTTGCTCTATATTTTTGCATTATATCGAAAATAATATTGGACCACATATTAAGCATGTTTTGTCCAAATTAAATACCACACAACTCTGTTTCTTGTTAAAACAAGATAAGGATGAGGTTTTCTTTTGCTTATTATTTATAAATTTAAAGGATTATTCAACATTCACCAATTTTTAAGTTCAAAGACTATATTCAGCCCAAAAAAGTCCTTGAAAATCCGTGTACTTTTGAATAACACAGTTTTTATTGATTCCTGAAAAGAGCTGATTGTGAGACTTATGTGGTTTTTGAAATGACCGACTTAATTGTACTTTTAATTTCTGAGAATATTACCATTACTCAACATACATAATTATTAGGTAAAGAAGGCACATACTGTTCAACATTTTTAATAGATGTTATAGCATCGAGTTATATCCTTATGGCGGTCTGGCGTGTGTAGCTGTAACATTTATTATAACTTTTTTGCAGCAATAATTAAAATAATTAACTGTTAACCCAAAACAAATATTTTCGACCATTTATCTTAAAAATTTTGTTTCGTTAAAGAATTTCCTACCTAAAGTGCAATAAAATAATTAGGTACTCAGGGAGTTCTAAGCATGCGGTTTTTCTAATCCTGTGTCTACCTTGTCATGTTGCACATTTTTGGAAACGTAATAAGATGGTCAATCTAATAAAAATAAAGAACAGGTATACTAATTGCATGAATTTCTGAGAAAATTTGGGAAAATGCTGAATTATAGGTAATCGCAAACCATTTTTTTCACTTTTGGAAGTGACTGTACATGCAATGGTAGGAGTTAGATCAGTAGTGTTGACATTTTTGGAAAGGCCATTGGGATAGTTGTTTTCAGCGTTTGTTTGATGTGGCTGTGTTGGGTAGATCAAGAGATAAAAATAAAAGAGTAATATCCATACCATGAAAAACTGAAATTTATGAATCACCCTGTAACTCCCATTCATGGCCATTCCCATATCCTAAGCACATTTTCCTTACGAACCTTAAGATGTTCCCAGTTTTTTAAGAATTACAGAAAAACTAATTGGCGAGACGATTGAGTAAGACAGGGAGATCTAGGACTAAGTCCCAAATTACACGAGAGGAATTTTACCCCATGACTCACGGCAATTCTCTTCTGTGCAAAAGTATAAAAACCCTCGGAGTGTTAATACGAAAGGGGCTTTCATTGACGTTGAAAAACCGGTTCATAAGTATTTTGTAGGCTTGAAAATTTGTATTCACCGGCTCAAGCAATACTTAATCAACCTGACGCCAAAAATTTGCCGAATCCTAATGAGGAAGTTACGAAAATGGACAAAA
The DNA here is from genome assembly GCA_964036015.1 of Leptarthrus brevirostris. Classification (NCBI taxonomy): domain Eukaryota; kingdom Metazoa; phylum Arthropoda; class Insecta; order Diptera; family Asilidae; genus Leptarthrus; species Leptarthrus brevirostris. Next base: position 56,967,888 of record OZ038375.1, read on the forward strand.
GCAAATCAGGAAAAACTCAAGCAAAACCCCTACGATTCGTGATTGACACTCACAGATGACCCTCTTGTTACTTCACTTCTCTCACAATGAAAAAAACAGGTTTTCGTCACTCATGGGGTAAAATCCCTCTCGTGTAATTCAGGATTAAGTCGTAGGAACGTACTCTGTTCCCAAACTCGCCAAAAACCGTGTACAACCAACCTTTTAAGGTATCTTGGTCGACAAACCAAGAGGCACTGCACTGATTCTGTCAGCAGCCAGATGCTGTTGGTCGACCGACAGTGATCAACACTCAGTGATGGGTGGTAGGCGGGTTTACATGCGAAGTTTATCGAGCAATACGAATTCGAGTGACTGGAGTGGTCGGAAAGCACATTTAATGTAGCCAGATTATACATTTTAGCAGTAGGCCACGAGGAAAAATAAGATAAAAAAGTTGAACCGACTTCACAAAAAGCGCTAAAAAGCATAAAAGAATTTTTAATTTTATATCTATTACGACATTTTGAAGTCGGTGCAAATCAAACAAACCAAACAACTACAACAAAAATATTTAATCGTCATTTCTTATGATCTCGTAAGCTGTATTATGTATTATTTTCAATTGTGGTACTGTAGTTGTTTTATTTGCTTAATTTGCACCGACTTCAAAATGTCGTAATAGATATAAAATTAAAAATTATTTTATGCTTTTTAGCACTTTTTGTGAAGTCGGTTCAACTTTTTTTTAAAAACTATTTTATTTTTCACTTTTCAGTGTTATACAACGAAGAAAGAACCATCCAAATCGGTCCACGCGTTAAAAGTTAGTTTTAACCCCCTACCCCACCCACATTCCACCAAACTTTTTTTCTCATGGTATCAATCAAGGAACATACTCTACCGAACATAAAAGGAATCATCGAAATCGGTCCACGCGTTACGAAGTTACTACCCCTCCCCCTCCCCTACCTCCACCATAGGACCAAATTATTCTCCTATTAGCAATGGGGGATCACACTCTATACAACAGCAAAAGAACCGTACAAATCAATCCACGCGTTACAAAGTTAGGTTCCACCCCCCTTCTCCCACCTCCACCCCAGCAACATTTGTTTTCTCGTAGTATCAACCAAGGATCATATTCTATCCAATAGAAGAAGAATTATCCAAATCTGTCCACGCGTTACGAAGTTAGACTACCCCACACCCCACCCGCACCTTTCACCATAGGACCAAATTATTCTCCTATTAGGAATGGGGGATCATACTCTATACAACAGAAAAAGAACCATCGAAATCGGACCACGCGTTACAAAGTTAGGTTCCACAACCACCCCCCACCCCCATCCCCGAAAATTTTTTTCACCTGGATCATATTCTACCCAACAGAAAAAGAATTATCCAAATCGGTTCACGCGTTACATAGTTAGACTACCCCTCCCCCCACCCCACGCCAAATTTTTTTCTCCTATTAGCAATGGGGGATCATACTCTGTACAACAAAAAAAGAACCATCCAAATCGGACCACGCGTTACAAAGTTAGGTTTTACCCCCACCCCCCACCACCACCCTACCAAAAATTTTTTTTACATGGTACCAATCGGTGAACATACTCTACTCAACAAAAAAAGAATCATCAAAATTGGTCGATACGAAGTTATGCCCGGTCAGACATAAAAAAAAAAAAATACGCGTCGAACTTAGAACCTCTTTGTTTTTGGGAAGTCGGTTAAAAATGTTCTGAGATGAAATCGTGGTAACAGCGTGCTGAGGAAGAGGGATGGAAGCATAGGAAAATGATGGGAAAATAATGCAGTCAGCAATACTCCATAAGAGCGTGTACTACCAATCTTTTTCGAACAGATTATAATTTCGTTACTTTCTTCAAATTTTTCTTAACACTGTGTGTGAGAGATTACTTTGCTTTCGAAAAATGTCTTCAAGTGTAACGGGAAGTTAAAGTCAGCCAAAAAATGAAGAGAATACGTTATGTATGGAGTTACTGAAGCCAGAGATCGTAGTTTATGTGATTTACTTAATGATGGAAAGCGTCCTGATGATAAAAGAGGACGTCACCCTAAAGCGAATACCGTGCCTCCTCAAATATCCCAAAAAATCCATGTACACATTCTCTGTTTTCCTAGGAAAAATACACATTACGCAGGAAAGGACATCGAATATCTTGATGCACGCTTGGATGTCAAGACATTCGATTTTTAAGGAGAAATTTTGATGTAAAATAAGAATGTTATTTGAAATCCTTCAAGGAAAACTTTTCTCTCAGATTTGATCGGCCTCATGTCGATACACGTATAACTTGCGAAGAACTCTGCACGAAAATAAAACCATCAAATTTATCAGAAAATGCAAAACGTTTGTTTGTCGTTATTCACAAAAGACGTTCCAAGAAGTTTTATAACAAAATTTCATCAGTTCAAGATCTTTGCAAGGAAAAAGATGACGTTACAGCCCTAACATTTGATGAGATGCAAATTCTAGCAGTGCCACACATACCAACACAAAATATTTTTTATTTACGGCAGCTGTGGGTTCCTTCTTTTGGTATAAAGATCTGAGAACTGGCAAATCGACATTTTACATGTATCACGAAGGCACAGCTAACAAGGGAGCAAATGAGGTTTGCTCTATATTTTTGCATTATATCGAAAATAATATTGGACCACATATTAAGCATGTTTTGTTCAAATTAAATACCACACAACTCTGTTTCTTGTTAAAACAAGATAAGGATGAGGTTTTCTTTTGCTTATTATTTATAAATTTAAAGGATTATTCAACATTCACCAATTTTTAAGTTCAAAGACTATATTCAGCCCAAAAAAGTCCTTGAAAATCCGTGTACTTTTGAATAACACAGTTTTTATTGATTCCTGAAAAGAGCTGATTGTGAGACTTATGCGGTTTTTGAAATGACCGACTTAATTGTACTTTTAATTTCTGAGAATATTACCATTACTCAACATACATAATTATTAGGTAAAGAAGGCACATACTGTTCAACATTTTTAATAGATGTTATAGCATCGAGTTATATCCTTATGGCGGTCTGGCGTGTGTAGCTGCCGCACAAACTATGGTCTGCATAAGCCCATTACCTCATTGTCTAGTCTGTTTAATGACCATTTCGACTTTATTGACTTACACACAGCATTTGCGAAAACGAGTAAATTACACACATATTGGCAACGCTGCTTATTACGAACCAATCTATAGAGCCATTTTAGAAGGCTGACAAAACGTGAAACAGTATCGGGATCCAAATATACAGGGTGTTACAGATCTGATGTGCCAAAATGAGTGAGGTGATAGATTTCACCTAGGCAAACAAAAAATTGTATGGCAGGGGGAACGGCAATCTAAACCGTTTGAGAGTTACAGGGGGGGGGGGGGGGGGGAGGCAATCTCAAGCGTTTGGGAGTTACAGGGTGATTCATAAATCTCAGCTTTTCATGGTATGCACATAACTCTTTTACCTAAAATTCAGCATTTTCCCAAATGTGCTCCGAAATTTATGTAATTAGTACACCTCTTTTTTATTTTTATTGAATTGCCCAGCTTATTACCTTACGTTGGAGTTAGATCAACATTGTTGATAATTTTGGAAAGGCCATTGGCATAGTAGGTTTTAGCGTTTGTTTGATGTCGCTATGTTTTGTAGATCAAAAGATAAATATAAAGGAGTAATGTGCATACCATGAAAAGCTGAGATTTATGAATCACCCTGTAACTCCCAAATGCTTGACATTGCCCCCCCCCCCCCTCCCTGCCATACAGTTTTTTTTTTGTCTAGTTGAGATCTATCACCGTACTCATTTTGGCACGTCAGATCTGAAACACCCTGTATTCGCCTTGAGTGAAATTTACCAAAACAAAAATCAAAACAAACTGTCAAAACTCGAACAGAGAAAGAAATATTAAAATTTCCTTACAGGATTGGCGTATCTGATTAAAAAGAAGCGAAAATCCTTTGGCGCCTCATCAACACCAGCACCAAAGGGTTAGCTGCTGGACGCCTTCGCAACAAACCGAAAACTAGATGACAATCCCACTAAATCACATAGCGAACTTGAAAGCAGCAGTGCAAAAAGTAAAAATTATAAATGGAATTATATCTGCTAACGCATTTCTATATATAATCCAGCTGGATCATGGATACGATACCTTCAAAAGACGTGAAGCAAAAGTATTATAAATAATATTATTATTGCCTCTTTATTACTAGGTATTTTGTTACATGTAGGATGTCAGTCTCCAAACTTATTTGCTTGACCTGGCAATATCAAATAAAGTGAACTCCTTCTTGAGTTATGTCCCAGATGAACTCTTCTTCCGCTTTTTAGTTTTTAGCGTTTGGAACCTTCAAGAAATGTGGATGTAGATTTAATTAAAACCGTGGACACGTAGAGAAGTGATAAAATTCTTAAAGTCGCAAGCAAGTTAAGTAGTAAATTTTCATTTGTTATCGTTTAATTGTTCGTTTATATTCAAGATCGGATTTAAATTTAATTATTAGTCTTATATCCATTTAAATATTGAAAAATAGTGAAATCACATTGTCGGTTAATGAACCGTGAAATAAGCAGTTAATTTGAAATGTTCTTTTAAAAAATTGCTCCATCCCTTCATAAAAATTCCTACATACATATATGGAGGAAGGATAAAGCCCCCAATACTTCTTTTTCTTCATTCCTATTGCTGCTAGTGTAAGTCTATATAGTTTTTCCAGAGCTAGTAAATCTATTTTCGATTCCTAACACATTCTCAGGTCGTGTGCAAAAATGAAGGAACTGGAAGGTCTAGGCGGGAAATGACAAAAAATGTATGGGAACAGTTGGGGATGGGAGTCTATCTCCACCCCCAGGTTGCAGGAGAATGGACGGACGGATACGGTGATCCTCACCTCCAAGTGGTAGCAACCGGGCAATACATCCTAGAATGTAGCCAAGTAACTAATGTGGGAGGAGATAACCTCTTGAAAAAATCCCCCTAACTCCAAGGGAGTCTGCAGTGTCGTCGTCCCCTCTGCATGACCCAGGGGTAATTGGGTCGCGAATGGCGTTTCCTTGGGCGCTTCTGTTGAAGTGGAGGTGGATTGTATGGGAGACCCCAACAGGTTGGCTATACCCACGGTACCCACAACACAACAGTAGCAGCTTTGGTAAAATTACCTTTCGAAGGAACTGTGCCGGTTATGGAGGCTGGCTCGCCCCCGCCGGCTGAAACTGCTGTAACAGTCCTAGAAGTGCCATTGGCGTAATAAAAACTAGCACTTTCTCAGGTGCGGCGGTGCAGAGACGGGAGACTCTAACGAGTTGGCTATCTCCGCGATACGCACACCAGTAGAAGATGCAGATCTGCCTCCGAAGGGTTAGCTGCTATTAATCCGAAGGGGGTACCTTGTCCTGGCTCAGGACTTAAGCGTTACGGCCTGGAACCCTGAAGGGGCGAAGGTTGTAACTAACGCATGGACCAAGAAGGAACACTGGAGGCGGCAGGAAAACATGGATTTATGCAGATATGCTAGGATTGTAGCAGTGACCCAGGAAACCGAGGTTAGTGGCGACAGTGGGATAACTGGATACTCAGTTGCCCCCACTTAGGGAGACTGGGAGGGGACGAAAAGGGACCCGGTTATGTGGTGTTTTTAGTGAGTAAGAATCTCACACTACCGGAGGGCACGGGCTGTTTGGTGTCTTTTGGAAAATTTTCACTTCTCCCACAAAAAAAAAATTTCCACCCCCAGCAAGCTATAGGAGTTTGAAATTTTTTACGTTGAAAATAACCAGTCGTGTATTTTCTACAGTTTTAGTGCTATAGACTATATTAATATCTCAGTTGACAGCTAACAGCTACAGCTGATGGTGTTAAAAACTGTGTAATTGTACTGCTAATGGATTTAATAAAAAGTGATTTTCAAACTTAAATTTTGTGGTAAGATATTGGTTAGGACCAAGAGTAGTGGCGTCCTTTAATGTCGTAGGCCAAGATCCACTTTGGTTTGATGCAATATAAGTAAGTATTCGTGGGGTTTAATCAGACATAAGCGGTTACACAACCTTGGTGCTCGTAAAAGTAGGTATAAAAGTAAAAAAAATTTTAAACAGCTATTAAATATACAATACTTACAGTAGTAGCAATTGTTTTATGAATAATTTGAAATAATATCGAATCTTTTTTGAAAATCTTTGCTGATGCTGTACTAATTTCCTCCGTCAGGCATCGTCGGAAAAATTAAGAATAACTTTTTTCTTATTTAGAAAGGTACTCGTAATAGCGTAGGAAACAAATTTTAAAATGTTTTTTGTAGTAATGATAGCTGTTTGAAATAAAAACTCTGGTTTTTATCTACATTTTGAGTTTAAATAGTTTATAACTTATGAACTTGGCACCCAATAAAAAAGATCAGCTACATCTTATATAATATTGTAAACAATATGTGGTTTACATCTAATTATAATCGGTTAAGTAGATCCTAAGATATCTTGTACACCAGTCCTTTACCAATCAGTCGTGCACAGAGCATTGTCTCGCATCGGCCAAAGATAAAATATAAAAGTATATTCAACAATGTCAACAATACCTATTGCAAGCCTTTATCTGCTCGTATCTGTCCGGTCGCTGCCTAACAATGCGGGTCTATTATCTGCCGCGATCACTTCAAATTGCTATAACTCCGGTATTAATTGAAATTTTGAATTGGATTTGAAATATTCCTAGAAGTATAAACAATTTATCTAGCCAAAAACAAAAAATCGAATTTTATAAATCTCAAAATTGTGGCTGGGGGGGGGGTAAGTGATAATCAAATTCTTATTTGGCCCTCCGGTTTTATTTAAGTCTGATTAAACCCTTATTCAGCTGACGCATCGAACCAAAGTGGATCTTGGCCTCCGACACTAGAGGAAGCCACTGCTCTTGGTCCTACCCGATGTCTTACCAGTAGACAGTATCTATATCTCGGTAAGCCCCACATCTGTGACCCATAATTATTTTCTATATTTTAGTAAATCATCTAACGTTAAAGAAAACCGTTTAACTTAAAAGTTTTGTTACCTATTTTGTTATGTATGTTTATCGGCATCCTCTTAGGATGCAAAAAATTAAAATCCACGAAGTTACAAAAGACCGAATAGAGATATTTCAGCTTGACAATACGAGTATTCACACAGCGAAGCTAATGAAAAGATGATAGAAGAAGATAATATCAAAACCGTACAGTGATAAGTCTATACAGCTAGCAAACAATCGAACAACAAATATGAGTTAATCGCTAGTATAAAGGATGAATGGAAGCAAATATCTATTTCCTATATATGTATAGCAACTGCATAATTCAATTCCTGCAAGAATATTCGAGTTAATCGCAAAATATTAAATGAATAATTTTTTCTTTTCTGTTAGATTAAAAGTTTTATTTCTGGTGAGGCTAATCAAGTATCACACTTAATTAATCCGAAAAATAAATAAAAGAGCAAATTGTGCTGTTAGATTATTGGACAGTTGTAAGTAATTTACTGCAAAGATGTATTTTTTGCAAGTTTTTGTCCTAAGAAATATTTTTAAAATTCTCCAGGCCGTTCCCAAATAAAGATAATAAGTAGGGATGAGGCTAATCATGTTGCACTGACTGTGTCATTTATGTATAAAGTTTACATGAATTCTTTCATCTTCTCTGAACAAAAACAAATGCACTTCATTTAATCTTTCGAAAATATGTTTATTTTCTTGTTTATATTGCGGTATATTAAATTGCATACGCCATTAACTTTAAACCACAAAATTTAATCAGTACAATTAATGAAGTTATGGTTGTATGTATTAGAGTTAAGTTATAATACCTCAAAAATTTCTAGGCCATTAAATATTATAATATGTACTTTTTCAACAATGATATAACCATGGTCAAATCTGGTCCAATCTATTGGACATGAGAAAACTAGCTTATACACTCTGACCACAGATAGATTAAGCAAAGTTGTGCCTACTTTAGCAGGGGACTGAGATCAGCATATACCACACTAGAGATTCAGTCATGTTCGAAGTCATGAAATGAAAGAATGAATAACATTTTCATTCCGTTTGCTGGCGGGTAAGACCTCTTCGTGAGTATAGTGCCGTTCAACAGAGTAACGCGAATTTATGTCTCTAACTTTGATCTGAAAAACTTACAATCTTGATACTAGTGGAAATATGGTCCAGTGTTAATATTTTTGACAAAAAGACAATGCTACTCTTTCTAAATTTGCAAAAGATTTAAAGTTTCTTAAAATCATTCCGGTTTTTTTAGCCAATACAGTTAATTATTGTTTCTTAAAAAAACGGCGATAAGCAAACAGGTTCCTTGTGAATTAATTTCGTTTTCAACTAAAAAGTTCCTTCGAAAGCCAAACGGTAGCTTCAGTCATTTGAATTAAGATAACGCGCTAAATCTGTTGATTACGCTCGATTATTATATCCAACAATGAGTAAAGTGTGCTGTTAAATCATAACTCATTACGGTGAATGGTGTGAAGGCAACTATAGTATATTATTACACCACCAGTAATCATTCTGTAAAGTGGTCAAGCACTCAAGTAACTTAAAAAATTCTGTGAGTTATTTGCGAAGAATGTGCATATTTTAATAAAAGTGGTGAAATTTAAAGTGCGCATACATGGTACACAAAATTTATAAAATTTCAAAGAATAACGGAGTAAAAACGTTCTTACTCCATAAGTTATAATTTAAAAAAATTATATTTTTGTCATATAATAAAGCAGTGTAAACATGCGACTAAATTTTGTGGCAATGCTGGCACTTTTTCTACTAGTGGTTTTAATTAATATATCCTGTGTCGCGTGCTTACCAGATGAACCGATTCCCATCCATTTAGAAGCCAAGGTTGGATCGTATGTCGTGTTCAATTGCCGAATTGACTTTCCATATGACTATGACATTCCATATGTCATACACTGGAGCAAAGATGTAAGTTTAACTATTAGGTAAGATAAAAGTTGTAAACGAAGTCTACTAGAGTTTCACGTTAGTCATTGACGGTTGTATTTGTTTGTCAGTGAATTAAAATGCTATTGACTAGTTAGAAAGCGTAGATCTGGCGCGCTTTCAGAATATTTTCCATTTTCCGGAACAAAATTCGTATAGGACATATTTATTAGAAAAAGGATAGTGTTTATTTGTATGTAAATATATTCATAGGTATATATACTTATCATACTCTGAAAATTAGTGAAATAGTTTTATTATGAGTAAGTAGTAACTAAATGACTTATGTAGTGTATAAATACTACAATCATATCTGCGCAGATATATTTATTGGCATAAGTTATCTGAGAATAAAGCCTTACTACGAAAAATACTTTCGATTTTTTATTAAAACATTAAATTAAATGTTTATATTGCAAATCAAGATTTATGATACTTAACATAAGTTAATCTATTACTCATGAGCAAACAACCTTAATATGAGTACCCAAACATAGTTTCAATATCCGGACGTTCATTTTTTCTATTAACCGACTTCCCAAAAACAAAAAGGGTCTAAGTTCGACGTGTATTTTGTTTTAATTTTTAATTTTTTTAATATTTTTTTGTCTGACCGGGCATAACATCGTAATGCGTTGACCGATTTAAATGATTCTTTTTTTGTTCAGTAGAGTATGTTCCCTGGTTGATACCACGAGAAAAAAAATGTTAGCGGGATGGGGGTGGAACCTAACTTTGTAACGCATGGACCGATTTGGATGGTTCTTTTATTGATCTACAGAGTATAATCTCCCATTGCTAATAGGAGAACAAAATTAGGCCTAGGGTGGGGAGGGGGGTTTACGTTTACCGATTTGGATTGTTCTGTAGGTGTGCTACGTGGTTGGGGTACTTTCAATAATTTGCTTTGTTTGTAGTTCCGTTGACAATCCGTCTGTTCTACGTGGTTGGGGTAATTCCAATAATTTGCTTTGTTTGTAGTTCCGTTGATAATCCGTTTGTTTCTTATCGGGTTTAGTCCTTTCTCACTACTTATTTAATCTTCAGTAGGTCTCAGGTCCATCATTTAATATCAATTCCTATTTGAGAAACTGAAATTGCCTCGGGAGTTCAGAACTCTCGAGGGCTTCAAAGTGTTGCCTATTTTAAGGAATTAATTAAGTGTTGAGTAGCATACAAAAAATAATAAGTCAATTTAAATTGTATTAAAAGTAAAAGTAATTTTTAGGTTTTCATTTTACATAAAATGAATATTTTTATTACTGTTATCTCAAAGGCTAAACCACTACTGAATCTACGGAACAATTTTCTACACGAATTATTCAAGCAAAATTGTTCCGACCTACTAGGTTAGCTTTTACAACAAGTAATCTAAATGTACGAACGTAACCAAAAATAATTGAACGTTACAATTGTTAAAGTGGTTTTGGGACTACAATCCTGCTGTCACCATAGCTCTTTTACTGTTGGATAGAGTGTGATCCCCCGTTGCATGGGGGGGGGGTAGTCTAATATCGGTACGCGTGGGCCGATTTCGATGATTCTTTTTCTGTTGTGTAGAGTATGTTCCCTGATTCATACCACGACAAACAACTTTTGGTGTGATGGGGGGGGGGGGGGGTTGAACCTAACTTTGTAACGCGTGGTGGACCGGTTTGGATAGTTGTTTTGTTGTACAGAGAGTATAAGACACTAAAAAGTGAAAAATAAAATAGTTTTTTAAAAAAAAGTTGAACCGACTTCACAAAAAGCGCTAAAAAGCGTAAAATAATTTTTAATTTTATATCTATTACGACATTTTGAAGTTGGTGCAAATCAAACAAACCAAACAACTACAACAAAAGTATTTAATCGTCCTTATGATCCCATGAGCTGAAACGTTCAGGTAGTTTTATGTATTATCTTCAATTGTGGTTGGGTAGTTGTTTTGTTTGTTTAATTTACGCCACTTCAAAATGTCGTAATAGATATAAAATTAAAAATTCTTGATGTAGCCAAAGCCTAGGGAGCAACCCTATGATGCGTTGGCATCGCTACTGTCGTAAGGGAATTAGAGGTACGGGGAATGAGGTAAGTTGGATGTCTTATTTTTTTTTTATTGCTGCGAGCTAGCATAGAGACGGAGTAGATTTTTTATTTTTATTTATTGTAAATGAAGAAAACTAAAGGCAGGCCCAAGTTCGACCCTGCATCCATTGCATGGTGATCGTCCACCTACCCATTGATCCAAGACTGTCTCCAAATAAATTTTAAATTGTCTATGTAAACATAGGCTGAGATTTTCGAAAGGGTTTATAATGGGAAAGGTAAGCAAACAAACATAACTATCCGAATTTTGCGGTTGTTTTGCTGCCTTCAAATTATATAAAGTTTTTTGGAGATTTCAGTATGCCAAGCGTTCGTTGGAGTGAGTTTCGTGACCAAGATATCTCACCACATCATTACTTCTGGCTTTTCACAGTCCTGTCATATAATGAACGATCGTAAAGGGCCGTTACTCCAGGCAATTGGTAGTTTAATTACACATATTGATTGAGTAGGATGAGATTTTGTTTGGTTGTGGGTGGGGGGGGGGGGGGGGGGGGTAGAGGAAGGCTTGGTGACTTGTGGGTCGTAAAATTTTTTTTACTGTTTTGTAGCATTATTATTAAAAGTTTTATTAGTCTGAACAGATGAAAAATAGAGAAAAGACTTTTTATTTCACATTTTTATTTTGCACTTGCGAATATGCTCGCAATTTATTTGGACTGCCCGCTGTTGGAATTGAAGAGTACGGGAGAAGAGCAAGCTAAGACACACTTGTAGAAAAAAGAGACATAACAAGTTCCAACGCTAATTAATCAGCCATCAAAATAACTTCAGTTAAATGTCCAATCTTATTGAAAGAAGTTTCTGATTTCTTTTAGAATGTCCTATAGTATATTAATCTCAGAATTAATCCAATATTAAGCCTCAGAATTTTTCTCTCTCTTTTTTCTGCTTGTTCTTCCCTTGTACTTTTCAATTGTTATTATTTTTATGTGTTTTACAGGTTGGCAAAAATGGCAGCCAAGGGTAATTCATACATATACATATGACACCATGGATTGCCTGGATACATAAAACGCTGCCTGTTCCTATTTGTTCCGTTTCATTTCACTATTTTGAGCTAACGTTGTGTTTTTCTCGAGCCAGTTTCTCTGTCATCCACATTGTCTCGCGATAAGTTTTTAATTTTAATTAATTACGTTTTTCAGGCCTTAATAAATGGTCTATTTATCAATGGAGTTTTTTTAGCTCATTTCATGAAATTTTATCCATCTTTTTTACCGATTTTATTTCAATATAGAAATATAAATATACCACTTCTTCTGAACCATTTCTGATGTTCTCTGTGAAGCAACTTCAGAAGTTGAAACGTAGGATGTTTTTTATGACATGGCTCAGTGTATGCTCTATGATTCTTAAGCATAGCATGAGAGGATTTAAGAGTATGGGAAATGGATTTAATGGTCGAGTGAAGGAGGTAATAAACGCCTCGTTTGAAAGCTTCGGCCTCATGAGACAAGGGAAAAACAGAAGAAGGTAAACTGTTCCGCATTCGTGTTGTTCTGCTTAGAAGATTGTTGAATATTCCAGTACCCAAGCTGTTTAGAGAGGGCAAATTGGGTTTACTCACTCTCTCGATCGAAATTGGTTGAGAGTGGATTAAATGTTTTTTAAGAGACATTAAACAGCATTGAGTTTTGAATGCGTTAAAAATGACTCTCCGTCCCAAGCGGAGATCGTAGAAATGTAGTCCAAACATGCGTTCTCGGTTGATTTCTGTAGAGTTCCCGTCAGTGTTGCCAGATCCACGGATTTTTCAGGAGAAAAACGGATTTTTCAAACGAAAAGAAAAAATAACGTATTTTACAACGGATTTTGACTGAAATACCGAAGTTCTACGGACTTATACAAACATTCTATTGAAATAACGGATTTTTATTACTTTTGTCAATTTCAATTGGGTTTTCATTAGAATTTTGTTTTAAATTTAAATTGTTAAATATCGGCAGAAAGTGAACCACATCTTCTATCCTTTTTTGACTACAGGGATTAGAAATGTTTTTTCATGGTCATTATGTACTATATAATTTTTATAGCTTTATAATTGTCAAGTTTTACGTCACTCAAGTGCACATTTATTGTCAAAAATTATTTACTTTCCAATATCCCGGCTGGATTTATCGTATAAAAAAGTAGTATCAAACTTTTCAGCTAAATTGAAGTTGTGTTGGACTAAAACTAAATTATGCTGCGAGAGCAATAAGAAGAGAAAAAGTTTTTAAGTGCGAGTGCCATCTGCGCCAAAGGGAAGGGCTTGTATGCTCTATTTAAAAGCACAGTCTAGTGAGTCCGTTCCAGTTTTTTAACCTTTTATTCGCGTTTAACGGGTCTCCCCTGCTGAGCATTCGGCTGCCTTCGTTGAGATCAAAGTTCAGGACAACAGGCATAACACTGCTGCTGGCTTTGTTCTCGCAAAGGCGGCTTTGCTGGATCCCGTTTGTCAGTCTTTGTGTGGGTGTACATTTTCGTTTTGTTTTGTTTTGGGCAAGTTAAGACCGGGACTATGCAAAAATTTTCATTTAATTTTTGCAACATTCGCGGCTTAAAAAGTAACCGTTTTTCGGTTTACTGCCATTTAATGACGGAAAATCCGGCAGTTTTTGCACTAAGTGAAACCAAGGTTGTTTCCGATTCTGGTATTATTCAGTATCACATTCCTGGATATCACTTAGTGCCGCTCTTCTCTCCTCAGTGGGGAATCACGGTTCATATTAGAATTGATGTGCCATTCTTTTATCTCTACTAATTCAGAATTTAATTATGTCTGGATTAGATTTAAATTTTATCGGCATATCATTCACTTCTGCTTTTTATACCGCAGCCCGAATATGTCAAACACACAGTGGATCAGGCATTCTTTTACAAACCCGTCGGTAGTAAGGGCTTCTGGTCTCTAGTAAAAACCGTAAAGAACTATTTCACCTGTTCGTCAACATCGTCAATGTATTTACTGACTCATTGGACAAGGCCAACCTGTTTGCTGCTAATTCAACTATCATCGCAGCCACTTCCATCTCCATCACAGTGCACTAGTAGGCAAAAGTCGCTACACTTTCCGCGCTGGCCGCTCAACCTGAGACTTACTTACCGCTCTAACGAAGCGGTGAAATCATTGTCTCCATAATTTTGTGAGTCCGAAATTGTCGCTCTTGATATTTCAAAGGGTTTTGATAGAGTCTGACATGCTGGAAATATTGGCACCAGAAATTACAGTTATATCTAATAGCTTCAAATCTGAACGCGGCTAGTGAAGACAGAAAAACTGCAATTCTCTTGCATAGCATGGGATGAAGGTTTAGAAATATATAATACATTTAAATACGAATCGGAAAATCCAAAATTTGAAGAGGTAACTAAAACATTTACAGACCATTTCTCGCCAAAAAAAATCTGGTGTATGAACGGTTCAAATTTTTAACGAGTAAACAAAAAAGAAATCAAACGGTGGAACAATATCTAAGCGAATTAAAAAGCTTAGTCTATAGCTGTGAATATACAGACGAGACAAACATGGTCCATGAAGTACGCAAGGAAAAACTTCTCAGAGCTGATAACTGATGCCGTTTAAATTTACAAATCATATGAGTCAAGCAAGCTACAACGTAAAGACGTGGTTAAATTGGGACACTCGCCAAGATGTGTAGGAGTAACAAAGTAAGGGCAGCAAAAGTATAAAATTATGAATCAGACACTAGTTCAGAAAGTTCTTTCTTTTTAGGTTATTTACAAAATGTTAACAATTTTACACATCATGTCACAAAGGTTTTTCGGAAGTCATTTTTTGGACTGTAAATTTCAAAATAAATAATAAAACAATAAAATGTCAATTAGACACTGGGGCACAGGTAAATATTATGTCTCTAAATACCTTCAAAAAATTTAATTTCAATGAACCGAAAATTCTAAATTGTAACACGAAAGTCACAACTTATATAGGTGAAAAGCTAGAAATTATTGGACAATGTTCTCTAATGTGTGTCTATTAAAATGAATCATTTGAAACGGCCTTTTTAATTGTCAAATCTGATAAAGTAACAATAAAAGGTCTCCCCGATTGTATCAGATTAATAATGAAAAATTTTTTGAGGTATATAGCGATTTATTTAAAGGATTGGGCTGTCTACACACAGTGTCTCATTTGACACTCAAAGAAAATGCTATTCCAGTCGTAGATGTACCTAGGAAAATACCTTTAAAACGAGAACTGGAAAGAATGGAAGAATTAGGGGTCATTAAAAAAGTCATACGTCCGACAGAATGGGTGAATTAAGTAGTAATTGTCGAGAAACCTAATAAGTCACTATGAATCTGTGTAGATCCAAGAAATTTAAATCAAAATCTTCTTCAATCTATCCCCTACCAGATATTTATTTAATAAAAGCAACTCTTAACGGCGCTGCTTACTATTCAACCCTAGATGCTAGCTCAGGCTTCTGGATGATACAATTGGATGATGAAAGTTCGAAGCTTTGCACATTTAATACACCGTTTGGACGATATAGATTTATGCGTCTTCCTTACGGAATAAATATCGCCCCAGAGGTTTTCCACAAAACTATAATTGATATATTCCCTGACTTACATGTAATGATATATATTGATGATATACTGATATGGGGAAAAACAAAAGAGGAACATGATAATCGTTTCAAACAGGTTTTAGATAGAGCGAGGGAAGCTAATTTGAAATTTAATAAAAGCAAATGTCACTTTGCTCTTACCAAGGTAAAATATTTTGGTCATATTTTCTCAAAGGGTGGATTGCAGCCCGATGACGAGAAAATACTTGCTTTTTTTTTGCCGGAATCTCTTAAGGAAGAATGCCTTATGCCAATGGAATGATTCACACGAACAATTTTTTAAAAACTTGACAACAATTATCTCAAATTCCCCCGTACTGGCTTATTATAACAGCAAGTTACACATTAAACTCTCTGTAGATGCTCTCAGTTTGCGCTAGGTGCAGTTCTTTTGCAAAATAGTCGTCCAATAGGTTATGCGTCCAAGACCTTAACATCCAGTCAAAGTAGATATGCTCAAAGTGAAAAAGAATTTTACGCCATAATTAATGGATGCAAAAAGTTTCACCAGTATATCTATGGAAACCAAATTGAAGTGGAAACTGATCACAAACCCCTAGTGTCGCTTTTTCGAAAATCTATTGCTGATGTACCCGCGAGACTACAAAGAATGATGCTAGCACTACAGACATATGATCTGCGCATAGTACATAAACCCGGTAAGTTACTCCAAATTGCCGATGCACTTTCTAGAGCTCCGCTTCCAGAAACAGAAGAAGACGTAGACACTGTAATACAAGTGCACGTAAACTCGCTTACAGCAGCTTTAGCAATTTCGTCAAAGCATCTAGAGTAAATAACCAATGCTTCAAAAGAGGAGATCCAATATCAAACTTTGAAAAATCAAATCACTTAAGGATGGCCTGAACATATTCATCAAATTCCAGATATTATAAAGGAATATTGGAAGATAAAAGATCAATTGTTGTTCAAAATTCACAAATTTCTCCAATCCCATCGGTGCTACTGTCATCATCTCCAGGCCATAATACCTTAGAATAAAGAACTAGAGGAAAGGACATCCCATGGAAAAATCTAACCGTTTTTCTTTATGGAGTAGAGTCTGAGCGATTTGATTATTGTTTTTTTAGATACCTTTAAAATGAATTAGCTTGCTAAATTTCTGACGGATTGAGCTCTTTTCTGACATTTTTTTTGGCTATTAAGAAATATCTTGTTTGCAAGTATTTACTTATTATTAGTTTTATAAGGGCACTGTAATGCATCCCACTACTTCGCATATGACTACTTTGATCGTTGAAAAGTAATTTATTCCCAATAAAGTATTGTTGAACCTCTGAAATTTTGCTTGTCCAAAATAAATTCTTTGCCGCTTAAAAAATGAGTGCGATGTCGCAATACCATTTCAGTTCTCTCGCAGATTTCCTTTACACTTTCAGAAGGTGTTTTTAAAGAACCTCGACTTTTGTATGCAATCAGAGATTTACTATTATCTTCGCCCTCAAGAGCTGCTTAACATTCCTGACAATTTAGGGTTTTATTTATTTTAAAAACTATGAAATCAGAAATATAAAATATCACATGTTTAAGGTACTTTGTTAATCTTGCTGGATGAGCAACTTAGTTATGTTCTTGTAAGAAATGTTGATCTAGTACCATGTTATCTATCATATCTGGGCAACCATCATCATCAATCATTCGAACCTAATCTATTGTACTATTTATTTCCACCTCTGGATCTCGACTTGTAAAAGCAGACTCAGGGACCCGCAATATGGCAATCTGTTCTTGGGGTATATTATTGCCTATGCCGCCTTCCCTTATCGTACATCGAATGAGTAATTTTTTGTAAATAGCAATAAATTGCTTTACTGATGGGTTGTTGTTCCTTCCCAAGTTCGTTGTAACCGAACTAAAAATAGCTCTTTATGGTCTTGGTTTATTTTATACAATGGTACAAATTTAAGAAGTTTCGTTGTAATGAATCTATCATAAAATATTTCAACATTCTTAAGGCAAGCAATTGTTCCAATGAAACCTGTTTTTCTACTGGATTCAATCAAATATCGGTCTCAAGTTTTAGTGAGGAAATATATTCAATGGCTCTATTTGTAAAACTGAGAACCGCTGAAATATTGTTTTCACACAAAGCTTTTTTTACACTCACTTTCATGTACTTTTTCTTTATTTCTTCACCAAAATTATTTATAAATACTTTTAAGTCGGCTAAGGAATTGCGAATTAGCTTAATCATATGGCATGGATCTGGATGAATAATGAAATGGTCCTTATTGGTATTATCGGGATGACTACAAACTAAACCATAATTGTTTTCTTTTAAATTTTTTTATTAACACACAAATCTCCTTGGTGATTACTCTCGCGCCAACTATTTTCCCTCGGGATCTGTAAAAGGAAGAAAACGACTCGTGAGCTTACAACTCAATGGGTTAACTGCCTAAACTATGCAATACCGCACTCACACTACTCACTCGCAAAGCGGACATACCATCAGAGCTGACCTAATCCAGTGATTTGGAGGATTGATACCTGGACATACCAACTTAATCAATTCCTCCTTCATCGGACATACCAGATGATCAACAGGACTTACTCTGGCTTTATTACAATCCCGGACATACCACAGATGAGTAATAAAACCACCCAATAAGCGGACATACCAGCTATATTGGGATAATTCATAGGAGTGCGCTTCAGCTTCACCGGACACATCACGATCCGCTGAAGTCACATCCCTCCAATGTGCGGACACATCAGCACTATTGGCACACCCATACCATGTCCCCCAACTTCACCGGATATACCATATTCCATTGGGCAGCACTTTGTCGGATTCATCATCACACACACAAATATTCCAACGACAACCTACGATTAGAGGAACTACCACTGATAAACTCTAACTTTAACTACTACCCACTACACAGTACACACAACCCAGTGCCCACTAACAGTACAAACTACACAGTACCCACTACACAACTTAATAACTGAAATCACTAAAATCACTATATGTATAGATTAAGATCTTTAAACTACTTTTCACTTTGCACGTTTAATTAAAACTAAGGTTCTTTCTTAAGAAGAATGAAAGCAAACCTCAGGAAACCAAAGGGTTGGTCTATACCTACGAGGTAACGCTAATTATTTTAGGAATTTTTGGTGAGGGTCATAACTTACGAAATTTTAAAAGACATGCACAATTTGTTTACGCAAGCGGCGATGGCGCCTTTCCCATTACATTTTCTCAGAAGAGGTAAAGGTTTAATTGAACTCGCCATTTATTGCAACCTAAAATACAGTAAGTATTTGAATGTCTGAGGATGGAAAAGGGACCAAATCTTTCAAATTGCTTATCTATTTTATTATGGTTGTGTCTGTCCTAGAAATCTTGGATTTTCTGAATTGGTTATTACCTGACAGTATCATTTATATTAAAATAAGTAGGTGCTCTAATATTTTTTGTCACATCCGAGAAGTTTTGCGGCAGTAAAATTTTGCAGGAGCTCCATCAAAAGTTATTCCAACGATCTCAGCACCTGATTCAAGTACATTTTCACAGCATAATTTAATTAAATTTTATTTTTGTTCAGATGTTACAGACACTACGGGGAAAAAAGCAATTGGTATTTTCCATGACCTATTTAAGCAAACAGCAAGAAAAACTAAAATTTGTGTGGCTAACACTCCATTACCCTTTCCATCTCCTGCATCAACAAATCCGTAGGAGTCCTCACCATCCCAATTAATATGTTGCCTTATATGAATCTCGTCAAACGCAATATTGATAAATAGTTTCTCACCATTTTTGTTGTCCTCTTCACAAGCTTTTTTTATGGCCATAAATGATTGTGCTGTGAAACCGGGCTCTCAATGAAGGTTTTCATACCACCGCCGAAGTGTTCTAGCATGTGGTAAAATTTTCCCAAAATATGTATTCATACGCCTTTGGCGATAGGAAATTTAAATTAAGGGCAAATGAACGAATTTTCGGACTGTAAAATTTTGGTCGTGTCTTGTTACTATTGAGACAAAGCTCTGGTTCAAAGACCTTCCAAATTTCACACACTATTTGATTCAGATGGTCACTGGTTTCTTCCCCAATTAAACATTTTGATTTCATTGCTTTTAATACAGTACTCAATTTTTTAATTTTTCGTCTATCGTTCCTGACATTTTGTTGCAAAATCTTAATGGTTTTATTTTTCTTAGTTAAGTATATTCTTAATTTATTAATTTTGTCATGCCTTCTTTTATATTTGATTGCATTAAAACTGCAATCGTCTTCGTCAGAAGTCTCCATACACTCTGCAATAGTCAGAGATTGTGTTTTCTGTCCCTAAGATTTAATGATTTTTTTAGGGAAAAGGAAACAATATTACCGGAAATTTTACTCAGTCCGATCCAAACGTCTCAAATAATTCCTTATCAGGATCACTGCGGGTTGAACCATCCCCAAGTTTGCAGGTGACTACAGTTCGTGGCAATCTTTTTATGACTTATTTAGGTCTATGGTTCACCTATGTACCTCCCGTGCAGAAAATGTCGCGCAGAAAAGTCATGTTTGGTAGGGGAAGCAGAGCAGATGGTACGTCACTTGAACATTACGCAAGATAATTATATGATAGCATGGGATACGATATTTAGACGTTTTCAAAATAATCACGTGCTGGTAAAAAATAATTTGAAAAATATATTTTGCTAACCCCATATACAAGTGGACAGTAGTTCTCAAATTCGCAAATTGACGGATTCGATTAATTAATCATTAGCGGAACTTAAAAATTTTAAGGTTATGATCGAAGATTGGGATCCTATCATAATTTTTATTATAATTGCTAGATTACCTTTGGAAAGCAGACAATTGTGGGAGCAACAACAAGGTTCCTCTTCCTCAACTGTCACAATTGAATAATTTTTTAGGAGCAAGGTTTTGTAGTTAGAAGTCTTGTCCTCGAACAGATCGCAAATGCTTCCTTTACGAAATCATGAAAGTAAATCACGAGCTTACCATGCTGTCAAATTTATATGACCGGTTTGTAAGGTTCTCATGCTATTAAAAACTGTTTTAAATTCTGAAGTTATATCTAAGAACTCGTTATGCTATAATTGTTTAGCACATAGTCAGTGTCTCAGTAAGCAAATATGTAGACTTTGTCAGAAAGAACACATTTCATTGCTGCATATAGCTGACTCGACTCTCAGAAGGATATTGTCCCAAAATCATCATGCCCAGTTGCCTCTTCACCTTCAAGACCTAAGGATGGTGACCCTTCATTTTCTGACATAATATGTCCCTTAATTTCGGGTCTTGCACCTGCGTCAAAGTCATATTTCTCACGTAAACAAAGAGACGTTCTACTTGCAGTGCAATTAAGGGTATATACTCATACAGGCGAGCCACATATTCCATAGTCCAAAGATTGGGTCTAAGACCTTTTGCTGATTCGAATCAAACAGCAGGGCTGGGGAATGTGCTGACAGCTAGGTTTATGTTAGGGTGGCGGCTATCAGCCCTACAGCAGATCAGCCTCACATAGAGCAATAAATGGTCCGTTGTGTTACCACATCCGTGGAACCGTACCTGATTGCCGGGTTTATCTAAAACCAGCCGCAGCTGTTATTAAACCTTAGGTCTGCTTCAGCCCGATGCCGGAAGTACACGCGCATTGCATTGTACCTTCTTTTCGGTATGCCCGGACATTCGCAGAGTAAGTGCTGAATGCTTTCCACATCTTCTTCGTCCATACAACTCCGGCAGAAGTCATTCGTTGGAACACGCAGACGTTCTGCGTGTCTACCGAAAAGACAGTGGCCAGTAATAACTGCCACAATGTTTCGGAGGTTTCCGGCTTCCGTTTAGCAGAAATGCGGTTTTTCTCACATCCCATTCAGGCCACATCTGCCTTGACAGGCTGCATGTGGTTAAGTTGCTCCATCTTTGCTTAGCGAGCTGAATAGCCTTAAGGTCAATTTCTCTCTTCACTGATTCTAGTGGCCAACTGATCGATCTTTCAATAGAGGAATCATCCAATTGTGATCCCTTCTTTGCCAGCTCATCGGCTGCCTCTTTCCCTTGAGCACCACTGTGACCAGGTACCCAGCAGAGAGTTACCTTGTGTATGGAGTTACCTTGTGTAACGTCCAGAGACCAGCCAGACACTTACCGACCAGCCGCGACCTGAATAAATTTGAGTCCAGCGCGTTGATAGCTGCTTGGCTGTCGATGTACAAACATATCTCGCTACCCAGGTTTGGGCGCCCGTGTATTAGTGCCACTGCCCTTTCTATGGCCAAGATCTCCGCTTGGAATACGCTGCAGTGGCCCGGTAGTCAGTACCTACTGCGTATGCTTAGGCAATCCGAGAAGACTCCCGCTCCCACCCCGTCCTCCGCCCTAGACCCATCCGTGAAGACCGATATTTCTGCACCGGTGTCATCCCCCCACTCTTCCCACTCTTTTCTAGTTAGGATTCTTGTGGAGAAGGCCTTCTCAAAACTAAGTAGTGGAGTGGTGTAGTCGGTGTTTACCTGCAGATAGCCTCCCAGATAGTATCTTAGTATACTTCTATGGCCGTTGTCAGAGCTATTCCAGCAATTGGACTCTTTCAGTCTTACGCAGCTATACTTTTGCCGTGGACGTCGAACGGTACGAGATGGAGCATAGTCTCCATTGCAGCTGTTGGCCTTGTGCTTTTAGCTCCGAAGATGCCCAAGCAGGCAGCTCTTTGAATTTTGTTTGCTTTCTTTGGATTGCTCTCCTTCCCTAGAGCAGTCAACCAGACTAGTATGCCATATGGAGGTATATATGCAGTGGGCAATACGGGAGCTTATACTCCATTTCTTGCCAAACATGCTCTTGCAGGCGTAGAACGCTATGGACGCTTTCTTCACGCGTTCATCTTTGTTCATGCCCCAGCTTAGTTTGGAGTCCAGTATGACCTATAGCTACCTAGTCTGGGTCGTTAGTGCTAGGGTATTGCCCACTAGTTTGGGTGGTTCGAAGGCTTCGATCACCCTCCTTCTTTTGAATAGGATTGCCTCCGTCTTCTGAGGATTGCCCGATAAACCACAGTTCTTCACCCACCTGTGGACTTTACCTAGTGCTCTTTCCATCATGTTTTTCTGTCTATGGACCTGACTCTCTCGTGGTTGCCCAGTTTTTGTGGATCTGACAACATTGCGCCAGTCCACTGGCAGACAGAGTGGTCTGTATCGTGAGACATAAGGGCATCGTGAATTGCTTCAGCCTTGACGTTGTTGAAAGCCTCTTCAAAGTCAAGAAACACACCCACCGTGTATTCCCTGTTACAAAGAGACTGCTTAACCGGGCTTACTACTACATGCAGCGCAGTTTTCCCTTTGTATACGCGTGCTGGGAGCCACTAACCCCTCTTGGTAAAATACGCTCACGAAAGTATACGTCGAGAAGTCCTTCTAGTGTTTTAAGAAGAAACGAGGGAAGGCTAATTATTCTGAAGTCCGTAGCGATTATGTGTCCACTCTGTCCTGCCTTGGGGATAAAGATCTCCTCGACTTGTCTTCAAGCTAGAGGGACATAGGATTGGAAAAGGCAACTTTTAAATATCACCCTAAGCCACGGAATAACTGAAGCCTGTGCTTTTTGCAGCATGATAGGTCAGATCCCGTCTTTTCCTGGTGACTTATATGGCGCAAAAGTTGTAATTGCCCATTCAACCCTATCTTGTGCTACTATGTAGCTGCGGAATCCAGGCTTGGTAGCTCCCATCAAGCCGGTCTACCAGCACAACTTGCCGCCCTATTTGTATCCGAGTTACCGGGAAAATGCGTGCTCATAAGCAATTTCAGTGTCTCCTCCGCCCATTCTGTAAAGGCACCATCGCCCCGATTCAAGAAAGAGGGAACACTGGGAGGGCCTTCATGAACCTAGCAGACTCGCTTACACTCTCAATGGACTCACAGAAAGCCCTCCATGAAGTGCGTTTGGCCTTTTTAATGGAGTTTTTATACTCTATAAGAATCCGGCGGTCCAATCCTCAGCTGTTTTTGTTGACTTTGCCCTATTGAAAAGCCCCCGCGCCTCCCATCTTACCGCGTTCAGGCCCCTGCTCCACCAAGCAGGGTAAGACTTCTTGGGTGGTCTGCTTACCGGACAGCTTACCTTAAAGGAGTCAGTACAGGCTTTGGATAGTTACTCCACTGAAGCATCAATGGATAGGGTATTTTCAAGAATCTCGCAAGTTGGCGATGGTACACTTTGCGCTACTCGTCTTTTAAATTCATCCCACTCTGCTCTGACCGGGTTTCTAAAGGGGATGCGAGGACATGGCAGGAGGTTGATTCTGAAACGTATCCAGCAGTGGTCCAAAAACGACCACTTTCCCGATACTCTCCAGTCCTCCACCTTTAGATCATTTGACTCCGTTACGAGTGTCATATCTAAAACCTCTTTTCTATTTGCAGTAATGAATGTGGGCCTGTGGCCCCTATTACAGATACTAAGTCTAGAATTTAATATGAAGTTAAATAGGGACCCACCACGCTCGTTGATGTCCGTGCTTCCCCAAACCGAATGGTGTGCGTTGGCGTCGCAACAGGTCTCGCTGCTTTCAACAGTGTCCGAACCTCAGTAGTTGGGATGCAGACGTCATGCGCCATGTACGCCGAAGCGATCCATATAGGCGCCATGCTGCTGACCTCCCATTGAACTACTGTGAGGTCGTTAGTGCTGTAAATAGACAATAAAAATAAATTAATGCCCTTCTTGGCCTCGGCTTACCTGCACCCTTTTTATAGAAAAGGGTGAATGATTTGTGCTTTAATCCCAGAATGCCGTCTTCTTTGAACCACGGCTCTTGGATTAAAGCAACATCTATGTTGTCCTCCGCTAGGAGGATAAGTAAGCTCTCAGATGCGAGCTTACTGTGATGGAGGTTGATTTGGACCACCTGCATCCTCAGTGTTCGTTTCGTCCCGGTCAGGCCCCCCTAGTTGCTGCATCGGAGGTTCAACCTCCATTTCTTCCTTGCCCGCAGTGCTTACCTTCTGGCTAGCTTCCGCCTGGACAGCTGGTTTCCCAGCCTCCGCTATGGTTGCTGCCACCTCCATAGGCTCGGGTTTCCCAGAACCCTGCTGTTGCGTCCCCCGATAGACATTTACCGTCACCGAGCTGAAGCCACAGTACAGCTTAAAGCAGGGGCAGGGACTCATCTGTCAGCTGCAGGATGACGTTCCTTCCCGTCGGCTTCGGCTCGTCCATCCGAAGGACTTTCCAGTCCCTGCAGGGAATACGGGGATTCTGTGATCCCAGAATCGTCAAAAGCTGTTTTGCGGGTAAGACAGGCTCTTGCAACCATATTCTACCCCACGGATATTCTGGAATATCCGTGCTTGGGATGACCTGTAGCTTCGCCTTGTCCCAAACCGCCCCCAGCTTCGACAGCCTGCTTCCCGGGAATTCCAATGAAAACTGATCCTTGCAGCAGAACAGCTTCACTTCCCTCAGCCAGCCATCCGTTTTGTATTGTGGGACAGGTCCTCCCGGCTTCGACGCTAGGTGTTCTATTAGGACCTCCATAAGCTTCCTTTCCACCAGGAGCATTTGATCCGCCGTGAGCTTCCACTCTTTGTTGCCAGTGTCTACCACTGCAACTTTCAGGTAGCTACGGGCGGCCTCTGCCATCTTCAAAGCCGTGCCTTCCCTTCTCATACTTGAGGTTGATGGCCTTGGTGGTCCTTTGATTCCCACCGCCACCGATTTCTCGACTCCCCCGTCCTTAGGCGCTACCGCATTCTTCAGACGGTTAGCAACAGAGCTCTTTATATCTGCTGAACAGCTCGCAGCGCCCTTCGCAGGTGTCCTGAAAGTCATACTGGGTTCTGTTGGACTTCTTTGGATTTCTTGGCTACGCTTTCCAGCTCATGTAAGGAACGCGCCCTTTTACACGCCTTTTCCGTGATAGAGGAACTTCCCTGAGGTTTGTCGTCATCTCCAGGTTTTTTGTATGGATCTGATGCCAGGAGATTTCTCGCGCGCGTGATTTCCCTCCTTTCCCTTTGGTTTATGGACGCCGGGTCCATCCCCTCCAGCTTCGTCAGGACATGGCGTGCCTTTTGGCACCGCCTCCTCTTCCTCAGTTCTTCCGAAGTTTTCCTCGGAGGCTTCTTCAGACCGGATTTATCATCCAGGTCGTTGCCTGGCTCGGGTTCACCACCTCCCCCACGCTGCCTTAGATGTCCGTTAGGTTGTCGTCTGGCAGCCTCTCCTCCGCTTTCTTCTCATAATTTTTATTTTTGAGTTCATCCATTTAGGTCCCACGATTTGCGGAGAAAGGATAGTCACCCGTGGCAGAGATCCGCATTACCACGGGAATGCTAGGTTGAAACTGGAGATCACGTGGTATCCAGAGTTCGCATACTAACGACTAAGCTCCCCCATAGCCACGCAGCCCTCGGCGTATGCTGTTCCACCTTGGCTTGGGTTGGACTAGGTTTTGGCCTGCTAATCAGTTTCCGCCTCGCACTACGTGGAAGTTCCATAGTCCTGACCGGCAATTTCACTTCACTCACGACTGGGATGACAGTATAGTGAGTTCCATTACTTACAGGGAAGGTGTCTCTGTCTGACAACCAGTCGAGCGAGGTGTGCTGACAGATAAGTCTCAAGAGGCAATTCGTTTCACAATTGAACCCTATTCGTACGATGGTACCAATATTGAAATAAAAGCGGTGATATTAGATGCTCCAACGGATTCCTTAACTTCTCACAAAATTTCCACAGCCAGTTGGAGCCATTGTAGGTTGTCATTAGCTGATCCCTCATTTGATAGGACAGGGAAAGTGGATATTATTCTTGATGCTTCAGTATATGCAAAAATGGTTAAAAATGGGCTGATTAAAGGCAGTCCAGATACACCAGTGGCACAAAATACTGCGTTTGGATGGATAATTTTAGGAGAGATTCCTCCCGAGAATATTTTTGATGCTGATCTGCTTAAGAGGTTTTGGGAATTGGAAGAGGTATCCACCATACAACCTCTTTCGAACGGATACATTTATTGCATTTCAAAGTGACTCACTCTCGAACTTGTGAAGGGCATTACGTAGTACGATTACCCTTTAGTCCTTCGATTAAGAATATAACCCTATTTAATCATTCTCGCGACACAGCTATGAAAGCTTAGAAAGACGCCTGAAGAGTACCCCCTCTTTAAAATATGATTACCATGAGTTAAGGTTGCCAACATTTCTTCGACGCAATATAGTATTTTTCAAACTAAGCTTTAAAAAAATAAAGTCCACTTAAAAAAAATGTATTTTATGGAAAAAGCAAAAAATAGACCAAGATATATTTGTTACTTATTTATTTTTATAAAAACTATATTTGTTTGCACTTTTTGCATTTTTTAACAATTTATTGTCTAAAATAAAAGTGTCATATGCTTTATCACATTCAATTTTTAGATTAATGTAAATCAAAAGCTCATTTTTTATTAATGAAATACTAGATACATTAATTTTTCTTTTAAATTTAAAACTTCTAATATTGTCTCACAGTCATTAAACGAAACCTCCTGTCTTAAATTAAATTTTTGGATTTTGCATAACCAATTTCTTTCACCAAAATCGAACCATTTATTAAGATAGTCTAAACAGTTATTAATAAATACCAAAAAATTCTTTTGAATTTCATAACTTTCTGTGGGGATTTTGCTTCTAAAGATCGCAACATTTTTTTGGTTTCATAACCAACAAATGTATCTTTTTTATGTTGTTCTAGCGCCGATTTTAAAGTTGACATTATATTATACACATCTAAGACTGTGATATTATTGCCTTCAAGTTGTTTAATAGCTTTATGAAAGTTATGCAAAAAATGGCTCTCGAAATGCAAAAAGATTTGATCTTTACTGTTTCCATGAATTTCATTCATCATCAAAATAATTTGAATATGTGTAGGACAGTCCTTCCCTAAGTTAAAAAAATAATCACTCAAAGCCTTCCAATTCAAAAGTATGTTGTCCACATAAGGTAGCAATGAAAGCCACCTAGTACGAACATGTCGTTTAACTCATGCCATTTTTAAGCTCTTCTCTATGGACTGCAGAAACGGAGAAATGGCTGTACACTTTTAAAATTATATTTTCAACATCAATTGTTAAAGAATTCATTGCATTCTTGACTGTGTTGTGAACTAGATGTGCGTGATAATCGGCCTTCACCAAATTAGGAACTACTTGTTCAATAATTCTATAAAGAGAATGGTGAATACCAAAATTCGCATTGGAGTTGTCTGCACTCATACCAGACACTCTATCAAAGGAAAGGTTTTGGTGAGATAGTGAACTGTTTATAGCATCAAACATTCCATTGGCAGATTCATCACAATTTTCGTAAAAGTCTAATAACTTGTTTTGAATTCCATTCTCAATATCAAAATATTGTACAACTAAAGGAAATAGTTTTCTATTTTTACTATTACTTGCATCAATTTGCAAACAAAAATATAAATTAGGGGCATTTAAATCATTCAGTAAAGTTTGTAAGGCATAAGGTCCTAAAGTTTCGTTAACCAGTGATTCCATTTTAGTGCGTCCTAATTTCATGTTCAAATCGGTTTTAGAATCGATATATGTGATTTTGTTTAGTTTTACAGTAAAGTCCATGCTGTTATAGAAAAGATTGTGTTTTACAGTATGGTAGGTTAAAGCAAGTTCACTGGATGATATCTTGCCATCACCAATATTTGCAAAAGGAGTAGATGTAGAAGTTTTCTTGCAAAGTTCAGCTTTGAGTTTATGGTGCTTTGTTTCACCATGTTGTTTAATCTGCAATGAGTTATAAAACAAAACACCTTAAGTACCCATTACCCATCATGCAAATGCAAATCAAATTAGTTGACAATTTTATTGAATAAAAACAAAACAAAACAACAGACAAAAAAAGATGTAAATATCTAACTTACGTACCCTAAAAGAACTCACCTGGCCAATGCCACTTTTCCCGATGGAAAATGTTATGTTACATACTTTAGATTTTACATTATAGATATTTTGAGGATCTTTAATAATCCAGTCATACTCTCTTTCCCACTCAGGTTTATATTTTTGGAGTCTTTCGTTTGACATTGACAAGTTCGGAACGCAGTAAGGCACAGAACACACGTTGTCGCACGGCACGACACTGCGACTTCGATGTACATTGCATGCCATACTTATGATGATTCCATACTTATAGCCGTATCAGATTGCATATCAGCCGAAAGCATCAGCAACAGCACGGACAATAGCAAAAGAATTTCGCTGCCGGTTGTATCAGATTGCACATACACGACAGCATACTTTTACCGAACAAATGCCACTGCGAGAAACATCAGTTCGGAGTTAAAAGTAAAAATTTAATCGTGCTGCCCGCGAGGTGGCACCACAAAATTAGGATTAGAGATGACTGGGCAGCACACGTCGGGAGAGTCGGGACACGTGATTCGGATTAGCCAATAAGAAGACTTGGCTGCTGCTGTTGCTGATGGCAGTAGTGCAATCTGATACGGCCTTTAAACAGCAATGTACAACATCAAAAGTCGCAGTGTCGTGTGACACTGTGTTGTTCTGCGTCTAAGACAGATACGTTCGCATACACTAAGTTGAAAATATAGTATTTTTGCGTACTATGTATTTCTTCAACAGTATATAGTACGCAGACCCGAAATACAGTACAATACTATATATTATAGTACGGTTGGCAACCCTACCATGAGTGCCTGGCAGAGTATGATAAAGAAGGTCACATGGAAAAGCTTCCACATTCAGAGAAATTCCCCACCGAAATAAAAGCCTATCACCTACCACATCATGCCATCATTAAGGATATTAGTTCGACAACAAAAAGCCAGAGTTGTTTTTGATGCAAGTTGTAAAGCTTCAAATGCTTTGTCCTCATATGATCTATTACTAGCAGGTCCGCTTCAAAGCTCTCCAATCGAATCTATAGAGAATTACCGATTAACCACTGTAACGTTTGGAGTTCGAAGTGCTCCCTTTCTGGCCATTCGAACCTTACATCAGCTTGTGGTTGATGAATCTCCTCGTTTTTCCTTAGGAACAGACATTCTTCTAAATGACCTTTACGTAGATCAACTGAAATTGATAATATAGTAAAGGCGGGACAGTTTGAGCTACGAAAGTGGGCTTCTAATAACAATAAAATCTTGAAGGATATCCATGTGTCAAACCGATTAGGCTCACCATGCGTACATTCAATAGAGATGGCACAGTTAAAACTTTTGGAATAGTTTGGGAGCCTAATGATGATTCATTCTTATACAGTATTGAATTAACACTAAATGAACCTACTTACACAAAAAGGAAAATTTTATCAACTATTGCCAGTATTTATGACCCTCTAGGATGGCTAGCGCCTATCACAATTTCGAAAATTTTTCTTTAATCATTGTGGCACCAGGGTTTAGACTGGGACAGGTCCAGCGAGCATATGCAGCAGCACTCTATCTACGTTCTGAGATCGATGGAACCGTTTTAGTTAAATTAATTAGTACCAAAATAAAGGTTGCCTAGTTGAAAACAATTAGTCTTCTCAGATTAGAATACCACGAACGACATCCCATTATCCTAGCTCTAAATAGTCATCTAACTAAGTTATTTATAAGTGATATGTATTCGTTCTGCCTTCACGGAGGTCCAACTCTTACTCTATCTCTTTTAAGAAAGTCTATATGGATTGTTCGTAGACAAAACGCAGTAAAAGGAATGATCAAGGAATGTGTCAGCTGGGCAGAACCCAAACGTAAATGATGGGTGCCCTTCCGTCTCCCAGAGTCAATATATTTCGTCCTTTCACAAACACTGGTGTGGACCATGTATTAGTATTTCCCGTTCAAGGGGTTGTCGATCATATAAGAGATATCTAGCTATATTTGTATGCCTTTGCACAAGGTCCCTTCATATTGAGGTTGTTAGTGCCCTTACGACTGACGCATTCTTAGGGGCATTCAAACGTTTTACATCCCGCCGCCAACAGGCGCCAACGTTGTTAATAATCAGTGCATTCAATGGCATTTTATTCCACCAGCTTCGCCACATTTCGGAGGTTTGTAGGTAGGGTTAAGTCAGTGAAGCAGCATCTAAAACGTGTCAACGGAAGCTCTCCCCTTTCTTTTGAAGAGATGTACACGCTTATTACACAAATAGTGGCATGCCTAAAGTCACGTCCTCTCTGTCCTCTAAACGATGATGCGAATGACCTAAGTTTTCTTTCTCCTGGACATTAGTTAATAGGGGATGCTTTATTGGCACTCCCAGAAGAAGATTACACTTCCTCCAAGATTTGTTCCTTAAATCGCTGGAATTATATTCAAAAAATAAAATAAGACCTTTGGAAAATCTGGAGCAAGGAATATTTAGCCAGATTTCAGCAACGCCCAAAATGGGTCAACAAATGTAACAATTTAAAGACTGGTAACATAGTTTTGTTGAAAGATGAAATGCGTCCGTGTGGTAAATGGGCACTAGGACGAGTAATGAAAACTTATCTATCTTAAACTTTGTATTTGAATTCATATATTTATTTTAAGATTGCACATTTAAACATAATTGAGAAACTTTCGCGATTAAATTAAATGAATAATGTGCAAAATTGTATTTTCTGAATTTTCCTCTTACCTCTCCTTTCCTTATGCACATATATTAGTACACTTTTTTTAAATAAAAAAAAACAAGTGTATCTACTCTGTATCAACAAGCACATCCAATCATGGCGTACCAGCTTAAGCAGCGTTAGTATGGAAACGTTTATTGAAATCGGGGGATACCAAGGCGGGGAGAATGTTCAAAATTCAAAAATTTCTCTAATCCCAGCGGCGCTACTCTCATCATCTCCAGGACATCATACTCATCTTTAAATGCAGAGAGGATGCTGTAACTCGACAGTTAGTGAAACGTGTAAACAAAACAAATTATCATCTCCAGAACTCGAGATAAGTAGCGGTTTGCTTGAGATCACGAGATGCCAGTTAGCACTTGAACAACTTCAAGCAGCAGAAGCAATCCCAATAAAACGCTATTTTTTAATTATTGGCAATAAAGTGTACGAATGCGAATTATAGCGCATTTCAATCAAATAAACACCATATTCCCTAAAGCATTGTTTTTGATTAATGATCTTATATTCAAAAACAATGCGTTGGTAATACCTCTTAAGTTGAAAGAAGAGATTCTAGATTTGTTACATGTAGGGCATCCCGGAATTGTCAGTAGTAAGAAACGTGCCTGAGGATTAATTTATTGGCTAACCATGATAATAGATTTAGAAAGTAAGATAAATAGATGTCAGGCCTGCCAAAAATTTAATAATGCTAATTGTTTGGACTCTCGAAAAATAATCCACCAAAGGTTTCCTAAAATTGAAATAATAAATTTCAGCACTCAAAAATATACAAATTTCTTACCTTATTGCAATGCCGACGGCATTCGCTTGAACTCCAGAAATCCATCCCATTGAGTGTCCACAGTCCCATCACTGCCCATCCTGTCCATCCGGTCCTGAAAGAAAAACAAAAACCACAAAGAATCATATTATTTTATGAAATCATAGATAAAACTTACCTAATAAAACTTTATATTTTCTGCAGCCATTCAGTTCACAACCAAAACAAATAAAAACTTGACACATCTTGACAGATGGCCAGTATCAATTCTTATCACGGCTACACTGCTAAACGGCTTGGACCAATTCTCTTCTCCACGCAACAAAACCTTACAAATGTTACAAAATTAATTCAACTGCGCGAAAACGATGATACTAGGGAATTAAATTTTTATTTTTATGAAAATAAATAGAATTTGTTATTATATAAAGATAGATAGGAAATAAATATCACAAATTATTGTAATAATTTTGTAAAAGACATGAGTGGGTAAAGATTTCAAGAATTGGAAAGTGGTAACACTAAAGAAATTACGTCATTAATTGCAAATCATAGTGCCGCTAGCTTTTCATCTATAAAAGGACTGCGGATACCGTTGATCCTGCTCTTTTATCATTTGGCTTTCGGTGAGTAAACATTAAAAAATATATTTGCGTATCCACTTTATTCTGGGCATTGACTAGAATAAAGATTTAACTCCACTTTATTCAGGGCATTGACTTGAATAAAGATTTTATTCCACTTTATTCTTGGTATTGACAAGAATAAAGATTTTATTCCACTTTATTCTTGGTATTGACAAGAATAAAGATTTTATTCCACTTTATTCTTGGTATTGACAAGAATAAAGATTTTATTCCACTTTATTCTTGGTATTGACAAGAATAAAGATTTTATTCCACTTTATTCTTGGTATTGACAAGAATAAAGATTTCCTATCACTTTATTCTGGGTTTTCGACTAGAATAAAGATTTCCTTCGACACTTTATTCAGGGTATTGACTTGAATAAAGATTTCCTATCACTTTATTCTGGGTTTTCGACTAGAATAAAGATTTCCTTACACTTTATTCAGGGTATTGACTTGAATAAAGATTTCCTATCACTTTATTCTGGGTCTTCGACTAGAATAAAGATTTCCTTACACTTTATTCAAGGTATTGACTTGAATAAAGATTTCCTATCACTTTATTCTGGGTTTTCGACCAGAATAAAGATTTCCTGTCCATCATTTTTAGTATACGACTTAAACGATCAAATTGCGATATAATATTAGTTATACTACTTTATTATCTAAGCGACTATACTAACACAGTCATCGTATATTTGAACTTTTCTATTTCTTGAATTTATACTTGCTCCAGTCTTGAAATTTCTTGCACTATTTTATACTCCAGTATTTTAATGAATTTGTTTCGAGCGAATATTAGTGAATTTATCTTAGTGAATTAAAGTGATTAGATTGTAAGTTAACTGATAGTGTTATTGTAAGTGAAATCTGTGATACAATAAGGAGAATAAAAATATATATATAGAACTGTTTCCGAAATCTTCTTTTCTTTTCACTTATTTTGCGTGTTCGTCCTGTTACGGGCAGAACATTTAATGGTCCTTCGAGCCGGATAAACAGTTCTACAACATATATTTAATTTCTCAAGATGTCACTAAGTGATAGTCTTGTCAAACAAGCCATTGCGGCTGAAATCATCTCCAAATTTATCACAAATTTCAAGAAAACTTCAGTAAACAAGCGTACAAAGGGTGTTATAACTGAACGGCAGACAGACATAAAGAAACTTTGGGCAGATTATACTAAAAATCATTATAAAATTACGCAATTGGCTCATAGTGCTAAGCCTGAAGAAGTCGCGCATGAATATTTTGTGAGTGACCAATATTCGGAGATGGAGGAAAAATATTACGAATTTATCGGTTATCTAAAAGATGCATTAATTGCACTCGAACCTCCACCGTCACCTTCTTATAATCAATCTCAAATAAGCAATGAGTCAGTGTCCGAATCAACTTCTTCGTTTCTCAAGTTGCCTCGAATCACACTTCCTAAATTTTCAGGATCTTACGAATCGTGGCGATCATTCCACGATATATTCCACTCATTAGTGCACACGAATCCCTCACTGCCTCCGGTGCAGAAACTCCATTACTTAAAAACAAGTGTTGCTGGAGAAGCAGAACACTTATTACGACAATTCCCCATAACAAATGCAAGTTATTATAATGCATGGAAACTTCTTGTTGACAGATATGACAATAAGAGAGTTTTAGTTAACGCGCAACTAAAAATTCTTTGTCATACTCAAAAACAAACCACTGAGTCAGCAAAGGGAATTAAGTCATTGTTAGACAAGTCCTTAGAGTGCATATATGAGCTCGAAGCATTAGGGATTTCGACGAAAGAATGGGATCCAATTCTCATTTACATATTGGTACAATGTCTACCTTCTGAGACTCACCGAATGTGGGAACAAGAAATAAGTAGCTCTGAAGGCCTACCGACATTTGAACAATTTAAGAGTTTCTTGGGAAAAAGATTCCGTACTTTGGAGGCAATCATGGAGTCTAAAACCGGATCCACAAGTAAAGGCCTTGAACAGTACAAAATTAAGGCTGCATCACATTTTGCTTCATCAAGTCAAAAATGTTCCGTTTGTAATGATTCGCACCAACTATTCAAATGTCCAAAGTTTGCTAAATTAAGTGTCGACGAAAGATTTAAAATTGTGTCGAAAAACAGTTTATGTGTGAATTGCTTATCGAGAAATCATAAACTGCAATTCTGTACAAGCAAATTCTCTTGTCAACGTTGTGGAAGAAAACATCATTCGCTACTTCATAGAAATAATTCAATTCAGAATTCTCGATCACGTGCATCACAAGGCATAATTCCTTGTGAAAATTCAATCTCGAAACCAACATCTTCCACATCTATTGACAATGCAGGAACACCAGTACAATCATTCTATACAAAACATGGTCAACACACCGCTCAAGCCTTATTATCAACTGCCTTGGTTAACGTCACGTCTAAATCAGGGACAGTTTACAAATTGCGAGCATTAATCGATTCTGGATCGCAAGTATCATTCATTACACAAGCTGCTGCTCGCAGGTTGCAATTAAAAACAGATAATGTCTCTGTTCAAATCACTGGATTGGGAAAGTCTAAAGCTACAAATGTACAAAGACAAACCTCAATTCAGATACTTCCTCAAACTCCGAGGTATAAGCCAACCCTTGTCACTGCATTAGTTGTACAAACTATTACAGATTTGCTACCTCCTGCAATTATTCAGGATACAAAGTGGGATCACATAAATAATCTCGAGCTTGCTGATCCCTTCTTTAACAAGCCTGGAAAAATTGATCTTTTATTAGGAGCGGATGTTTATAGTGAAATTATCCTTGAAGGATTACGCAAAGGTTCTCCAGGTACACCTACTGCTCAGAACAGCACCTTAGGCTGGATTCTGTTTGGTAATCTCTCTTCTAATGCTCCTTGTCTTAAGGCTTCTTCCCTAACAATAAGTGCGAGATTCGAACAAGATAGTTCACTTGACACCTTATTGCAAAAATTTTGGGAAAGTGAAGAAGTAGTGTATCAGGCTAAAGAACCTGCACCAGAAAAAGAGTGTGAAAATTTTTATGAAAAAACGCACACTCGGAATATAAATGGTCGATATGAAGTTCGCCTACCATTCAAGAATGGGGAGCCAGAATTGGGAGATTCGCGAAATATGGCAGTACGCAGATTCTATGCATTAGAAAGAAAGCTGAATCAAGACCCTAACCTTCGCAATGAATACAATAAATGTCTCCAAGAATATGAAACTCTTGGACACATGAGACGTACTACAAAGGATGATAATCACAAGGACAGTTATTATCTTCCACACCATGCTGTGCTTAAAAAAAGCACAACAACTAGGGTCAGGGTAGTATTTGATGCATCTGCGAAGACTACCAATGGGAAAAGCTTGAACGAACAGCTTCACGCAGGTCCAGTTCTGCAACCAGAACTTTTCACTCTGTTATTAAGATGGAGAAAATACGAGTATGCAATGTCAGCAGACATTGAAAAAATGTATCGAATGGTCAATGTACAAAATCAAGATCAGAAATATCAGAAAATAGTTTGGAGAAATAACCCGTCAGACACAATTAAAGACTATATTTTAACCACTGTAACTTTCGGAACTACTTCAGCGCCTTACTTGGCTATAAAATCATTGCATCAACTAGCCAAAGACGAAGCTAAGAAGTATCCAATTGCTGCTAAGATTGCCACCAGAGACTGTTACGTGGATGATCTGATGACAGGTGCAGACTCTATACAAGAAGCTCTGGTAATTCAAAGGGAACTTCTTCAATTATTGAATGGCGGAGGCTTCAATTTAAGGAAATGGGTTAGCAACTCATCGGATCTCCTAGAAAACATTCCAGAGGATTACAGGGAAATTCAACTTCCTTTGCGCTTCGCAAGTGATGATGCGGTTAAAACTCTGGGTATCTTTTGGTACCCAGTCGGCGACTATTTTACATTGCAACACCGACAAACAATAGATCGCATACCCACCAAGCGTTCTATTCTGTCGGAAATTGCCACATTATTTGATCCACTTGGCTGGATATCTCGAATAGTCGTAACCGGGAAAATTCTGATGCAAGCCCTATGGCTCTGCGGATGTTCCTGGGATGATCCGATTCCACCTAACATCAATAAACAATGGCAACAATTCAAAACCGAATTACAGTACATTGACCAGATTCGCATTCCAAGATGGTTGCACACCAAAAGTAATTTTCAAGGCTGTCAAATTCATGGGTTTTCAGACGCCTCAATTCATGCGTTTTCTGCCGCTATTTATATTCGAGTAATTGACGACGAAAATAACGTTCATATAAATTTGCTTTTGGCAAAAAGCAAAGTAGCACCTGTAAAGCCGGTGTCCCTTCCCCGATTAGAGTTGTGTGGCGCAGTTTTATTAACTCGTCTAATTAAACGTGTAAAAACTGATCTAAATTTAAACCGAGTACCAATTTTCGCCTGGACTGATTCGTCAATTGTTTTGTCATGGATTCGCAATCACGCAAATAAATTCAAAACATATGTCGCGAATAGAATTGCAGAGATACAAGAATGCACTGAAATTGATTCTTGGCAACATGTGAAATCTGAGGATAATCCTGCAGATTGCAATTCTCGCGGTGTTAAAACGTCTGTTTTAAAAGGACATAATCTTTGGTGGCATGGACCTAACTGGTTAAAGGACCACGAAGAAAATTGGCCAAAGACTAAGGTACTAGGAAATGTATCTGAAGAAATTGAAGAAAAAAGGATTACGCATGTTGCAAACGTAAAACCAGTGCAAGACGAAGTTACAATCAGATTCTCGTCATACTTTAAATTAATACGCACAGTAGCTTATTGTATAAGATTTTTTAATAACTGTCGCAAACAAAAACATCAGCGAAAATTGGATTTTCTTTCAACAGGCGAAATACAAGACTCAAAATTGGCGTTAATAAAACTGGTCCAAAAATTCTCATTTCAATTTGAAATTGAAACCCTTCAAAAAGGCCACCAACTACCCGCTAAAAGCGCTCTTCTATCTCTAAATCCGCTTATAGACACAAACGGCATTTTACGTGTTGGAGGTCGTCTACAAAATGCAAATATTCCATATTCTCAAAAACACCCAGTCTTATTACCAAAAGATAGCCACTTTACTTCCCTAATTATAAGACATTTTCACAATCAAACGCTCCACGGAGGAACCCAACTAGTGCTTACTACTTTAAGAAACGAATTTTGGATTCCTCAAGGACGAAAAACTGTTCGAAACATAATCCATAAATGCATTACTTGTTTCAAGCAATCTCCTCAAACATCAAATCAATTCATGGGAAATCTACCTTTCCATCGCGTCAACATATCTCGTCCTTTCCAACACACTGGAATTGATTATGCAGGACCGATACAGTTGAGAATGTCGAAACATAGGGGTAATCGATCATATAAGGGCTATATCTGTATATTTATATGTATGGCCACCAAAGCTATTCATATAGAGCCTGTTTCTGACCTGTCCACAGCAGCCTTTATTGCGGCTTTCAGACGCTTTTGCAGCAGAAGAGGACTGTGCTCCCACATATATTCTGACTGTGGCACTAATTTCATTGGCGCTAGTAAGGTGCTGCAAACTGAATACGAAATTGCAATAAAGGAAGCAAATAAGGCAATTGCTGAAAGTATAGCAACTGAAGGTATAGAATGGCATTTCAATCCTCCATCTACGCCTCACTTCGGCGGTTTATGGGAAGCAGGAGTGAAATCTATAAAATTTCACCTTCGAAGGGTTCTAGGCAATTCACTCTTAACATTTGAGGAATTCGCAACAGTCTTGGCTCAGATAGAAGCTTGCCTTAATTCAAGGCCATTATGTCCAACATCCGATGACCCTGATGATTTGGACGCCTTGTCACCCGGTCATTTTTTAATTGGTAATTCAATAATTACACCTCCAGAACCATCGAATGTAAGGCATACATCCCTAACATCTCGTTGGAATCACCTGCAATTGTTACAACAACAATTCTGGTCGAAATGGTCTAAGGACTACTTAAATTTGCTACAAAATCGTCCTAAGTGGAAAACACCAATTTTGAATCCCAAAATTGGAGATTTAGTCATCATTAAAGAAGATAATTTACCATCTTCTCGTTGGCTAATTGGCAGAATTACAAAAATTCATCCAGGTGCAGATAATTTAGTTAGGGTAGTAACAGTCAAGACAAAAAATTCTGAATTAAAAAGACCAATTTCCAAAATATGTCTATTTCCACAATCAAATTAATCAAAATCAAATTGTACAAAATTTTCAATTTCAAAATGCTTAAATCAAAAATTAATTTTGTCAAAAAACCTAATTTCCAAAATTAATCAATTTAAAATTTTCCAATGTCAAAAATCCTACATTGCTCAAAAATTAAAATTCCTAAATAAGATAAAATCAAAATTTTCAAAAAAATTCAAAATTGAAAATTCTTCAAATCGAATTTCACAAAAATTCCGAAATTCAACTGTATTTTCCATTTGAAAATAAAAGTACAAACGAATCCGTTAAAACAAATCTGAAATCAGAGACAAATCGTCCGTTACATTTACATATATTCTGCTTGCATGCCAGTAAAATTTTAGTTCGATCGCTGCAAACCAGTAACGCGTTTGAAATTAAAATAAAAGTCTTAGCGAAATTCAAAGTATAACAATGGAATCGCGCGAATTCGATTTAAAATCAACAGCTGAACGAGAAATTAATAAAATCGTGGAAAACTTAGAACGCCCTATAACACCTGGAAAGGATAAGGAAGATCATCTAAGAAATTCCGATGATGACACGCTATTAAGGGAAATACAGGAACTTCTGGATGACATCGAGCACAAAACAACGGAAGGGAATTCCTCAGGACAGCTTCCGCACTCGACGCAGCAGCCACCCAACATTGAGCATCTGAGAAGAAGATTTAATGGAATTAAATTGGAAGAAACAATTGTTGATCCAGAGGTCATTGTCATAGACGACGACGAAGGTCCACCTCCATCAACTCGCAGTCCACCGAAAATAAAAATCCTACAAAATATACTTCTCGTACCAGCTACAAGTTCCAGTGATGACCTTTTTGTACATCTAGTAGACGAAAACATCCCGGAAAAATCAGAAACAATTCGTGTTTCTTGGGCATCATTACGTCGATCAAAAAAACGAAAGCAAAGATTTACTACCCGAGCAGGCACTCGAGTAAATGTAAAATTACTTGCGAATGGAGAAATTAAGGTTTCGCAGAAATAAAATAATATCTTGATTCTAAAATTTTTCTTGTTTTCTTTCGTTCCAATTGTTTCTAAATTTAAAATCTTTATTTCAGTTTTACAATTTCTTGCTTCTTGTTATGTTATATTTACATGGCAACTCCTCTAAAAAACAAGAAATATCTTACCTGCATAAGAATATCATCTTGATGTTTACATACAAAACTGCAAGTGTACACTCACACACAGTCGCTACAGCAAAAGGTAAACAGAAACTCAACATTATGTTACCAACATAACCAAAAGGTAAATAAGGTTCAACAGGTAGCTTTTATTCAAAATTAAAACTCACAGGTAATTATTGTCAATTCACATTTATTCAACAAATAAATTTTACACAATACAATCACAACTCAAATTAACAACATTATGATTGAAATTTTATTAACCTAATCCTAAAACTAATACAAGACCTATACATAATTCCATCTTGAAAGGCGCAACCTTTCAAGGGGGGGCAGCATGTTTGGACTCTCGAAAAATAATCCACCAAAGGTTTCCTAAAATTGAAATAATAAATTTCAGCACTCAAAAATATACAAATTTCTTACCTTATTGCAATGCCGACGGCATTCGCTTGAACTCCAGAAATCCATCCCATTGAGTGTCCACAGTCCCATCACTGCCCATCCTGTCCATCCGGTCCTGAAAGAAAAACAAAAACCACAAAGAATCATATTATTTTATGAAATCATAGATAAAACTTACCTAATAAAACTTTATATTTTCTGCAGCCATTCAGTTCACAACCAAAACAAATAAAAACTTGACACATCTTGACAGATGGCCAGTATCAATTCTTATCACGGCTACACTGCTAAACGGCTTGGACCAATTCTCTTCTCCACGCAACAAAACCTTACAAATGTTACAAAATTAATTCAACTGCGCGAAAACGATGATACTAGGGAATTAAATTTTTATTTTTATGAAAATAAATAGAATTTGTTATTATATAAAGATAGATAGGAAATAAATATCACAAATTATTGTAATAATTTTGTAAAAGACATGAGTGGGTAAAGATTTCAAGAATTGGAAAGTGGTAACACTAAAGAAATTACGTCATTAATTGCAAATCATAGTGCCGCTAGCTTTTCATCTATAAAAGGACTGCGGATACCGTTGATCCTGCTCTTTTATCATTTGGCTTTCGGTGAGTAAACATTAAAAAATATATTTGCGTATCCACTTTATTCTGGGCATTGACTAGAATAAAGATTTAACTCCACTT
The DNA here is from genome assembly GCA_964036015.1 of Leptarthrus brevirostris. Classification (NCBI taxonomy): domain Eukaryota; kingdom Metazoa; phylum Arthropoda; class Insecta; order Diptera; family Asilidae; genus Leptarthrus; species Leptarthrus brevirostris. Next base: position 57,009,072 of record OZ038375.1, read on the forward strand.
TATTCAGGGCATTGACTTGAATAAAGATTTTATTCCACTTTATTCTTGGTATTGACAAGAATAAAGATTTTATTCCACTTTATTCTTGGTATTGACAAGAATAAAGATTTTATTCCACTTTATTCTTGGTATTGACAAGAATAAAGATTTTATTCCACTTTATTCTTGGTATTGACAAGAATAAAGATTTTATTCCACTTTATTCTTGGTATTGACAAGAATAAAGATTTCCTATCACTTTATTCTGGGTTTTCGACTAGAATAAAGATTTCCTTCGACACTTTATTCAGGGTATTGACTTGAATAAAGATTTCCTATCACTTTATTCTGGGTTTTCGACTAGAATAAAGATTTCCTTACACTTTATTCAGGGTATTGACTTGAATAAAGATTTCCTATCACTTTATTCTGGGTCTTCGACTAGAATAAAGATTTCCTTACACTTTATTCAAGGTATTGACTTGAATAAAGATTTCCTATCACTTTATTCTGGGTTTTCGACCAGAATAAAGATTTCCTGTCCATCATTTTTAGTATACGACTTAAACGATCAAATTGCGATATAATATTAGTTATACTACTTTATTATCTAAGCGACTATACTAACACAGTCATCGTATATTTGAACTTTTCTATTTCTTGAATTTATACTTGCTCCAGTCTTGAAATTTCTTGCACTATTTTATACTCCAGTATTTTAATGAATTTGTTTCGAGCGAATATTAGTGAATTTATCTTAGTGAATTAAAGTGATTAGATTGTAAGTTAACTGATAGTGTTATTGTAAGTGAAATCTGTGATACAATAAGGAGAATAAAAATATATATATAGAACTGTTTCCGAAATCTTCTTTTCTTTTCACTTATTTTGCGTGTTCGTCCTGTTACGGGCAGAACACTAATCAAAGAGAGACACTACTACCACATCCAATTCCCGAGTACCCCTGGGAAATATTGGGCACAGATCTTTTTGATTTCGAAGGAAATCGATTTCTTTTATTAGTTGATTATTTTTCCAAATATATAGAGGTTGTACAACTTTCATCGTTATGTAGTAAAACAGTTATTAACAATATGAAATATATTTTTGCAAAATTTGGAACTTATCTGATAATGGGCCCCCGTTTTTCTTCAATGATTTTAAAGAATTCTGAAATGTATGGGACACTGAACATGAAACGCACCATTCAGACAGTCAAAAAATTATATTTAAAAGCTAAAAAATTTAATAGCGATCCCTACTTATCATTATTAGAGTATCGTGTAACACCCTTAGAAAGCGGTTTCTCCCCTTCAGAATTACTTATGTGTACACGTCCAAGATCCTTCATTGTAGAATCAAAAGACGACAATTCCTCTGGAAGAATTATAATTCTTTTAAAAGACAGGAGGAAGGTAATTTTTATATTACAAGATATTGTCGTAAATCAAAACGTGCTTAAAGATTTAGATCTAGTAGTAACTGAATAATAATAAGATCTACGTACAGGTACAGCTCTTTTCCATATAAAAGTTTTTTAGAATTTAATTTCTATATTATTGGAGATGATTGTTTAATAATAAATTTACAATAGAATGACAGAAATAAAAAAGTTATACTTAAGAATTTAAATTACTTATTTTGGAAACAGAATTATAGAATTGAATAAGTTACACCATAAACGAACGAATAACTTACTATAAAGACCTTTCAACGGCGAAGGACAGCATGCAATGCATTTTCCGATATTTAGAAGCAGTCTCGCATCCCAAGAAGCTCAGATCGTAACTTGTTATACAAAAGCGCACAGGAACTTGTACCTAGAACCAGAACCACTCTGCAATTTCTGCTCAGTAGCCAAATTTTTGTGTATTACACAAAGCACAGATTCACATAATTAATTAAAGAAGTGTGACGCGCACATTTGTAGTTGTTTCTGACAAATCCAAGCATAAAAAAAGGAATTAACTGGGATGCGAGACTGTTTCTCAAAATCGATAAAATAGTTTTTTAAAAAAAAGTTGAACCGACTTCACAAAAAGCGCTAAAAAGCATAAAATAATTTTTAATTTTATATCTATTACGACATTTTGAAGTCGGTGTAATGTCAAGCAAGCCAAACACCTACAACAAAAGTACTTAATCGTCCTTTCTTATGATCCCGTGACCTGAAACGGTCAGGTAGTGTTATTACCTTCAATTGTGGTTGGGTAGTTGTTTTATTTCTTTAATTTGCAGCGACTTCAAAATGTCGTAATAGATATAGAATTAAAGATTATTTTATGCTTTTTAGCGCTTTTTGTGAAGTCGGTTCAAATTTTTTTAAACTATTTGATTTTTCACTTTTTAGTGTCTTCTTCTCTATACAACGAAGAAGCAACCATCCAAATCGGTCCACGCCTTAAAAAGTTAGGTTCAACCCCCTACCCCACATCCATTCCAATAAAACATACTCTACCGAACAGATAAGGAATCATCGAAATCGGTCCACGCGTTACGAAGTTACTACTCCTCCCCCTCCCGCACCAGCACCATAGGACCAAATTATTCTCCTATTAGCAGTGGGGGATCACACTCTATACAACAGCAAAAGAACCATCCAAATCGGTCCACGCGTTACAAAGTTAGGTTGTACCTCCCTTCTCCCACCCCAACGCCGCCAACATTTTTTTCTCGTGGTATCAATCAGGGAGCATACTCTACCCAAAAGAAAAAGAATTATCCAAATCGGTCCGCGCGTTACGAAGTTAGACTACTCCTTTCCCCACCCAACCCCCACCATGGAACAAATTATTCTTCTATGAGCAATGGGGGAGCATACTATATACAACAATAAAACAGCCATCCAAATCGATGCACGCGTTACAAAGTGAGGGTGAGATAATTAATTAACCAACGCACAGTGGGGCGAAATGTCACTGTGGACCTCAAAATTCGCTCTCCGGCCCACAATTTTGATCCTTGAAAGTAATTTTGTTTTTTAAAATACGTACAACATTGTATTAGAATATGGAGTACCTTCGCGTTTTTAATTTCATATTTAATTTAGCCTTAGTATTTTAATTCAAAATTAATAACACAGGCTTGCGAATTTAAACTTATAATTTCTCTTTTTAATAATAATAGTTTTTTAGGTAATAAAGTGTGCTAATTTCAAAAATAGTGTTGGTTTTTTTCATAACAACTAAATTTTTTTTCTTTGATAATTATCAAATAAAGGTCAATAAAAAACTTTTCCTATAATTTTTGTTTGGGTAATAATGTTTCCTAATAGCAAAGATAATTTTGGGTTTTTTCTATAACGTCAGATTTTTTTTATAATTTTGTTTCCTGATAATTATCAAAAAAAAATTATAAAAAAATCTGACGTGATAGAAAAGAACCAAAACTATTTTTCATATAAGGAACATTATCACCCAAACAAAAAATCTTATTATTAAAAAGGGGAATTATAAGTAAAATTTGTTTATTGAGATATTATCAAAGAAAAAATTATAAAGAAAAATTGAATATGAAATGAAAAAACGCGCAGGTTCTCCATATTCTCCTCATGTTTGACGTATTTTAAAAAACAAAAACCTTTTTACGAATCAAAATTGAGCTGGAGAGCGAATTTTGAGGTACAAAGTGACGTGTTGCCCCATTGTGCGACTTCCTAAAAATATTTTTTTATCTTTCTTATGCCTGATTGGGCATAACTTCATAACGAGTTGACCGATTTGGATGATTTTTTTATATTGGGTAGACTATGATTCTCCATTGTTAATATAAGATAAAATTTGTTCCTAGTGAGGGGTGGGGGAGGCGGCGGAACTTAACTTTGTAACGCGTGGACCGATTTTGATAAATTTTTTTTGTTATATTGAGTGTGCTTACATGTCAACAATTTCCTTGGTGCGGTGGGATTGGAGGGACCGGGTGGAACCTAATTTCGTAACGCGTGGACCGATTTGGATGATTCTTTTTTTTTTGTATAAAGTACGTTCCTCCATTGATATCATGTAAAAAATTGTTGGTGGAGTGTGGTGGGCTTTGGATTTTAAATTTTGATACTTCCTAAGAATCTAGTTATATTAAATCCATTTGATACTTTTATCAGATACCTTACAATTTGAACAATTACCTTCAACATCGGAAGAAGCATAATTACGTTGCTGGTCCATCATAACTACTTTCTCTATTTTTTCTAGAATATGTGTATGTATAACAGCAAAAGTGTTACATCTGCATTTTAAATTAATATTATTAAAGAAAAACTTTGTACGTATTTTTGAAGTACAAGCTAGGTACAGAAATAATGCATTATATAACAAAATAAAAAGAAAACAATAATCGATAATTACAGATTAAATGCATTGAATTTAGTTACACGTTACCATAAACAAAGGAATAACTAACTAACTAATTATTCCTTCGTTTATGACGTTATATATGGTTTGCTGGGATATTAAGTAAATGGGTTACGAGGAGCTCTGCTGGACTTATCTCTCAGAAACAATTGCAAATGTGCGGATTTTATTATTATCCTACAAAAAAATTTCAAGTCTTTGCATTACATAATTTTTCAAAAGCTTTAGTAATTTATGTGCAAGAAGTGGAGGATCTAGTGGGTGGATTTCAACTAATTTCACCATCAAAAACGAGATATATTATCATTTATTGGTCTAATATTTAAATAAATTGCTGAAGGGGATGGCAGGAGTTAGAAAGAGGGATGATCCAGTGAGTATTTGTCATCCAGTCACTCCTTCATCTATAAACTAAACATCATGTTTTCGCTTACAATCATCTCGTCCTCGTATTTTCTCCAAAGAAAAGAGATTACAACACGGTTTCTCCCTAAAAATTGGAATCATCTAGGTTATTTCAAACAACAAGCTATCGATCCTCATAAATTTTTTCAGCTACAAAAATGAGTGAAAATCAAATTGCCATCTGGGGATACCAAAGTGATGAATAAATTCGACGGTTCCCAGGTTTTTTTTTTTTTTTTTTTATATATGATGATGCCAAAGCTCAGGGGATGCCCTATGATGCTTAAGCACAGCCTTGGCAGGAAAGGAATTAAGGATGAGGGAAATGGGTTAGGAGTTTGGGTGAAGGAGGTGTCGATGTACGCCCCGTTTGAAAGTTTCAGGCTGATAAGACGAGGGAAAAACAGAAGATGGTAAACTGTTCCACATTCGTGTTGTTCTGCTTAGAAAAGATTCCCGAAATTTGACGGTACGTCCAAATTTGACCTGGAGAGTATAGGGGTGGGAGCGACTTGTTGATCTTGTATCGCGCGTTGTCATGAGTCTACAAGGAATCAGGCTAGCAATTTCGTTAGAACAACGGCCATGGAAATAACGATAGAAGAGTGAGAGACAACCGACATTCCGTCGATGCTCCAGAGAGTCAAGACCCTCAGAGATTGAGGGATCGCCAATAAGCTTAACAGCTTTACGCTGAACTTTGTCTAACGCGGACAGTGCGGTGTGTCCGGCCCCTGCCCAAATATGGGAATTATATTCAAGTCTAGGCCTAATGTGGGACTTGTAGATCAGCGCTAAGTCAGGTGGGGTGAAATATTTCTTACATCTCTGTAGAAAACCCAAACATTTCATCGCATTTTTAGCGATTGCAAATATATGATCAGTCCAGCTAAGATTGCTGGATATCTCGATACCCAAGATGTTAAGGGAGGGTGAATTGGGTATATTCACTCCGTCGACTGAAATGGGTTGGGGGTGAACTGGGCGTTTTTTAAGGGACATTAAACAGCATTGGGTTTTGGATGCATTAAACGTAACACGATTTGCTCTGCCCCAAGCAAGGACCATAGAAATGTCGTTGTTTACTGATCTAAACATGCGTTCCCGATTGACTTCTGTAGCATTTCCACGTGAGTTCATAACAGAATCAAATGAGTACGCGAAATCAAGGGTGCTGTCGTCGGCGAAACTATGAATAGGATTGAGAGTAAGGGATAAGAGATCATTAATAAAAAGAAGAAATAAGGTTGGTGAAAGAACTGAACCCTGAGGTACACCGGCATTTATTTCTTAGGAATCAGATGTAACTCCGTCAGTTACTACACGAATTGAACGGCCTGACAAAAAACTCTCCATCCATTTAACGAGGGTAGGGTGCAGACCAAATGTTTGAAGTTTGGCTAAAAGGGCAGCATGCCAGACTCTATCAAAAGCCTTTGAAATATCAAGAGCGACGATTTCAGACTCACCAAAATTATGAAGACAATGATTCCAACGTTCCGTTAGAGCCGTTAGTAAGTCTCCGGTTGAGCGGCCAGTGCGGAAACCGTACTGGCAATCGTTGATAAGATGGTTGTTTTCTAGATATTTCAACAACTGAGAGTTGATGAGTGATTCAAAAACTTTAGATATGATCGAGGTTAGTGCAATTGGTCTGTAGTTAGAGGGGTCGCATGCCTCTCCTTTTTTAAGTATCGGCTGGACATGAGCAAGTTTCCATACACTTGGAAACATTCCTGTTGAATATGACAGGTGAAAAAGTTTGCGCAGAGGTTTAGCCAAAGCAGAGGTGCAGCATTTTAAAACAAGGGGCGAGAAACCATCAGGGCCAGTAGCTTTGGACACGTCGAGTTTTGAAAGTACTCTAAAAACTTCGCGAGTGCGAAAGTGTAGCGTCTTTTGCCTACTAGTACATTGTGATGGAGATGGAAGTGGCTGCGATGAAGGTGGTAAGTATGAATTAGCAGCAAAATTAGCAGCAAACAGGTTGGCCTTGTCCAATGAGTCAGTAAAAACATTCCCATTATAAATGAGTGGTGGTGTTGACGAACAGGTGAAATTGTTCTTTACGGTTTTTACTAGAGACCAGAAACCCTTTCTACCCTTTTGGGTAGAAAAAATCTTCCGTCTGATGTTCTGGTCGAAATTGAACTTTGCCCGACTAATTGCTGAATTGCAAATATTCCGCGCATCTCTATAGATACGTCTCAATTCCTGTGAAGGGCACAATTTATATGCCTGGAAGGCCGCTTCCTTATTTTTAATGGCTGCGAAACAGTCATTATTGAACCAATTGGTGTTAGTTGGTTTGATGTTCTTGAAGCTATGAGGAATAAAGCGATGCATTCCAAACCAAAGGATGTTTAAGATATAATCGGTGCATTTGTTAACGTCTCTCACAGAAAAGCAATCGGACCAATCCAGCTCTCTGAGATACTTATTAAGTCCCGCCCAATCAGCATTTTTATAATGCCACACTAATCTTTTGGTGGAATTTAGGTTAGTGGTTGTCAGAGAGGAGATGGAGAATTGGGCGGAGATTAGACAATGGTCCGAATTACCCAAGGGAGACGTCACCGAAACAGAGTATTTTTTTGGATGCGATGTTAGAAATAGATCTAAAAGATGCGCGTTGTGCCCTAAAGTATCAGGAACACGAGTCGGACACTCAACCAGTTGCTGTAAATTAAAAGACTCACTAAATAACTCGACGTGTCTTCCAGACGGGCTTGTGGTAGAAGAATGCCTGAGCCACTGTGTGTTGTGGACGTTGAAATCGCCAGCAAGAACGATTTCAGAAGAGGGGGATATTTCCAAAATCTTATCGATATCGGAGGACAACTTATCAAAGTAACACACAGTGTCAGTATCAGACATATTCGGGCTGCGGTATAAAAAACAAAAATGAATGATGTGCCGATAGAGTTTAAATCTAATCCAGACATAATTAAATTCTGGATTAGTAGAAGAAAATTGAGGGAGAAGGGAGAATGGCACATCTTTTCTAACATAAACCGCGATTCCCCTCTGAGGAGAGAAGAGTGGCACTAAGTGATAACCAGGGATGTGATACTGATTAATATCAGAATCGGAAACAACCTTGGTTTCGCTTAGTGCAAAAACAGCCGGATTTTCCGCGATCAAGTGGCAGTAAACCGAAAAATGGTTACTTTTCAAGCCACGAATGTTGCAAAAATTAAATAAAAATTTTTGCATACTCCCGGTCTTAATTTGCCCAAAACAAAACAAAACAAAAACGTACACAAACACAAGGACTGACGAACGGGATCCACAAATGCGAAGCAAAGCCGCCTCTGTGAGAACAATGCCAGCAGCAGTGTTATGCCTGCTGTGCTGAACTTAGATCTCGACACAGGCAGCCAAATGCTCAGCAGTGGAGACCCGTTAAACGCATTCAATGCAGCACGATTGTACTACATTGAATGTTGGATGGAAGCAAATAGATACAAATCGGAACGGACTCACCAGACTGTGCTTTTAAATAGAGCATAAAAGCCCCTCACCCCGGCGAAGATGGCACCAGCACTTTAAATATTTTTAACTTAAAATCGCGCTTTCGCGACCGAATTTAAAGTTTATTTTTTTTGGAGGCAAGACACGGCGGCACGGCTGTCCCCGTCAGTAGTTCAACTCAAACTCCAAACTCCAGGTAAACTGAAGTACCTTTTCAGCGGAGAAATAAACTGAAGCATATTTCCGCAGAAAATACAATGTCCAGTAACTGAATTTTTATGCTTTTGAGACCGCGATGTATCAAATAAAATTAAAACACATTCTGGAATTTTAACATATGATAAATTACATAATATAAATTGTAAAGGTCAACTGTGGCAAAATGCCAAATATTTATATCAGTTTAGGATTTTTCAGATCTCTTTAAATCTTCTTAAGATCACGTTCTCAAAAACATCAAAATCAGTTTTATTGCCTGCTGAGACCATTCTTCAGTCTACCTCGGAACAGTTTCTTGGACCATAATCGAAGGAATACATAACTACAAATGTGCGCGCTCACACTTGTTTAATTATCAATGTGAATCTGTGCTTTGTGTTATACGATAAACGAAGGAGTAACTAGTTATTCCTTCGTTTATGGTTATACACACAATTTGGCTACTGAGCAGAAATTGCAGAGTGGTTCTTGTTCTCGGTACAAGCTCCTGTGCGCTTTTGTATAAAAAGTTACGATCTGTGCTTCCTGGGATGCGCCTCTGTTTCTGAATATCAGAAAATGCATTGCACGCTGTTCTTCACCATTGAAGGGTCTTTATAGTTATTTATGGTTACACTTAAGAATTAAAATTACTCATTTTTGAAATTTCTTAAACCTAGTCATAACTCTCATTGAAATAAGGGCATGTTTCTTATATGTATAGTATATGTATGTTGATTCTCTTACATCGAGTCAGTCTGTCGAGAGCGGCCAGTACAGTCAGTCAGTCAATGTTAGTCATACTAGTAAGATAGTCAAGATAGCCTACGTCAAGTTACATGTTGGATATAACACTTAAATAAATACTGAATTTATAATTACACAGTGTTTCTATTAGAAAAACATAACACCCTTTTAGCCAAACTTCTTTTTATTAACGATCTTTTGTCCCTTACTCACAATCCTATCCATAGTTTCGCCGACGACTGCACCCTTGATTTCACGTACTCATTTGATTCTAGAATAAATTCACGTGGAAATTCTACGTAATCTACGGACGTTCGCGAAACCTCCAAAGCTAGAAATAAACAAGATTAATAAAATCAGTGACTTTTTCTCAGAAATAAAACACGATGTCTAACCGTGCGCGCGTTAATACGTGCTTGTTTAGCGCTAGAGGGGTAGGAGCGCGGTCACAAAAACAGGTAGAACTTTTGACCTAATGCAAAATAATAACTTTTTTTTCACCAAAATTTTCGTAAGGGTTTGTAGAATTGTATGAAATGTGTCAAAATTTTCTCGCAGGCGGAGAAGTTTTATTAATTTTTAATTATTTAAAACAAACAGGATTTTTTTAGCAAAATAATATTTTGTTATTAACAAAGATTTTTTTATGACAAAGTATATTAATTGACGAAAATTTTGATGTATAAAACGTTGAGTTTCGATAAACCGTTCGTGAGTTATGAATTTTTGAAAAAAAACATGATCAAAAACTCTAACTGTTAATAACTAATGTAAGAAAAAAATTTTTGCAAAAATATTGTGGGGAGGTCGTTTTTACCTCCAAACCGATTAAAAACCGTATTAATCAATGAAAACTGAGACAATCGATTTTAAAGTGGTCCACTTGAGAAATTTCGACCCAACTGCAAAATAGGGTGCATTATAAAATTATTACAGTCAGTTGATGAGTGGAACTCTCCTTTCAATAACGTCAATTAAACTTCCAATTTTGTTAGGGATAGCAAGTAGAAACTGGTTTGACTTTCATTTTAACTTATGAATATTATACCGTAGACATACCAAACCCGAAATCGCTTCAAACGGAGATTTCGAGCCGAAATTGCTTTAAACGCATGATTTCAAGGTGATTTCGGCTCTTGAAATTACTGAAAGTGTGGGTGATTTCGAACGAAATCTCTTTAAAGCTCTATCTGTAGGATGAGACGAAATTTAAAATTTCCAAATATTTTGGAAAAATTCCAGTTGTCACGTTAATTCGAACATATTTCAAACATTTAAAATTTAACAAAAATAAACTAAAAATCAGGTCTGCAGCTGCAAAACAAAGTATAATTAATTATTAAACAGAAAAAGTAACGGAACCACATCCTACTCAGTATTACTATTATTGCACTATTGCAGTGAAAAACACCTTACTTCACTCAAAACTTAAAATGATCACTCCAGAGTGTTCGTTACTCTATAATTAACTTAAAATTGCCAGCTTGTTTTAATGAAACTGCGCTTTGTTGACAAATAAAATCACCAAAGATATGTGTGTCGCAACTCTGATTACAGCAAAGCGATTTGAAGAAAGCATGTAATTTCAGGCTATGTTCCAAATGTAATATTCCTTTTCTCGAATTTTACCACAAAAGCCAACATATTTGTATATATGAAGTAGTATATATAAATGAATGAATGAATTTTTATAATTCTAAAAAATATTTTCAGATCACTTTCTTCTGCACTTAATATGGTTGTTGGATGGTTCGGTAAATTCTCCCAAGGTGAAAGTGATGTTGCTTCTTTTTTAACTGAATTGGAACAATAGAATTTCCCAAGTGTTTTGCTCTAAAATTAGTATTTTACTCTCTAATGGGTATTTCATGCCTGCGATTAAAAGCCTGATTAGTATAATTCGAAATACGGCCAGGAGAAAGTTAAATATAAGCAGAAATGGTTTGATAATTTCTGTTTAAATGTGCGTAGACTTTTTAAATAAATGGCTGAATATTTTTATTTATTATATATTTATGTATATTTATTATATTTATGTAAACTCAAGAGATTACAGTTCTATGGTAGTATGGTATAAAAGTTAAATACAGTGAGTAACTCGTGGCGTTGCGTGAGATAGATCCGCGGTTGTGAAGTTCTTCTTGCAGCCTCACTCATTCGGGATAACTTTTTGGACAGGTCTTTTGAAATGGAGGATTAACAAAGGATTCTCAATAAGTTTAGCTACAATAAAGCACCCGGTCCAGATAGAATCCCATATGAATTTTATAGAAAAATCCCCAGAAATATTCTTAAAAAATCTACTGCAATGCTATAATGAGATATATTAAATTGTTGAGGTGCCTGAAAGTTTTGCTTATTCTATAAACTGCCGAATTTACAAAATAAGAAGTGTTTAATTTAGTTCAAAACTATCGAGGAATTAGCTTCATGAACTGCGCATGGATTTTTGCCGGCCTGTTGTATGAGTGAGGCAGGCTTTAGGTGTGGATATTCAACAATTGATATAGTATCTTCAATCTATTTAATATAATTTAGATTTGCTATTCCATTAATAAGAAAAAAATATCCCTTTTTTGTAGACTTAAAAGCGGCGTTCGTAACACTTAACCGGAACTTTGCTTGTCGGGGTATCAGGCAGAAGTGCCCCTTGTCAGGTATGCTATATGACTTTTTACTGGAGCCGCTGTTAATAAATCTTTGTTGATTAGGAGTATTCAGTTCACTTATCATACACTTATATAAGGCCACTTATATTAGCGTATGCTGACGACCTATATATTTTCGCCACGAAAGAGGTTACAGCGTTCTCCATTACTTGATTACCTCGTCCATCATGCACCTGTTGAAATCGGAGTGCTTCGAAGAAGGCTTCGTGAAACCTCTCTCAGAGTAGATTTGAGAGTAATGGGGACTGTAATGTTGATAAATGATAAAGAGTAGCTGTAGTAACTTGTTATAATATTCTTTATTTCACAAAAAAACTTTTTTATATATAAACTAAAAATTGATAGCTCTACCCTCTGAGGATGATCCGATAGGATCGAAACAGCTATCAGTTTTTAGTTTATATATAAAAAAGTTTGTTTGTGTGAAATAAAGTATATCATAACAAGTTCAACTACACTTTATCATGTTTCACAAATCAGTCACGCTAAATTCTATGAAATAGACTGTAACTGCATAAATATTTTAATTTGTTTAGATGACTAGAAATAATTCCAACGTCAACGTTGTATTTAAAATGAATGTGTTAGACTTAGGTACACTTTCTTTAAATTTTTAATTCAGAACACCAAATTGCTTTTAAATTAAGGGACACATGACAGTAAACTCGCAGATGTAACAAAATCTGTTAAACTCCTTGTCCTTTTCTAATTACCATTTACTTAACCTGTTAACCATCACAGTCAGAGACACGGAAGAATTATAAATCTCTGAATGCTGTCAGAGATTGAGGCAGACTGGAATAACCACAAAAATGTTTCCAGAAAATATGAGAATTTCTTGGAAATTGGGAAATGGCGTGGTTCTCAATATATGAATGCAAAACCTTTTTCATAAATTTTATTTCGTGAATTATATTTCAATTTATAAAAAATTTAAAATAGAAAATTCCTCTATACTGCATGCGGATCGAGCCTGAGCAAAACCTCCGTAAACTACAAGCCATGAACTGACGAATTTCACGCACACACATTAGGGCCAAAATGGTCTGGTTTTTCGATAAGTTTACATTGCTTCTTATGGCAGCCGGGGGGTGATTTTTCTTTAAACTCATCCTAATGGCTAAACTATAACTTCTATGAAAAAATTGTTTTGTTCTACTTGAAGTAAACAAAACAATCTTTCGAATGAAGTAACAATATTCATACCCTACTTAAGAAAATAATAAACATTTTTAAGCCTAAAAGTGCGGAAGTGGAAATTTAAAGAAAATACAAGCGACAGAGCATGGTCGGACCATGACTTACTGCTTGCGTTTAGGATGAAAATTTGGTTTGCGACTAAAATTTCACGTTTAATCAAAGATTTCTTGTTATTTTGTTTAATAAGGTGTACATGTTTTTACTTTATTAGAAAGATCATTTAGTCTGCTTTAAGTTAATATAAGACTAATTTTTTCATATAACTAATAGTTTTGGCGCTAGGGCGAAACAATGTAAATATGACCATTCAGTCAGACCATTTACGACCACATGTAAAAGTCCAGTTCATGGCTTGTAGTTTACGGTGGTTTTGGCCTGAGCAACAACCCACACAGCGGAAAATATAACAAGCGCTTCCGAATGAAGCGTAGAAAAAGCGCTTCGCTCTCACTGCTTTGAGAAGCACACTTGAAGCGACATTTTTTAAGGGGAAGTTTACGTGGAATGCGTAACTGTTGGTGTCATCTTACTTTCCTCGCTTTGAAAGAAACATTTTTAGTTTTATTTTGCAAGTGAAGTTGTAAAGTTCGTGCACAAAGTTAAATTGACGTTTTCGTGTAATGTATTTCAGTGAAGCACAAATTAAGGTAAGTAATTTACTTTTAAAAAGGAATATTACTAAAGTATTGTATATAGCAGTATACGAAGCAAAGAAGTATATGAAGCTCTTTATAAGAAATGGCGAAGCGCTTACTTAGAAGCTCGATGCGCTTACTAGCCGTATGATGGTTCATTTCGTTTTAACATTGCATGCCCACAGAAGCAAGCGCTCCCATGTTATTGAACTCCGAGCGCTACTTAAGCGCCTTAAAACAAGGCAGAGCGAAGCACAACACTTTTGTCGCTTCCCTCTGCCTTCTTTTAAAGCGCTTAACTTGCGCTCGAAGTGAAATAACATGGGAGCGCTTACTTTTGTGAACATGCAATGTTAAAACGAAATGAACCATAATACGGATAGTAAGCGCAGCGACCTTCTAAGTAAGCGCTTCGCCATTTCTTATGGAGCGCTTTATTTCCCGCTGGGCACTAATTCATAAGTACACACATGTGCACTTAAGAACCATTTCGTTGCCTGATTAAGGAGGTGATTACGGCTAGATAGAGTTCCTGGCAACGGCGGCCGACACATTCAACTGCGCCTTTCACTGGGAATAGCGTGCCGCAGTCTTGCAGCAGCTTCTCCACGAAGCTTCTCTTCGCTTTGGTATTGTTGCATGTGTTGCGGGAAGTACTAGTCTCTTAGAATCGTAGAACGGGTAGGATAATGGGAGCCGTTTGCAGACGTCAATGACTCTGGTCCCGAGAGACTCTAATCGGTTAGAACTTTTTGTGCGTTCGTTTAAAATATTTTTGGATGAGTGCTCTCGGAGGACTAGAAAAGTGGCGAACGACTTTATGGAGGGGGCATCTGCTTGGGAGCAGCGGTTCCGGAAGTAGGAACTTCCCCTTCTGGAAATACTCAGGCAATAATGTTCTAGTTAATTTTTTTCTTGGTTTTGGCTTATTGTGTACGTTCGTTTAGGCTTAGCTCTAGGTTTTGTTTCGGATTTTTTTTCGCAAAATTTTTGGAAACTTTTTCTGCCACTTGCTTGGAAGTTTTAGAATCGTTTTTATTAAATATTTTTAAAGTTATATACCGTGTCATTTTTACGTTCTTTTTGATCGTTAACGATTGTGTCGCCTTTTTATTTGATTTTTTAGGGTAGCTAGAGGTTTGTAGGACTTTTACTTTATACCGATTGTGCCAAATAAAGCGCCATTATGCTAAAAATAATAATTAATGTTAACTTGATAATTTCACTGCGCGGAAGGTTCACATCTACAAATTTTAATGTTATTTATATGTTGAACTATAAAGAGTGCTTCATGTAGTATTTAGTTAACGAGTCTGCCATTTGTTATAGTAGTCACGTACATTTGTTGTGTGTGTCCAAGATTGAGGCTAAGCGCTATATTTGTAGAATGAATGCGTGGCCTAAATGGGGTCTCTAATCTTAAAAGCTTTTCTTTTTATTAAAAATGATTAAAGTTATCTGATTTTATTTTATAAAAACGCGTCTTTAATATTTTAATTTATTATTCCATCGTAAAGATATTATTCCATTGTAGAATCCGATCAGAATAAAAATTATTTACATGGTTTTTGTATTCTATTTTACAACTAACAGTCAGATATCTTATTTAAAAGTCAATTTGTATTGGTTACAGTATTTCGTAGCTTTTATATGATCAAATGAGTATTTTAATTTCCAAAGTGTTCCTGTTTCATACTTAATCGAAGTGTACGGGTTGATTAAAAATATTTATAAATTTTATACAGGGTGTATCGTTTCTAGAGGTCAACACGAATACAAATGATAGCTCTCACCTAGCCAAACAAAAAACTGGGGGGGGGGGCAATCTCAACCGTTTGGTAGTTACAGGGCGATTCATAAATTTTAGTTTTCCATGGTATGCACGTTACTCTTTTATTTTTATCTTTTAATCTACTCAACATAGCGACATAAAACAAGCGCTAAACAACTTCTATCCCAATGACCTTTCCAAAATTGTCAACAATGTTGATCTCACTACTACCACTGCAGGTACAGTCACGGGCTGTACTGTTTTGAAATTACCACAATTTCAGCATTTTCCCAAATTTTCTCCGAAATTTATGTAATTAGTATACCTCGTTTTTACTTTTATTGGATTCCGCGTCTTATTACCTTTCCATAAAGGTGCAACATGGCAAGGTAGACAAAGAATTAGAAAAACCGCATCCTTAGAACTCCTTGAGTACCTAATTATTTTATTGCACTTTAGGTAGGAAATTCTTTAAATAAACAAAATTTTAATTATTACTGCAAAAAAGTTATAAAAATGTTAGTGTAATTTTGTTTTATTGCCTATATTAGCATGTGTTAGCCAGAATACACATCCTTGTATCCTGGCGTTTTATTACTCGTACCTGATGAAAATTTTGCTATAAAAAAGGGTCAGTAAATAAGAATACCTATCATAGTTGAAAAACAAACCAATAAGTACAGGTGTTTTTAAGCCAAAATTATTAAAAAACGGAAAAGTTTAGTTTTAAATAATACGCGGATATTCTTTACATTTATGGTGTAGTAGACGGAAAAGAGAGAGCGGCTACACTAGAGTACCAAAGGAGATTCCCTAACCGGCGAGCACCCCAAAGAAGGGTATACACACGAACTTTCCAAAAGTTAAGAGAAACAGGAAGTGTAACTTCACACGACCTGGAGTCATGACCCGAAACTTCGGGAACCTTTGCCGACGTCGAGCTCCAAATAATCATTATCGTGAGGCAGGACAGTGAGATGAGCACGAAACGACACGCAAGGCGATTAGGAGTGTCGTCATTTAGGGTTTAGAGGGTTATTAATGGAGGGGGATTACGTCGATATCACCATCACCCAACAAAAGGACTACTGAAAGGACATTCCGAGAGGAGACTGAAATTTAGCACTTGGCTTTTGGAACGCGACATTGACGACAGAACGTTTCTGGATCGAATTCTGTGGACAGATGAATTATATCACGAACTTCCATAACCTCCATACCTATTCGAACACTAACCTACACAGAGCAAAGGTGACATCATTTCTGTAGAGATTCAGTGTCAATGTTGGGCTGGTATCATCGGCAACCATTTGGTAGGAGCATTAATTTTGCCGCAAGTGCTTAATAGTGAAATGTATGCGGACTTTTTGGAAAATACGCTGCCAGATCTAATAGAGGAGAACCCTATGGATAATCTTAGGGGAATTTTTCACCAACATGATGGATTACCAGCGCATGTGGCTAGCATAGTGAAGGTAATACTAATGAAAACTTTCCTAACCGCTGGATTGGACGAGGTGCATCGATGCCTTGGCCTGCTAGATCTCCAGACCTTACCCCATTGAACTTTTTCTTATGGAGAACAATGAAGGGTGAAGTTTATTCAAGCCCAGTTAACAATAGGGAGGATTTAGTTAGCCGAATTGGAATTTCAGCGACGAAAATACGGGAGAGGCTGGCTGCAATATGCCTTAAACAGGGACTTAGTAGGAGATTGTTGAAATGCATCGAAAGTTGCGGTAAACATTTTTAACGATTTATTGTAATTATTTTTAAATTCAATAAAAGGGATTTCAAAATTAGTTTGCGTTTAATTTCTTTAAATTGTTGATTTTTATAATATTCTTCGATAGAATGTCTACGTTTAAATTTCTAAATACTTTTCCTACGTGGACATATTGCAGCTTTTTGGAAAGGTAGTAAGACGGGCAATCCAATAAAAATAAAAAAGAGGTATACTAATTACATAAATTTCGGAGAAAATTTGGAAAAATGCGGAGATTGTGGTAATTTCAAAACATTTTTTTCAATTTTGGCCGGCAGTGGTAGTAGTGAGATCAACATTGTTGACAATTTTTGAAAGGCCATTGGGATAGAAGTTGTTTAGCGTTTGTTTGATGTCGCTATGTTGAGTAGATCAAAAGATAAAAATAAAAGAGTAACGTGCATACCATGGAAAACTGAAATTTATGAATCACCCTGTAACACCCAACCGGTTGAGATTGCCCCTCCCCTGCCATACAATTTTTTGTTTGGCTAGGTGAGAGCTATCATTTGTATTTGTATTGACCTCTAGAAACGTTACAACCTGTATATACAACTTTTTTTTAATTTCGTCAGTGTTTTTCTACGATTCTCATCAAAAATAACTACATAAATCTCGTTCCTTCATTATACTAATAATATATTAAATATTGCTTTAGAAAAGAAACTTTAGCAATCGCCGGACTAAGACCCCAATTCCGTCCACCAGCTATTTCTGATCTGAATACCAACGACTTGTTCCCATAATACCGACAACAATTCTATGTGAGAATTTTATATGAGAATACATCAGAATGATTGCAAAAGTAAAGTAAAAGTAAGTAAGTTATAAAATTTCTAATACTATTTCTACTTCTAATAGCCCTTGATATTGACAATGGTTGGGAATTTCTGCGGCTGGTATTCGGATGACGTTTCAGGAATGACCGAATCCATTTTTCCCGGGAATTTTCTTTTGATTGAGTTATATTGATTTAATTCTATCAAAAAACTAATCGCAATCAATTCAAATTCGAAGTAGCAAACAATTTTTGAAAAGTTTCTTTTCTATGAAAGATTCAAATCAAATTCAATTTCTAAGTTTTACTTGAACGAAGTAGTAATATAACGTTCATATCTATTGGTTGATTTAGGAATAATATAAAATATTCCTTAGTTTGCCTACTAAAAATAAAATAGAGCAATTTAAAGTATTAATACAGTAATAATAAGGAATTCCCGATGGATAAATTTCATTTCTCGTAAGTTTCACTGTCTTCTCCGTATACCATATTAGTGGTCAACGGTCGATTTTAGGAGGCATTGTAAATTTTACGATCCCTATTATCGACCACAATATTTTGCCATCTTTTTCATAGAAAATGTAAGATTAATTGGATTATTCATATTATTGAAAAATAAATGATTCGAAAAAAGTTATTACAATTACAGTAAATTATTTCAGTCATAAATTTCATATGTTTCAGATTTTCATCGATCGATAGGAGCTTTCCAGCTTTCGAATTGATTATAAAATAGTTTTTAAAAAAAAATTGAACCGACTTCACAAAAAGCGCTAAAAAGCATAAAATAATTTTTAATTTTATATCTATTACGACATTTTGAAGTCGGTGTAATGTCAAACAAACCAAACACCTACAACAAAAGTACTTAATCGTCCTTTCTTATGATCCCGTGACCTGAAACGTTCAGGTAGTATTATTACCTTCAATTGTGGTTCTGTAGTTGTTTTATTTGTTTATTTTCCCCGACTTCAAAATGTCGTAATAGATATAAAATTAAAAATTATTTTATGCTTCTTAGCGCTTTTTGTGAAGTCGGTTCAACTTTTTTTTAAAACTTTTTTATTTTTCTCTTTTTAGTGTCTTCTACTGTATACAATGAAGAAACAACCATCCAAATTGGTCCACTCCTTAAAATGCTAGGTTTAACCCCCTAACCCACCTCCATTCCACTACAATTTTTTTTTCATGGTATCAATCAAGGAACAACAGCAAAAGAACTATCCAAATCGGACTACGAGTTACAAAGTTAGGTCTCCCTCCCCCCCACCCCACCAACATTTTTTTTTCTCGTGGTATCAACCAGGGAGCATACTCTACCAAATTACTCTACTAGACTACTCCCCAGCCCACCGACCTCCCTCAACATAGGACCAAATTATTCTCCTATTAGCAAAGGGGGATCATACTTTGTACAACAAAATAGGAACCATCCAAATCGGTCCACGCGTTACCAAGTTAGGTTTCACCCCCACCCCCGCCCTACCAAAATTTTTTTTTATATGGTACCAATCGGTGAACATTCTCTACCCGACAAAATCATCAAAATCAGTCGACGCATTACGAAGTTATGCCCGGTCAGACATACAAAAAATAAATACGCGTCGAACTTAGAACCTCTTTGTTTTTGGGAAGTCGGTTAACAATTGTTTTCCTCTAAATGAATAGTTGATAGTTGATAATTTTTTGTATTATCGGAAGATCGAGAAAACGTCTTGCATTACAGAGGCACATTTGAAAGCCAACAGGGTATTAATGTCCTTATGGCAAACTTAGATCAAACATTTTCTAGAAGTTAAAGCGGCTTGGTTCTAAAGAAATCAACAAAGGCAACAGGCGTTGATTGATATGCTGCTGGTTGGAGAGTCGTACGCTGTCTGCTTGAACAAATCACGATTCAAGTTAAGATTTTAACCAAGGTATCTCTCAAATAATTATGAAGATAAGGAATATGTACGCCCCACAAGGGATTTAAGGGAATTAGAGAGAACTCTTCGCCATTCCATTTTAAGATATATTTCAATTCGCTAAGAAATTTACTCCGGAAAATAGTAATAAGGGTTCTCTCATTCAATTTAAAGTCAATTAGAAAATATACACTTCAAAAATTTGAACCAATGCAGTAATTTTAACTTTTCTGTTCAAAGTTCAAAGACATGCATATTGCGAAATTGCAAATTATTAGAGTTGACAGTCAAAGTTGTTCGTATCTGGTAATTTCGTGTAAAACAAACATCCTCTTCAGATGAGTGCAGAACAAATGATTTAATTTTCAATGGCAGACAATTTACCCGACTGACCTGAGAAGATAATGAGCACTTAAAAATAACGAGAAGAATGGTTTTCATCAGCATCAACTTAAGGTATTCCAGGAAAAGCAATACAATTTAATGAAATTAAATATTTGTTGCTGCTTTAGAGTATATGGCAAGTTGTGTTGATTGGCGAACTTAGCACTAATAGAGCAACTGTACGTATGCGTTTAAGTGCGTGCTGAGCAGTCAGCCAATCGGACCGGGATGGTTTTAGTGCATCGCAGTTCAGCATTGTTGTGCCTATAATGCCAATTCAATAGGCGAACTTTTATATTGCCCCCCTGTTGAGCTGAAATTAAATTAAACTCATGCGAGTAGTACGATTCAATCGCGACCCAGCCTTCAATTCAATTGAGTATTGTTACCCGTCACGCACTCTGGCCATTTCGCCTCTTCTGTCACTGATTTATAAATTCATTACATCCACTTTTAGTCTACAACTGCACGTGATTTTTCGACATTCAGATAGGGTCATCACTGCAATATTCTTCATAATATGTGAATATTAAACTTATTAACGGAAAATTTGACTTTTTAGGAAATCAGAGACAATTAATGAGTGAAAATTTCTAGTTAAGGTATAAAAAAGAAGAAAAAAATGACAAAATGTAGGTTTTTAAAGTAAATGACATTTTACCAATTTAAATTTTTTTGTTAAGATTACTTTACATCTTATTTAGGTATAATAGAATTGAAGTATAAAAAACGTGCCCAACTAAAGTCACACACGGTGGTGGGGGGGTAGAACCTAACTTTGTAACGCGTGGACCGATTTGGATGGTTCTTTTGTTGTATAGAGTGTGATCCCCCATTGCTAATAAAATAATAATTTGGTCCTATAGTGATAGCCGGGGTGGGGGTGGGGGGAGTAGTCTAACTTCGTAGCGCGTGGACAGATTTGGATAATCCTTTTTCTGTTGGGTAGAGTATGCTCCCTCGTTGATACCACGAGAAAAAACATGTTGATGTTGGGAGGGGGGGGAGGAGTTGGGTGGAAGGGGGGGGGGGTGGAAGCTATCTTTGTAACGCGTGGACAGATTTGGATTGTTCTTTTGCTGTTATATAGTGTGATCCGACATTGCTAATAGGAGAATACTTTGGCCCTATGGCGGGGGATGGGGGAGGGTAGTAACTTCGTAACCGGTGGACTGATTTCGATGATTTCTTTTGTGTTTGGAAGAGCTTGTTTCTTGATTGATACCATGAAAAAAAATTTTGTCGAATGGAGGTGGGGTAGGGGGTTAAACCTAACTTTTTAAGGCGTGGCCCGATTTGGATGGTTGTTTCTTCGTTGTATAGAGTAGAAGACACTAAAAAATGAAAAATAAAATAGTTTTCAAAAAAAAGTTGAACCAACTTCACAAAAAGCGCTAAAAAGCATAAAATAATTTTTAATTTTATATCTATTACGACATTTTGAAGTCGGTGCAAATTAAACAAATAAAACAACCTTGCACCTTTTTGTAAATGGTAATAAGATCGCAAACGATTTTTTCACTTTTGGAAGTGACTGTACGTTCAATGGTATTAGTTAAATCAGTAGTGTTGACACCCTGTATAAAGGGTGTTTCCGGTCTGATATGCCAAACTGAGTGAAGTGATAGATCTCAACTAGACAAACAAAAAATTTGTTTGCAGAGTGGTTGGGGGGGTGGCTGGCAACTCTAACTGTTTGAAAGTTACAGGGTAATTCATAAATTTCAGTTTTTCATGGTATGCACATTACTCTTTTATTTTTAACTCTTGATCTACCCAACACAGCCGCATCAAACAAACACTAAAAAAACAATTCTAATGGCCTTTCCAAAAATGTTAACAATGTTGATCTCACTACTACCACTATAGGTACAGTCACGGCCAAAATTGAAAAAAATTTTGAAATAACCAAAATCTCAGCATTTTCTCAAATTGTCTCCGAAATTTATGTAATTAGTATACCTCTTTTATATTTTTATTAAATCGCCCGTCTTATTAACTTTCCAAAAAGGTGCAATACGCCAAGGTAGACAAAGAATTAGAAAAACCGCATTTTTAGATATCTCTGACTACCTAATTATTTTATTGCACTTTAGGTAGCAAATTCTTTAAGTAAACTAAATTTTTATGATAAAGGGTCGAAAATGTTGGTTTTGGGTTAAGAAGGTAATTAGTTTTAATTATTGTTGCAACAAAGTTATAAAAATGTTAGTGTATGTTTTATTGCCGATATTAGCATGTGTAAGCCAGATTTCACATCCTTGTATCCGCATTTTGTTACTCGTACCTGATAGAAATTTTACTAAAAAAGAGGGTCAGTAAACAAGAATACCTATCATAGTTGAAAAACAAAACAATAAGTACGGCTGTTTCAAGGCAAAAATTATTAAAAAATGGTAGAATTTACATTTAAGGAATACGCGGACATTATTTAAATTTATGGTGTAGTAGACGGAAAAGAGAGAGCGGCTGTATGGGAATATCAAAGAAGATTCCCCAACCGGCAAGCAGCCCAAAGTGGGGTATTTACACGGAATTTCCGAAGGTTAAGATAAACAGGAAGTGTGACTCCACACGACATGGAGACACGACCCGAAACTTCGGGAACTTCCGCCGACGTCGAGCAACAAATAATCACCATCGTGAGGCAGGACCCTGAGACGAGCACGAAACGAGTCGCAAGGTGATTAGGATTGTTGTCATCTAAGGCTTGGAGGGTTATTCATCGAGGGGAATTACGTTCATACCACGACCCGGAACTTCGGGAATTTCTGCCGACGTCGAGCAACAAATAATCACCATCGTGAGGTAGGACCCTGAGACGAGCACGAAACGAGTCGCAAGGCGATTAGGATTGTTGTTATCTAAGGCTTGGAGGGTTATTCATCGAGGGACTACTGGAAGGAGACTCCGAGGGAAAACTGAAATTTAGCACTTGGCTTCTGGAACGCGACATTGACGATAGGGCATTTCTGGACCGAATTCACCAGGAATGATATCAGGAACTTCCATTACTTCCATAGCTGGTCGAACACTAACCCACACAGGGCACAGGTTACCTTATTCCAGCAGAGATTTAGTGTCAATGTTTGGGCTGCTATCATCGGCAACCATTTGGTAGGACCGTTCATTTTGCCGCAAGTGCTTAATGGTGAATTTTATGCGGACTTTTTGGACAATACACTGCCAGATCTAATCGAGGAGAACCCTATGGATAATCTTAGGTGAATGTTTCACCAACGCGATGGAATGATATGGATAATCTTAGGAGAATGTTTCACCAGCGCATATGGCTAACATTGTGAAGGTAATACTAAGTGAAAAATTTCCCAACCGCTGTATTGGACGAGGTGCACCGATTCCTTGGCCTGCTGGATCTTAATACCTTGGATTTTTCTTATGGGGAGCAATGAAGTATGAAGTTTATTAAAGGCCAGTTAACAATAGGGAGGATTTAGCTGGCCGAATTGGGAATGCAGCAATGAAAATACGGGAGAAGCTGGCTGCAATACGCTTTGGACAGGGACTTAGAAGGAGGTTGTTGAAATGCATCGAAAGTTGCGGTGGACATTTTTAACGGCTTTTGTTACTTATCAAGATTAATTGTAATTATTTTTAAATTCAATAAAAAGAATTTTTGAGTTAATATTAGTTTAATTTTTTTGATTTGTTGATTTTTATAATATTCTCCGATAGTATTTCTACGTATAAATTGCTTAATACTTTCCCTACGTCGACATGTTGTACCTTTTTGTAAAGGTAATTAAATTTGAAAGAATTTTGAAATTTTGGTAATTTAAAAAAATTTTTTCAATTTTGGCCGTGACTGTACCTGCAGTGGTGGTAGTGAGATCAACCGCCACAAAGGCAGTCCATCTCGAAGTAGTAAGTGATCTGACAAATGATGCCTTTATAGGGGCGTTGAAAAGATTTATGGCACGAAGGCGACACTGCCGCAAGCTCTACTGTGACAACGCCACAAATTTCGTAGGAGCAAGAAACCAACTCGTAGAATTAAAACAAACAATATATTCCAGTAAGGCCCAAGAAAAACTCACATAAACCTGTTCACAAAAGGGAATCGACTTCCACTTTATTCCACCTCGCGCTCCCCATTTGAGGGATGTGGCGGTAAAATCGGCTAAAGGCCTGTTTAAACGATCTATGGTCTCCGCTTCACTCACATATGAAGAGCTTGAAACAGTAATTGTGGAGTTTGTAGCTATTCTCAACTCCCGTCCAATTACATCCATGTCATCAGATCCCAACGATCTCACAGCTTTAACACCAGGGAATTTTCTTGTAGGAGAACCCTTAACCGCTACAATCGATTCTACGGCCGAACCAGTAAAGGCTAGCTTACTAAAACGTTGGAAACTGGTCGCTCATATCAAAACTGAATTCTGGAAACGCTGGTCGCAGGGGTACCTACACGAATTACAACACCGCTTTAAATGGAAGGGGCGTTCGCAGAATGTCATGCCAGGCACCATAGTACTCATAAGAGACGATAAGATTCCTGCCATGAAGTGGCTTTTAGGAAGAATTACAAATGTTTTTAGGGGCGAAAATGGTTTTGTTCGAGTAGCAGATGTGCGTACAGCAACAGGTATTCTACGCCGTCCTATACACAAACTTGCTCCCTTACCATGTGAAGATGAACTGACGAGTGTTGAACAATCACCCCATATTTTACAACCTAAACCAAATAATGATGAAACCAATTGATGACACCGCACCTCCGATTAAGAAAAAACGAGTAACCTATGGATCATCAGTCATGTCATTATTGTTGTATTCTGCGACCTGCAGCCATATTGGTTGGAATTCTCTACATTGGACAAGAACCCTTCAACACTTATGCAATTAACTACGACAACAGAGCTCCTGTCGACAAATAATCACTAAGTTTGAGCACCAGCGTACAGAATTAGAGAAGGATAACGATCTACTGATGACGGCAAACCTTTCGAAAAGGCAGAAAAGGGGAGCGATTAATGTAGTGGGCAATGTAGCGAACTAACTGTTTGGCCTCCTGGATTCTTAGTACGATGGAACCAAAACGACATTCAACAAAATGAGGACCGTCTGCTCGAACTGTTAAAAAACCAAAAATCCTGTTGTGAATTTCACGATCAACATCATCAAAAGAGATCAAAAAGCGGCAGAAGACAAATTTCGGGTTTTAGATGATCACATAACTCAAATCATTACGCGTCTCAATCAAGCAGGCGAATAGCAAGAACGATCAAGACTACAAAGCTATTTTATTTCACTGGCAATTTAACTAACACTAATCATCAACAATATTCAGCGAATTCAATCTGCAATTATCGACGTAATCAGTGATAGTAGCCACGGAAAGATAAATCCGATATTACTATCCCCATCGCAATTGAAGCAAGAGATTAGAACGTTTCGTAATCATTTACCGTCCTCTCTTCCAGCCAGCCAGGACTATATAAATTGATGACAGTTGAAGGCCACATAGTAAATAATCAAGTACTTTTTCGAATTCATTCGCCATTGGTCAACGAAGATAAATATGATCTATTTAAGGTTTGGCCAATTCCAATGATACTTAATAACAGTTTCGTAGAAGTAGAACCCTACGCTCCATTCCTAGTTATTTCACCACACAGGGAGCAGTTTTATCCAATAACGAGTTTCGAATTGTTTTCCTGTATAATCAGTGGAAGGGCAACTAATCTTTGCAAGCAAGTTCATCCAGTGTACCATAGAGGATCAGGAATTAACACTTGCGAAATAGAATATCTCAACAACCCCCAAAACCCCAGAAGATGCCAGTTAATTCAACTCGACACTCCCTCTATTTGGAAGCAGATGTTACACACCAACCAGTGGTTATTTTCGCTTATAAATCAAACTTCAATTTATGTGGCTTGCGAAAACGAGATATTTCCAGTAGAACTGAATGGTTCGGGTCTGTTAAAAATTCAGCCAAATTGCATTATAAGAGATGATTTAAGGGCATCAGATCTTTTCATGTAATACAAAATCATCTTACACAAGGCTAGCGAGCGATCAAATGGTATTTGACCAATTACCTATGATTCCAGCTAAGGAGAAGCAGTATCACGCTCAATTAGCAGAATTAAGGGAACTAAGGCAGCAGATTAATAACCTAAATCTATCTAATCTACCAAGGAAATTAGAAGGGCATTCTACACATAGTATTTGTCGGCAGTTACCTTGCGTTATCCCTGACTTTAATTGTCTTACTATGGCTAGACTTGAAGGTCGTAAGGAAACTGTGCGAAGGACGTTCATCACAACCGATAACAACTCGACCTGGCAGCAATAACGTCATCGTGGAGGCTTGATTACTCATCTTGAACTCATCGCTCAACGCGGCGGAAGATGTTAAGAATCCCTAAATTATTAAAATTTGTTCTCATATATTTATGTTCCTAACGTAAAGCAAATTAATTATTTTTGTATTAATTCTTTAAATGCACCTTAAGTTCATTGCACCAGCATGACCCAATTATTTCTGTGACCAAGGCATAAATGCACTCACAGCATAAATGAAATAATTTCTTAAAGAAATTTGATAAGGTGACTGTACGATGCAATTAACTTAAGGTGAACAACCGTGAATTTATTTTTCTTGTAAGAATTTGCTGAGATATAGACTCAATTGTTATTTGCAATTATTGATTGTTTGCATTATTTTCACGTGACACAATCAATTAATGTCAATGTAATTTATATATAAGTAAGTATTCAGTTTTAATAACGTTAATTATTGTTTTATAGCGAAAAAGGTCGGTAGTTTACTTTTCCAAAATCAATCTAATTACTTTCACGTATCTCAGGGCGTGTTTTAGCGGTACATGAATCGTTGCATTTCTTAGTGAAGTCAAGGTACAAAAACTTTGACTCGTGCTTTAAAGAGCAAAAGAGTTTTTCCCGAACACTACTAGAAAATAGTGATCTTCAGGTGGCCCAAAATAGTCTAAGTCAGACCACATTTGAACTTATCCACGGATGTAGTTCTTCCTTTTCCGGCTCTGAGCGTAAAATGCTGCAATATTTACACGATTTCACCAACTGTTCTATCGCGCTAACTAATTTTGGCCACTACATATATGATCTCGCCATAGATTTTGTTGACCATTCCCATGTGAGTTTCATGAAGCAATCCTAATGCCAGCTTACGCAAATGTTTTGGTACTACTACGCGATAGCCCCACATAACGATCCCGTTTTCGGAGTACAATTCAACAAATCTATTTTTGTATTCCACAAACTCGGGGTCATTCCTTAAATTACCTTACGTCCGTAAAGATATATGTATGCTCTTTCAATTTTGCCAAGGTTATATTCCTTGATGTTCCTCTTTTAATGGTCTCAAAATCTAAATTGAATGCAGTTAACTTTTTTATAAAGTTTACATAGCTTCCTTCAAAGCCGTTCGAAGCTTTCACTTTACCTTGTATTTGCAGCCTTGTCTCACTACTGTTTTCCCCTTTTATATATTCGATTGTATAATTAATATATATATAATAATATATATATATAATATAAAATAATATAATATAAATATCATTCCCATCTTTGAATCCCTGCCACTGTCATTTGAGGGATACCCTTCTTGTCACCAAACAACGTTAGTAACGGTTTGTGGTCTGTCCTAAGGATGCATTTTGTTCCCGCTAAATATTCGAGAAATTTTTTTTTACATGGTTTTGGTGTTGCTTTTGGTGTTTCTATTTTATTTTCCTGTAAGTGCGATAATATAGCCCCAATACCCTTGCAAGAGGCATCACAAGTAAGGATAATGGTTAAATTTGGGTTGTAATCTGTTAGAGTGATATCTGAAGTAATCTAATTTTTTTTTGTTCGAATGCAGATTGACACTCCCAAATAAATCTATTCGTTTTCTTTAATAAGTCATATAATGGAATCATCATATTGGAAAAATTTTAAAAAAATTTTCTATAGTAACTTAACAAACCAATGATCGACCTCACTTCACTGGCACTATCTGGTACGGGAGCACTAATAATCGCTTCGATATTATCATTCGTTTTAGATAAACCTTCTTTGTTAATTTTATACCCCAAGTATTGTATTTCGTTCTGAAAGTAAATTTATTACCCCACTATCGTCGGGTCGGGTATTAATACCTTTTCCGCAGACTGACGGGGAACGGAGGGTCTGGTATAAACACCATTTTCGCAGACTGCCGGCGATCGAGGGGTCGGGTATTAATACCTTTTATGCAGTTAATAGAAATAATTAGTGATTTCCAGATAAATACGTAAAATGAAGTGGCAAAACTGATGATTTTTAAAACATGAATGTTCAAGTTTCATAACCCAAAAAAAATTGAATATTATAAGAGACAGGATTGGCGCTTGTTACCTTATAGTGGCGCTTATAACATTTCTATAGGAAAAATTTTATGTAATGTGTGCGCGGTATGATGCAACGTGAAGTTGCCGCATGATGTCCAGGTGGCACGCCTAGCTGGCAGCGCGTGCATAGCTCGTCGGTTTGGGGTAGGGTTCTTGGACATCAAATCATACACCACAACAGTATCCGCGTGCCTGTGGCGAAAGAAGGTTGTGGAATCCTACTTTTAGGTCTGCCACGAATTAATAAAAAAAACGAGAAACAGATAAAAGGAAGAGCAACCGGCCTGGTGTCACCTGTTACTCTTAGCCGCACTGAACCATCTTGAAATAAAATCAAACACACGAAAAGTTACTCCCATTACGCGATGGTTCAGGCTCTAACCCACCTCTATCCTGCATCTGGCTAGGATGCAGGATCAACCTATAAAAATGATGTTGAAACAAAATAAAATTTAACTAAAAACAAAACGTGTGGGATAAGGGGGACGAGATGGGGGAAGCAAGAGGATGAAGAAACTTCATGGAGGCACCTGAAATAAAAACAAGAAATGTATCTCATATAATTCATATTTATCTAACGGCTAATGGATAACATTCATAAGGTGCATTAATCCTAACAATGGTTACACAAGATCTTAATTCATATCTTTAATTATGTCTAAAATAATTTTATTTAACGTGGTTTTCAAACCCACTAAAAGAAATGCTACGCAAGCTTATCTTCGAAGTCCTAGCAACTAAATTCCTAACAATTTTTAGATTGTTTGAGGAAAAAAAAAAAGAAAAGATCCTTCAATTTAAAAATTTTATTTTATTTACTACTCGCTATAACATTCGACTTAAGACTAATTGACAATTTCTTCACTTACATACAGCTAAATGTGCTTATTTAGTCACTTTTGTCTTCAAGGTGAAGTTCTCACGGAAAGTGATTACTGCATCAGTTTACATGGGAATGAGCTTGGAGGAAATGAAAATGCTGACGTGGTGTCTGATGTACCTAGTACTGTGAGTCACAGTCTGTGACCGGTATTAACTCTTCCCCTCTTGAAGATCAGACCTTGTGGATCAGAAGTTTATTTTGATGGGTTGTAGGATATGACTTCCTTCTGTGGCTGTTGTTGTTTGCAACGCAATTTTTAGCAACTTTTTCCTAAGTTTGAGGTTTGATTACTCAAAATATTGTAATTACTATTGATTATGGTAGTTATATCTGAAATTATCGATATCTGATTATTTCTGTCGAATTTTTCCAATTTTTCTACATTACTCAGATGTAGGCTGTGTAAGTATTCCATGTCGAGTCTGTGGTATGACTTAGGATGTTCTAATTTCATTGTTGGTGAATTTCTGATCGTCAATTTGGACAGTTTCGTTATGATACTGGATAAGAAAGCTCAAGTCCTCAAATAAGTTGGTTAATGCAGTGATTCTCTGTTAATTTTTGTCGTTGACTTTTTTTTTCCATATAGTAACACCGTTTAAGGTATTGTATTTCTCTTTGATTTCGAATATTTCATCTTTAACGAGTAATTCTTTGTACTCGAGGTATATTTGTTTTCCATTCCTGATAGTCGGTCTAATTAGGATGTGTTCGTATTTTTGGTTGCTAGCTTGAGGAAGAGATAACTCGTAGAGGATAGTATCTTTGGAATCTTCGGAATATTCTATAGCTTCTATTTCTTTGGAGCAGGGAAGTGTGTGTATTTCCTTTATAATGCTCAGTATTTTAGCTCTGTTTAGCAGGTTAGTGGTGACAATGCCTCTTTTGGCTAGTTCTGCTGCCAATATAATTTCGTTTATTGCTTCCATTATAATTCCAAATTTGCTGAACATCACTTGTTCATAATTGTCGCTCATCTTTTGGTTTAGTCGTCCGAGAATCAGGTTATAGTCCTTGACACGTCGATTTGTCACACTCATTATTTCACAATAAATTTGTTATTTTCTATGTGTCTGTTCTGGCTTTGCAAGATTTTATCCCAATCAGTAGCATCTGATGTTCCAGCAATCCATTTCCAGGCAAAACCAATCCAATTAATTGATCGTCGAGTTCTCGACGTTCCTGCCCTCAATTTTGTTAATAACTCCATAATTTGATTAATCTGATATTCTAACTTTGGCTTTAGCATACTTGCTGTATTTATCTGATGAACCAATGGGTTAATTCCGGATGACTTGATCATTATCGATTAGATTAATTACGTGAACGACGTTGAAGGTACCGTCCAGAATTCTTCCATGACCTTGTTTGTGGACTCGTCTCCCGGAGGAAGTGGTTACAGTTACTTTATTGTTTTTCAAAACTGTTTTTTTATAGATAGGTGTGTGCTTTGCCTGGATTTGTTTATCTAATATGTATATTGTTTGCCTGGAATTATAGTCCTTAGGCTTGTTTCTTTTTTGGTTCTCTATTTAGCTTGATTTTCTAATTTTTCTTTATTAGTCTTCGTTTACTCTTGTTCTGACGTCTATCAAATTCTTAATTCTTTGCAATCTTCCATTGAATACATCGCTAGATTTTCTTTTTGGTGATTGAGTGAATGGTGTTGTTATATCGGTCGACCGCAATATTAATTATTTTTTTCAGGCTAAGTTCAGGATACTCGCTCGTTAGACATCTAACAATTTCTATGAATGTTGAATGAACTCTTTCGCTGGCTCCGTTTACTTCGCTTTTTTGGAGGGGAGTTTGATTTATCTCAATTCCTAATGTTTTAATGTAGTTAGAAAAAATAGGACTGACGAAACTTATTTCATTGTCGATTACTAACATTTTTGCCACTGTGACGTAAGATTAGGATTTTTGTTATTTTTTCTCTTAGGTGTAAAACAGATCGATCTTTAATACGAAAGAATTTGGCAAATTTCGAAAACTTGTCCACGCACTTAATAAATTTTTCGCTTCGAATTTCTATTATGTCCAAATGAAATATTTCCGACGGATAAGATAGAATAGGTGATTTTGGAGTTCCGGTCTGTGTGGGTGCCTGTCGTATTTATTGGCGTTGCAAATCTAGGTTTTTGTATACTTTTTGATCAAGTTAGTCATTCGTGGGAAATAGTACTTTTGCAAGATTTGTTCCTTATGCTCACAAGGGTTTCGGTGTGTTTTTCTGTGTTCATTTTGAATAATGGCGAAAATTTTTTCTTCATTGCGAAGGTCCTCGACAATTCTTTGTGTTATCCGAATTTTGAATCTATTGAAATGTTCTTTGTAAATTTCTTGTAAAAATGAAATATACTTTTCGGAAATTTGTATCCCATTGATGATGTTTGGGTTCAATTTTTCTTTAAGGACTTTAGTTAGGTTTTGCCTATTAATCTCAATCATTCCTACATAATGTCGACTATAGGTATGATGAGGTTCTTCGTAGGCACATATCCCATTTCCCTCTCGAATGATAAGTTGATTCTTGAATACATTTATTGTTGCTTCGCAATGTGGTATACGATCCGTATTGTCTTCTTCAGCGCTGTGCTGTTTCTGTCTTGCTACTTTCTTCCACTCTATGATCTAGCTGTATTGTATTGTTTCCGCTATATGCTGTTTTCGTAGTTGTATTTCCGCTGTATGCTGTTTCTGTTGTGCTCCTTCCGCCAAAGGCTGTTTCTGTTGAGCTTGTTGTAAGAGTATTGGCTTCGAGCTGTAGTCTAGATAAACAGTCGGCAACCACGTTTGTTTTTCCAGGTTTATAGATTAATTTATAGTTGTATTCTTCAATCCTGGCCTTCCACCTTTTAAGTTTGGCATTATGATTCCGGTTACTTAAAGCAAATGTGAGAGGTTGGTGATCGATAAGTATTTTAATTTTCATCGCACCGTATAA
The DNA here is from genome assembly GCA_964036015.1 of Leptarthrus brevirostris. Lineage (NCBI taxonomy): Eukaryota > Metazoa > Arthropoda > Insecta > Diptera > Asilidae > Leptarthrus > Leptarthrus brevirostris. The sequence continues at coordinate 57,041,550 of OZ038375.1, forward strand.
GTAATTTCGTAAATTATCCAAAGCCCAAACAATGGCTAACATTTCTTTCTCGTTAGTCGCGTAGTTTTCTTCGGTTTTATTTAGTGACCTTGATATATAAGTAATTAGTTTGTCCTTTCCGACCTCTCCCTGTGACAGAACTGCGCCGATCGCTTGGGTTTGAGGCGTCGGTAGTCAGCACAAAAGGCTTCTCAAAATCAGGGAATATTAATATTTCGGAAGATGTTAATACTTCTTTTAAATTTTTTCCAGTTTTATTTTTATTTACTTTGACTGGTTAGCTTTTACTTGTGCATTGCTTCCTCTCGTAAGATTGGTCAGTGGCTTTGCTATGCTAGCGAAATCTCTGATAAACCGTCTGTAGTAAGAAGTTAGTCCCAGGAATGTTAGTCCCAGGTTTTCTGGTGGTTTAATCTTTTGGATCGCGAAAACTTTCTTCGGGTCTGGTTTAATGCCTTTATTTGTCATTAGGTAACCCAAAAACTCAGTTTCTGTTTTGAAAAACTCTGTTTTATCTAAGTTTATTTAAGTTCGCTTTTTCTAATTTTGAAAACATTGCCTGGATAATCTCCAGATGTTCTTTTTTAGATCGCCCAAATATTATTATATCGTCGCTGTACACATAGCATGTGTACATGTCCAATATATTCCTTTAGGACATTCGATCATTCTTTGGAATATTGCTGGTGCATTTTTTAGTCCGAATGGTAATCTTGTGAATTCATATTTACCATTCATAGTAGAAAAGGCAGTTTTCGGTATGTCGCTTTCCTTCACCTTGATCTGATGAAATCCCGATGTCAGATCGATTGTAATAAAATACTTTGAGCTACCAAGGCTTGCAAGAGTATTAGATATGTCTGGTATTGGATAAGTATCTGCTATCGTTACTGAATTGAGTCGTTTGAAATCGATTATTCTAAACTTTTCTCTTCCTGAAGAGTCAAGTTTTTTTTTTTACTACCCATATGGGTGAATTTTAAGGGCTTTTAGATGGTCTTATGATTCCGTCAGCCAATAATTTATTAATTTGTTCCTCTACTTCACCCCTCATGTTTGCGGGATAAGGATATGATTTCGTGTAAATTGGTTCATTTGTGGATGTTTTTATTTCTGCTTTCATGTTTGTGTCAATTATTTCACGATCATTTATTGGTCTGAAGATTTTTTCATGTATCCTAATTAACGATTGAACTTCTTGTCTTGTTTCTTCGCACAAATGTTTTACTCGGATTTCGTTGTTCACTTGAACTGATGGTTTCTCTTTCAACGGTATAATTATATTGGGTTTAATTTTTAAAATATTATTTTTCCTGTCTATTACGGCTTCGAGTTCTCTTAATGTATCGTCGCCGATAATATCATGAAAAGTTTTAAGTGCAGGTAGAATAAAAAATCCAACCAAGTGTTATTTCCAATGCTTTCAAAAAATTCACCGCCAATTTTTCCCACTATTTGAATCTCGCCGCCTGCCGATTGAATGGAACCTTAAGGGCCGTAGGATTAGTTGCTAAATCAGGTTGAATAAAGTTTTTGTTGGCCCCGGTGTTGACAAGAAACTTCAGTAGTTTTCCGTTTTTAGTTTTATACTCTAGGTATGGAATGCTAGAGAGGCTTCTGTCATAAAATTTACTTCCGGAATTTCCTCTTGGTCAGGCATATCTTCTGCAGCATCAGTGCTGCACTGAATGTAATCTTCGTATGGTACAGTTTCTTCTTGAGTTTCCATATTATAGATCCTTTGATGTTTCCATGCGAAATTATCAGAATTGTTAGGTCTTTTAATTGGAGGGTTATCACTGGCTCTATTTATATAATTAACCTGCTTGGTTTGTATAGATCGATCCATCCAAATCGGTAAACGCGATACAAAGTTAGGTTCCACCCTGAATCATCAAAATCGGTCGACGCGTTACGAAGTTATGTCCGGTCAGAGATAAAAACTTAGAACAGCTTTGTTTTTGGGAAGTCGGTTAATAAATACATCGAGAGCTCTGTTACTATAGGTTTCAATCAATATATGATGGTTTCTTGCGTGTAATTTTCGGGTTTTATTTTATTAATTATTAGCGAAAATTGGTGATAAACATTTGCGTAGAATTCGTCTACGCTCATACCTCTTCTCTTTGTGTTAATTGATTTAGCTGATGTTCAAGAGTTCTCATATCTCTTTAGTCGGCGTAATGAAGCGATAGACAGTTTTCTATTGCCGACCAATACAATTCAAAGATATTGTATGAAATAAGTGCTGTATCTGCTTTCCCTCTAATTTTCTGCCTAATACCTTGCAAGATAGAACGATAAATAGGTTTGTTACGAACTATTTCGTAGTGTGTAGATGTGTAATGCACTGGTTTGCCTCCGAAAATTTGCAGTTCTTTTACAGAATCAGGTAATTTACTAATATCTGTAAGATCTTGCTCACATTTAGGTATTTGTAATTTGGAGTTATAGACCGGCTTTCAAGTGCCACAAGTCTTTTTTTACTTAATTCTATTTGAGCATTAATTGCTCCACTTAATTGTTTGAGTGCATCTTGGATTTGTTCCATTTTAATCACCTTTTGATTTTTTTTACCAAATACTTTTTTGCTTTAAATGTATGACGTTCACACTCGTTCTTATCTTATTAAAATTTGCAAAAAATAGAAAAAAATAAGTAGTAAGTGAGTACTAACATTAAGACTTTCATTAGCGTGGGTGTTTAATCTCCGCTCGGTTCCTTTACCGAGCTGTGAAAGTTCGTGGTAGCCAAAGTACAAAACCTTAACTTTGATGATATGATGCTTAGTGACAATACCTATGCACCCAAAAATATCACTTGATAAAAGTAAAAACAACTTGATTTGCGTAAATACTCCGTCCGACAAATTCGTTGAAATTCCCACAAAATTCTTATCGCAGGTTGTCTGAAAGCAAAAAACTCTCACGTACGTCAGCGATCGTATTATCGCAGGAAAATTCTTCCCACGGCAAGTGCCAAGGGATCATGTAGCAAAGCTTCTGACTGAGAATTTTGTGCTTGCAACTTGATCTTTTTACCTTGACAATTTTGTGGAAATTTCTATAAAATTAATATTATGAGAATTAGATTTCAACAAATTGAAGGTTATAAGTTTAAGGAATTTAATTTATGAAATTGAACATCCTCCCCGCGTTGGACTATTTGTTCAACTTTCTTCTTCGTTGATGTTGATTGTGAAAGGCTGAGGAAGAGGTTGACGAGGTGCTGGTTTTGGTTTTTTCATCTGATGGTGATTGAGTTTGCGTTTCGCCCAACAGTAGAGTAGAATGAGGTTATCCCGGTGTTCTGGCAGTCTGAGGGTAGATGGTAGGTGATCTTTAATTGTAGTTAAACCGTCCTTTAATTGAATTGGAGACAGCAGTTGAGGGTTGATTTTGCCATGGTGAGTGTCTATCAAGACGTCAATAATAGCAATTTGTGCACGTGGGAAATTTGACGACATGAGCGTTATTTGTATAGCCAATGACATAAATAGCTGGGATAGTTTTTGCTGATGGAGCTCTTCTGTTATATTGTCGACGTAGTTTGTCATCTTGTTTAGATGGGCATCCACCTCTTTAAGGGTCGATATTAAGGGCCATCTTCTCGGCGTATTCAGAGTTCAAGGACCCCAAAAAGAGAGCTAGCTATATTGCCGATGATATTTAATGGAGCTCGAGCCACTCTCTATGGGTTACCGACAAAAGTTCATTATTGTTGGTGAATTCTTCCTGAATTAATGCGGCCTGCCTTGTGGTAAGGGAGCAATAAGTGTTGTCAGTTAGCAGATTACATATGGTGTGTAATTTACTAATGCCATTCTTAATGGACATAATAGACGACTAAGTCCCATTCATTGGAGACCAACTGAGTGGACCCCAGGCTTTCAAAGTAAATGCCTGCTCGAGATTAAACATCGGTGACCCGGACGTGATCAGGCGATTCGCTTGTATCACGATTCACGCAACAAATTTTGCTATTTAGATACATCCTCACTCCCACATAATCCAGGCAATTCGCTTGTGAAACGTGGATCAACTGCATCATTCAGCAGCATTTCTGATCACATCATTACAACTGATCAATTCAGCAGTATTTCCGCATCAGCCGAAATATACTAGACGTCACAATGGAGGATTTAGCAGCTCAACAAGAGCAAACCGGTATCAAAATCAAGGGGATCATAACTAAATACAAAAAGGATTCCTTATCTCGCAAGAACTCGGAATATTACCAAGAAAGATTAAGGCGCCTGCAAGAAGCCTGGGATACCTTTGAAACGACCGACAATGTTATAAGAACTCAATCTGGCGATCAACTGCAACACGATTATTTTGGTCGCAAATTGAGGCTTTTCATCATAAAATTTAGGAACTCACTGATGACCCATCCGCTCATGGTTATGATACCACTGGCTACTTCAACATAGAGGAACAAGTGCAAGACACGTTAATTCACCTATCAGAAAAGTTAGCCAACTTACCTTCAACCACAGTTCAAACATCCATGAGTTCGAATGCAATGATGCAATTGCAAAAATAACGTTACCGAAGTTCGATGGGGATTATTTCAAGTGGCGGCAATTTTACGACCTGTTCAATAAAATGGTCCATAACCAACCTTTGGGAAATTGCCAAAAGATGTGGTACTTAAAAACACATCTTTTAGGAGAGGCCGAAAAACTCATCCGTCATGTAAGTCTGTCGGATGAAAATTACACCGCCGCCTGGACCATGCTCAAAGATCGCTACGATAATCACAGGTTACTAGTCACTGTATTGTTGAACAAGCTGTTATCACAAGCCAACATAACCTCGGAAGGCCCCGCTGCGATCAAGGCACTACACGATACGACCCAGGAATGCCTGCTTGGGTTAGATAACCTTGGGATTGAGACCACCAATTAGGATCCTCTGCTATTTCATCTATTGACGAGGAAGTTGGATAAAGCCATGCATTATATGAGCAATCTTTATCTCAACCCAAAAAACTGCAGTCCATAAAAGCTTCCTGGATTTTTTGGAGAAGCGATTTCAATCACTTGAAGCCCTAGGAAACAAGGGTAGATCTCCAGATGGGAATCAAAGAAGAACAGCAGCAAAATCTATTACTTCCATTGCCAAAGTACCAACAAAATGCCCTTCTTGTACGGGAAATCATCCGCCTTTTGCATGTCAACGATTTCTACAAATGGCACTATCTGACAGATTAAATGTTCTACGAAAGACCAACTTGTGCACAAATTGCCTCAGACCTGGACATTTTGCACCAAAGTGTACTTCAAGAGGATGTTCTAAGTGTGCCAAGAAACATAATACATTGGTGCACCTCGAAAAGGCAGTTACTACAACCCATATAAACAGTCTGCCTGCAGGTACTCATACGCAATTGAAGACAGTAGCTGATTCTGCACGAGATTTCTTACACCCATCGGAAGAGAATGCAATGTCTCTATCAACACATGGTGCTCGACCGAAAAGAGGATATGTCATTCTAGGAACGGTACTCATCAAACTATCTGGATATAAAGGTGCTAGCGTGGAGTGTAGAGCAATCCTCGATTCCGGTTCTCAACTAAACTTTATAACAGAAAGAGTAGTCAAGAAACTTGGATTAAACGAAACGTCAGAGCTCATGTATATTCAGGGAATCGGTCAAAGCAAGCAACAGACTCGAAAAGGAGTTAACGTATTATTACAATCAAGAACCAGCGGCTTTTCTACTAGACTGGAAGCCTTCATCTTGCCAATGATAACGTCTCATCAACCGACGCAACCATTGGACACAACAAAGTGGTCCCTTCCCTCCAAAATAAACCTAGCCGATCCTTAGTTCAACCGACCCAATCGCGTAGATTTTCTAATTGGAGCCGAAATCTACTACCAAATCATGTCAGTTGGCCAAATAAGGCTAGCACACAACCTGCCAACGTTACAGAACACTGTTTTTGGATGGGTGGTATCTGGCAAGATCGACGAGGAACCTCAATCAAAAGCAACATGTGGGATCTGCAGCGAAGATTAAAGAATCGAGGAGCAGTTAGAAAAATTCTGGAAACTAGAAGAAGTGAATACTTCGGATGATGAGACCAGTATAACAGTATCGGAGCAGAGGTGCGTGAACCACTTCAACCAAAACACAAAAAGAACACCAGAAGGCAAATTTATGGTAAGGTTGCCATTTTCACAAAGTCCCAAAACACTAGGGGAATCAAGGGGCATTGCCCTCAAAAGATTTTTATCAATAGAACGAAGACTTAATAAGCAAACTGCTATTAAGGCACAATATACCGAATTTATGCATGAATACATGTGGGATTTTGAGTGACAACGCCAGATTTATAATGTAAAATTCATTTATTTAAGAAAAGAAAATTTAAGGCTTGTAGGATTGACACGAATTCAAAACAATTAAACAGAAAATAACTTCTAATTCAAATTCCGATTTCAGTAAAAATTAAATGTTCTACCGGCTACCGATTTTATTGGTGCTCCTACTGCGTGCGTCCACGTCCACGGATAGATAACGAAGAGACAAAAAAGAATAATACCGTATGTGATCTGACATTGGTATATCGTTTTCATGGTGTTGCCAGAGCGTAGTTTATTGCTTCCATCGATGTAGTATAGAATTACCACATACATAAGTTTGTGACACATGAAGCTAGTAAAGCCAGCGAAAATCATCAAACCACACTACTTCTTACCACACCATTGTGTGACGAAGCCAGACAGCAGCACTACCAAACTCAGAGTGATATTCGACGCATCGGCAAAACCGTCATCCAACATATCTCTAAACGATATCCTATACAAAGGGCCTACTATACAGGACGAGCTGTTTTCTATACTACTACGCTTCAGAATACATCGTTTTGTCTTCACAGCCGACATAGAAAAAATGTATCGGCAAGTGGTTCTGCATGACGATGATCAAATGTACCAGCTCATTACGTGGAGAGACACTCCAGATCAACCTATAAGTTGCTACAAACTCAATACGGTTACATACGGGGCAACATCAGCTCCATTCTTAGCCACAAAATGCTTACAATCACTGGCAGACTCTACAAGGACAAATCTTCCATTAGGCACAGAAATTCTCAGAACAGATTTCTATGTGGATGACGTAATGACCAGTTCCAACAGTCTAACTGAAGCAAAAGAAATGCAACGGCAACTAAAACAACTTCTTCAGTTAGGAGGATTCCATCTTCGGAAATGGTGTGCAAATCACCCACAGTTGCTGCAAGAAATTCCAGAAAAAGACGTCGAACTGCATCTGGACTTCTCGGAAGCAAATGAGGGATACACAAAGACTCTTGGCTTGAGATGGCTTCCCAAATCAGACATTTTCTCTATAAAGACAACATGGACTGACACCCAGAGAATAACGAAACGGTCGGTCCTAGCAGACATCGCACATATATTCGATCCTCTTGGATTTGTAAACCCACTAACGGTCGTAGCAAAACTATTAATACAAATGCTATGGACACTTAAACTCGACTGGGACGCAGCAATACCAATTGAAATGCACACTGACTGGCTTAAGTTTCGTGAAGGGCTTAAAAGTCTCAATGATACAGAAATTCCGAGGCACGTATTCTCAAATCAAATCCCAAGATCAACACAACTGCATGCATTTTGCGACGCGTCCGAAAGGGCATATGGAACGGCAATCTACATGAGGTCAAAAATTTGTGACACTTCCGCGTCTTGAATTATGCGCCGCAAAATTATTTACCCAGTTGGTTCAACGCATCATAAAGGATTTAATGGTCACCACTCACAAGTACTATCAACCACGGAAATTCATTCTTAAAACTGCAAAGAGTAATCGCATATATGCTGAGATTCATACGCAACTCACGACAAGCTGATCACAAAACAAGGCGCTGCCACTTCTTAAAAACCGAAGAATTGAACAGAGCACTTGTTATCATATTGAAGGAAGTCCAACAAGAAGGGTTCATGGAAGACTTAAATCAATTGCGGCAATTGACAACGTTGCGTTATATTGACAACGGAAGTTCCTTAAGCAGCTTGTTTCCTTTGCACGACAAAAATGGAATTATCAGAGTAGGAGGACGATTAGAGAACTCAAGTTGACCATATGATGCTAAGCATCCCATATTGCTGCCCTACTCTCATCCATTAACAAGGGTATTGATGACAGATATTCACATTAATAATCTACACTTTAGTCCTCAGTCACAATGCAATGCCCCGTCAAAGATTCTGGCCAGTGAAGGGAAAGACAATCGCCAGATCAATCGTTCAGAACTGCATTCGGTGCAACAAGGTGAAACCCAAATTGATGACACAACTCATGGGAAAGCTTCCCTCAGCACGAGTTGATCCAGCAAGACCATTTGTTAAAGCTGGCGTGGATTTCTGCGGTCCAATTTCGACACATCATAAATCGAGGGGAAAGCGTCCTCAAAAATCCTATATTGCAATCTTCTGCTGTTTCGCGACTAAAGCAGCTCACCTTGAAGTAGTCAGCGATCTAACAACAGACGGATTCCTTGGCGCGCTTAAATGTTTCATCGCAAGGCGAGAAAACTGCCGGGATCTGTACTGTGACAATGCTACGAACTTCATGGGAGCGAGAAACCAATTGTCTGAGCTACACGACATTTTATACGCCAACGAATCTCAAGAAAGGATCTCAACATTGTGCCACAAAAAGGGGATAGAGTTTCAATTCATTCCACCACGAGCTCCACACTTTGGTGGACTCTGGGAAGCTTTAGTAAAATCGGCCAAAAACTTACTGCAAAAATATGTTGCACCTGCCATTTTAACCTACGAAGAATTGTCGACAGTAACATGTGAGATAGAGGGCATTCTAAATTCGAGGCCCATCACTCCAATGTCATCAAATCTTAATGACTTGACGGCATTAACGCCAGGGCATTTTCTGATAGGAAAACCCCTAACAGGCATCGTCGATCCACACTCAAGCCCGCACAACCTGAAACTTGTACAAAGGTGGAAACTCGTATCCCAGATAAAAAATGAATTTTGGTGGCGATGGTCGAATGAGTATCTGTGCGAATTGCAACATAGACATAAGTGGAAGCAGTCCTCTAAAAGTGCTTGTCTTGGGATGATGGTACTCATAAGAGAAGACAATGTACCTCCGCTAAAATGACAACTTGGAAGAATTACTGAGGTAATTAAAACTAAATTCAGGATTCTTGAGAAGACCAATACACAAGGTAGCACCTCTACCAGTATAGAATCAGGACAATCAACAGTTGCCCAAACCTGCAGAAAGACCACAAAAGCCACCAAGAAGAGGTGATAGAGATCATAGAGATCGAAGTACAGAGTCCACCCCAGCCAAGAAAAGCCGCCCATCTACAACTTCAGCTCTTACAGCGTTTTTATTTACTTGTCTTATAATGCCTATACTGGGAAGTCCACCAGTTGAAGTATTACCATTCAAATCTCAACCAGGCGTTTACTTTGAAAGCCTGGGGTCCACTCACTTGATCTCCAATGAATGGGACTTAGTCGTCTGTAAAGACATGAAGGGTTATTGGCGAGAGCATTTGTCCATTAAGAATGGCATTAGTAAATTACACACCATATGTAATCTGCTAACTGACAAAACTTATTGCTCCCTTATCACAAGGCAGGCCGCATTAATTCAGGAAGAATTCACCATCAATAATTAACTCTTGTCGGTAACCCATCGGAAGAGAGTGGCGCGAGCTCCATTAAATATCATCGGCAATATAGCTAGCTCGCTTTTTGGGGTCCTTGACTCTGAATACGCCGAGAAGATAGCCCTTAATATCGACAATATAAAGAGAAATGAAAGTCCTCTCAATTTTGTGGAAATTTCTTTATAATTAATATTATGAGAACTAGATTTCAAAAAATTGAAGATTATAAGTTTAAGGAATTTAATTTATGAAATTGGACAGTGGGAGTACGCGTCTTATTTTATCCCAATTCTAAGGCTTGTATTCCCTATGAGTCTTAATGATGTTTAGTCGAATATATTTATTTAGTCTGGTCCCGCCGTAAGCCTTCTGATGTTATCACGGATGAATCGTAGTTGTCCTTTTTAGGTATAAGCGTTGATTCTTTGCCAATACCCTACTAATGGTACGATATCGATCACACTGAATAATTATGCTCATTCACTCTTTAAATATTTTTTCTGAATTTTTTATTTTCACAGTTTACTACTTATCACTTTCTAGTGACTTTCGAAATGAATGAATTTCACAATTCCTTAATTTACACTAATTATGGTTTTTTACAATTTATTCGTTTCTATAATCACTCGATTTTCACAATCAGCAATTTTTCACAATTGCGGCTTTTCACAATCAGCCGTTTTTCACGATTTCATTAATCATTACGAAATAGAGGAATACGCGGTGCTAAAATATATACTATATTATGTCCGACAGTCAGGCGGCACTTAAGGCGTTGGGATCCTACACCTTTGAGTCTAAAATCGTTTGGGACTGTCTCACTGCTCTTAAAGAACAGCATCACGCTGGCATGGGTACCAGGGCACGAGGACAATGAAGGCAACGAGATGGCGGATTACCTAGCAAAAAAAGGTGCGGATTCTCAGTTTATTGGACCGGAGCCATTCTGCGGCTTCTCAAAAAGCCGAATAGCAATGCGTATCCGGTCATGGGAGGACGATTGTAAGCACTCACACTGGACTAAAATCCCAGGGTCAAGAAAAGCAAAGAGGTTTATAACCTACTCAACACAGAAAACGAAGGAGCTGCTCTCACTCAGCAGACCAGATTTAAAACTGATAACAGGACTTTTAACTGGTCACTGTCACCTGGGCTACCACCTAAAAACTTAGGGCTGGCTGATGATGACACCTGTCGATTCTGTCTAGAAGAGGAAGAGACTGCGGAACATATCCTCTGTCACTGTGAGGCCCTCGGCCGCATCAGGTTCAGATACCTTGGTGGGGCTTTCCCATCACCGTCAGACATAGCCAAGATAGCCCTCAAAAAAATTTTAGGCCTGATAAGGGAACTAAAAATTGACGGGGCGGCCTAATAATGAACCTGGATCAGGTCACAAAAGATCAAATTGGTCGTAGTGACTAAAGGATGCCGAAAATTCCTTGATCCAATCCTTATAATAATAATAATAATAAATAATAATAATCACTTACGAACGGTCCCGGCTCGGGCGCCAGTTAACCATTTTTTAGATTGTTTGAGGAAAAAAAAAAGAAAAGATCCTTCAATTTTACAATTTTATTTTATTTACTACTCGCTATAACATTCGACTTAAGACTAACTCGAGCTAATTGACAATTTCTTCACGTGCAGCTAAATGTGCATATTTAGTCACTTTTATCTTCAAGGTGAAGTTCTCACGGAAAGTGATTACTGCATCAGTTTACATGGGAATGAACTTGGAGGAAATGAAAATGCTGACGTGGTGTCTGATGTACCTAGTACTGTGTCCAGTGTTAACTTTAATGCTCTTTCATGTTAACCTAATATGTTTAAAGTAATGTCCCATTACCTTAGTTTCCTTGCCCGAAAGCAAATCTCGATATGTCTCGCGTGGTACTTGAATTGAATTGTCGAAATTCACGAATTATGAAGCTATCTAGCTTCATAAATATATATTTGTTTTTGTTTTAGCTATTCTTCGGATGTTTTATACAGGTGTTCTTTTAAAAAAAATCTTATAAAAAAAACCTCTATCCTATTGTCATCAGACATGACATAGCTGAGTATACTGTTAAGACTTACAAGCAAAAAAATACAATATTCTAATTCAACCTGAGGTTGATAGCACAATTTGATTACTTAATAAGTGATCCTCACTTAAACTAGGGTGCCAAATGAATAAATAGAATAATTAAGAGCGGCAACAAGGCATTCATAAATGAAATTTGATAGTTAAGATGCTCTTCAATGTCAATCATAGATAAAAAAAAATTTCATCGTTTTTAATTGCCAGTTCTACTATCAATGAAATTAGATAATACTCCCTAAGGAAACTATTACAATAAAAAAGTTAGACCATATAAAGGTTACAGAGTCTATGAATTACTTAATTAGTATTCCTATAAATACTATTGCACTATCAAGTCAAAAGAGCACAAATAATCTTTAATTGGACTAATATGGTGTGAAAAAAACTCTATTAATACTTCTTTTGATGTAGTCGGGTAAAATGAAAATTTGCTAGCGTTTAGTTAAATGTGCTAATGTACTTAGAATAAAGTTGAATTAACTAGGACCCCACACTAGCGGTTCAAATGATTTAATTCTGCCAGTCACTATGATTGTCTTGCTTTTAAATGCAAAATTTTTTTAATAACTCGTATGTCATCATAAACTAAACTTAATAAATTGTCTTTTCAGTAATATAAGGGGCATTTCACGCGAAGCGGACAGCGAAAAAAATTTCAGGTTCTGGATTTTGTTCATATTTGGTTTAATTGTACTGCTATATGTCCTGAATGAATGTGCATTTTTATTTTATTTTTTTTATGAAGCCTAGTTGCCCTTTTCTAAGCCTTTAAAGAATTGAATAAATTTGAGGAGCGGGTTTTTTGAAAAAAAATTTGCTATTATTCAAAGTGATAGAAAAAAAGTAAATAGCGTTATTTTAAAGACAAATAAATGTTTTTTAAATGGCTGTTATTACAGAGTTGAAAAAAAATTTTATTTCGTATATAAAACCGGAAGTAAACATATCAAATCGGATTTTACTTAACTTCGACATATTTAAAAATTTTTGTTTTTATCTCAAAATGTAGCTTATAGTTCATAAATAATAACTTTAGAATGTGATCTGCATTCGTATCGGAGATAGAGAATTTAAACTTAAATTTTTTCATATTTCCATACAAAACTATCGCACTGGCCAAACTCCGACTACGCGCTGCACTGTGTTCGAATGCAGATCACATTATGAAACTGAACAGGCATTTACTATACATTTTAAGTTATTTTTTGAGCTATTTAAAAAAAAATTAAATATGTCGAAGTTTGTCAAAATTGAATTTTAAATATTAATTTTGGATTTTTTACATGAAAAAAAAAATCCAATTTCGAATTCGATACCACGACTGTGAAGAGCATGCAATTTCCTATAAGAATCACTATTTTACTTATTTTTATATAACTTTCTTAATATGATTAATTACCTTTGAAACAGGTCATACATAACTTTTTCAAAATTGTTGGTTGTCCGCTTCGCGTGAAATGCCCCATATAAGTATATCGCATAAAACTTATACGTATCACTTAGCAACAATTTGCCTTAACAGAATACCTGTGAGCAGCACGATGACTTGCAAAACGTTAAAATTAATCAGTTACCGGAAAATTTTATTGAAATGAGGCTCGCTTCGTTTCGGGAGTCTTCACTGGCTAAGTGCCTAAGTTTTCTTATTTCTTTTATCTTTATGACAGCCCGATGCTGCCACGGATGGGCTTATTTCACTTCGAGCACTCAAATCATACCTAAATATTTTAGTAGAAATTAACCCTTCTAACTCAGAAGGCGCACTTCGCAGGCAGAGGCCTGGAATCAATTGACCTATTCACCAGAATATAACAAATATTGAGGTGAATGAGGCTCCCATAACCCATGCAATAAAGTAATAGTAAACAAAAAAAGAGAAAACACTCCCAAATACTACAAAAGGGGTGCAAAGACAACAGAGATCGTTTAAGCAAAACCTTAGTCAAAAGTTACCCTAGAAATCGTGCCGCCTACATACTACATTTCGCTTTCAAAGGCTTATCCAAAGCATTTCAAACAAAAAGAAAGCAGCACAAACAAAACAAGGAAACTCAGCAACACAACATACAAACAGAGAATCACGGCAGCACAGAAAATAGATAGTTCTTAAACAACACCTTACTAAGAGTTAAATCAAAATTAGGACAAGAATTAACAGCCCTACATAAACGATTCATTGGTTTATGCATACCGTAATTTGATCTGGATGGTTCAACATGCAACTAAGGCGGTCTTCGAAGGCTATGTTGGGACTGTCTGACGAAAACCCTGCTAACAAGCGAACTTGAGTCTATATTAGAGTTCAAGAGCTGGTGAATAAACACCAAGTCAGCGACTTTGCGCCTCTTCTCAAGCAAGGGCAAATCGAGCAACTGGAGGCGGTCGGTGTAGGGCGGGAGTCTAAGTGGATCGTCCCATGGGAGCCCTCTTAGCGCAAATCTAAGAAAATTACGCTGCACCGATTCGATACGCTTGGAATGAACAGCGTAGTAGGGCGACCAGACCTGAGATGCATACTCAAGAATAGGTCTAACTAAGGAGCAGTACAAATGCATCAATGTTGGTATATCCGAGAACTCTCTAGACCATCGCTTAACAAAGCCCAAGATTAAACTGCCCCTAGACACGATATAGTTAATATGCAGAGTAAAGTCAAGCTTCCTATCAAGCTTTACCCCAAGGTCAGTTACGGACAGCACGCGACGGAGACCATTCATCGCAAAGTTGTAATCATAAACTTGAGAATTAGGGCTCCTAGAGAAAGTCATAGCTTCGCATTTCTCAAAATGAGGTGTAAGCCGTTATGCTCGCACCACGCCAGAAACGTATCTAAGTCCTTTTGAATAAGGGCGGCGTCACCACCATCCTTAATATAAGAGAAGATCTTCATGTCATCAGCGTAGATTAGAACATTAGAGTACGTGATCAGAGGGACAATGTCGTCAATGGCAAGAACGAAAAGTAGAGGACCGAGATGACTGCCTTGTGGTACACCAGATGAAGCCTTGAAGATTCTAGAGGTAGAACTGCGGAACGACACACGATAAGATCTGCCACTAAGATAGGATGAAACCCAGTCGAGAAGAACAGGGAGGAAGCCCAGCCTCCCGAGTTTAAATATTATTACGGAGTGAGGAAGTTTATCAAAGGCCTTACTGAAATCCGTGTATATGCAGTCAGTCTGCATGCCTCGCTGGAAGCCAGAAATAATATGGGAGGTAAATTCAAGTAAGTTAGTAGTCGTTGATCTACCGAGCCAATACACCGCTCCATAAGCTGCGAATACACAACTGATTCAAACAATTTAGGTATGCAAGATAACTTAGCGATAGGTCTATAATTAGTTATAATATTCTTATGGCCTTTTTTATGAACAGGGACTATAAAAGAGCACTTCCACAATGTAGGAAATTTACCGGCTTGAAGAGACCTATTAAAGAGAATCGCCAGTGGAGTAAGAAGGGCATCGGAACAGGACTTGACGAAAGCTGGAGGGATGCCGTCAGGACCAGAGGAAAAGTCCGATTTGAGTTCATTGATTTTTTCCGAAATATGATCCCGTGATATAAACGGCAGAAAATCGGGTGAAGCGGGACGATTCAAAATATGATCAAAATTATTCGCACATGGCTCAAAGTTAACTGAAGAAAAGGCTAAGTGAGTTTTTTGAAGGCACTTGTTGGAACATTTTATTTTGTATAAAAATAAAACACTTGTTTTGTTCCAAAAAACCTAATTTTATTCGCGGTTTTTTTTTATAAACTTTAACGACGCGTTTCGCCCTATAGAGGCATCATCAGGTTACTGACTGACTAACCTAGCTGATCTGGCCTTGCACTATTTATTTGGTATGTTAGCGGCTCTAGTAACGGACTATTTGAATACTCATCTAGCTGATCATTAAAAATGTATTTATTTGATGCTATTGAAGAAAAGGCGCTCTCAAAGTATGTAGCAAAATTGTTAACTATGACGGACACGTTATTACTAGAAGATCCCTCATACCACATCGCAGATGGGTAGCTGTTCGATTTCTTCTTCATATTAATAAATTTAAAGAAATTTCGAGGGTTATTGTGCATATTTTCGCGAACACTAACAAGGTATTCATTATAGAGCGAAGAGGATAGTGCCTTAAAACTTTCATAATAGGTCACAAAGTCAGAATATGCTATAGCGCTATTACAACGCAAGTAATTTTTCCAGAG
The DNA here is from genome assembly GCA_964036015.1 of Leptarthrus brevirostris. Classification (NCBI taxonomy): domain Eukaryota; kingdom Metazoa; phylum Arthropoda; class Insecta; order Diptera; family Asilidae; genus Leptarthrus; species Leptarthrus brevirostris. The sequence continues at coordinate 57,057,532 of OZ038375.1, forward strand.
TTTGTTCTTCCTGTTCCTAAGACTGCGGAGTTCGGCATTATACCATGGGGGAGAGGACCATGTAGACCAAATCCGTTTTAATGGAACAAGGGAGTTAAACAAATCATATATCTTGTTATAAAATAGGGAGGCGCAGACGTCAATATCATTATTATTCAGTAATGCCGAAAAATCTATTGAAAGGAGATTAGACGTTATCTCAGAGAAGTTCGATCTCTTAAAGTCATAAGTATGGTGTTCGAGATTAGGATCTGCAATACTAGCACCATCGTAACAGAAGGAGACAAAGATGGGTGGATGAAAACTATCAATAGCAGATAACTGATCAGAAGCTAATTCAACTATAGTGTTAGTTGAATCAGAAGAAAACACAAGATCCAACTGCCTTCCCATAGAGTTCTTTACATTACTCATTTGGTGCAAACCAGAGGAAGCAATGGTGCAAGAAATGTAGAGACCGCAGATGTGGGACAACATGAGGGAAGGAAGTCATCGTCATCACTGTTAGGTACCCATAGAACATTGGGTAGATTAAAGTCACCAAGAAGAAGAATTTCATCTTCAGGGTTCGTCATATTATAAATGAAGTCTAAACTAAGGGTTAGTGTATCGTAAAGACTGCGCCCTTCAGTATCAACGACGTTTATCAAGTTAGGGGGAATATAGCAACAGAGCAAATATATATTGAGCTTAGGCAGCGAAAGCCTAAGAACCAAGAGTTCAATAGCGAGTGAGTCAGAGAAGGCAGGAACATCAATTAAGCTGCAGTTAAAGTCTGATTTGCAGGCAACCAGCACTCCACCACCACGACACAGAGATTCAGAATGTCTATCCCTACGAAAAATCTGATAGGATTCATGAAGAATCTCTGCATCACAAAAACCATGATGAAGCCAAGTCTCAGTCAACATGATAATATCGTAGCAGCAAGCAAGGGATGCTTGAAAGAGATGATTAGTTTTAGTTCTTAGTCCCCTTACATTCTGATAGTAAAGGGACAGCGTTCTTAGTTTTTTGGAGCATTAGTTAATACCCTGTCATGTGTTCCGTTATTAATAATGCCTCGAGGCACAAATTCGTGTGCGATAGTATTCTTGGGCCAGAAGTCCAGAGCAGAAATAATCTGAAAAAGAGCCGGGGAAGTTGTCAGCTTGAAAGACGATACATATCCCTGAGACAGGCGAGAATTGAGACGCTGACAGCGAAGTGGTAAAGAGTCATCACTTTTGGACCTCATTCTTACATAATTAAGAACATCATCAGTAGAAGTAGAAGGGTCCAGCCGAGAGACAAAAAAAAACTTAGGCATTGGGGCAGTCCTCAGAGTGAAGACCGTGCTCTGCGCTAGGTCAAATGACCTAACCAGAGGTGTGCCCTGTAGGGAAGAAAGATCAGCCTGCAAGGTAGTACCGGAAGCAACAATAGAAGGGTTCGAAACATCATCCGATGTGCTAGGTACACCATTAGTAGGCTCAGGGTTCAACTGGTCCACAACGGGCACAGCATCAGGATAAACAACACGGTCCCCCGAGATCGGGGAAGATCCAGTAATAACACCCTTCCAGCGTCTGACATTGCCCCTACAACGATGGTGAGATGCAGAGGGGGGAGGGGCAGGGGCCACAGAGACGACAGGGATCACAGACGAATCAGAAGGGACCCCAACCGGATGGGCAGACACCTTGGAGACCAAACTCCTAACCTCCTTTCACTAAACAAAGTAAGGGTACTCTATAAAACACACACAGAAAAACAGCTATTGCAAAACACTTAAACATAGTTTTTAAAGAAAATTCTCAGTTACTCCATCGAACAAAGTTTGTTGACTTTTTTTTTAATGGTTGGCATTTAGTTGAGACTTTAGTTCCATCGTCGTAGGTAAAAATGAAAATCGGAAGGATATTTTATTATATAGAAATTATTACAATGATTGACTCAATCTTTATAGTGGGCATTGTGTGGTAAGCCATAACGAACAAAAATAAATAAACATATAACAATATTGTCTACCACACTTACTTTTTTGTAAACGAACACGGAGTGTAGACCGGTTTCAGCCTTCAGCCATCATCAGTGCACTAAATTTCAATTGCAAGGAGGTGTCCCACCCCAGGAAAATAAATTGAAGTAGATTTGACCGTAAAAACGTAGTAGATTTATAGTTTTCGTAGTATATTGCTATTTGTTAAAAAGGCATTAACAGAAAAATAATACTGGATATTTCAAATAGGAAGGGATGATAAAAAATATGCAAAAGATTTATGGAGGTAAAAAAATTATATTTATTTTATTAACTTAGAGCAACATACGTTTATTAATGCACAACATTTTGCAATGTACATAATATCCCCGAAACTAAGTTTATTAAGATTTTATTGAAAATAATAATTAACTACTTCAAAACTATAATTAAAATTATTTTTGTTAATATATTAGTATTATATGTGTACATGCGTGTGTAGGACTATGATAATTAACAGTATGTATTTTAAAATATATACGAGCACATACTACATATTTAACCATAGAAAAAGAGTGGTTTAAATATAATAGTTGAAATATTCAAGTTTTCTCTATCACTTTTAACAGAAAAGAGAAAACTAAGTTCAATATATAAGAGATAGCTGTAAGTTAGTATATTGTGAAGATGCATATTTTGCGACAGTAATTACGAAACAATCAATATAAGTCGACAGAGAAAGTGAGTAAGTTCAGTTCATAGTAGTGAACATTTCAATAATATTTTTTCTTTTCATATGTTCAATGGATAAATGAATAACCTTTTAAATGTCGCAATAACTCTTTTTCTGGGTTATATACCTTTTGAGAATTTTTACAGAGAGTTTTACAGAACAATAAATTTTCAACTGATTTAACATTTAAACGATTTCTCGTTTTATCTTTTATTTTATTCATAAAAGAAAATTGACGCTCTGCGGCAGCGCTGCTATTTTTCCATTATATTTTTTTCGTTTTTCAAACGTACCCAGAATTTAACGATGTCATTGTCAACAAAATAAGCATTTATCAGCAGCTTATCATAAAATATAAGGCACTCTGATTTAAAACTTCCAAAGTATTAGTAAATGGAAAAGCTTAAAAAATTGGTAATCACCTGGCAAATCACCCTCTATAATTTTTTTAGGATTTAGGTATGCAAGTAAAATTAGTTTCGAATCAGGAAAGTCAAACCTTTTTTTATTTGATCTAATAGAGAAACTACAAATTTTAAAATATTAGTTTTTATCGAAACTAGCACATCTGGAGAAATATTTGCTACTTCGATGTGTTTTTCGAACTCTACACCAAAAAACATTTTGGAGTCTGGAAGATATACATAGCGTACCATCTTGCAATCATCTGAAGAGACATTTGTAAATAAATTTATCACGTCAAATGACACTAATTTTGCATTCTTTATTAATGAGAGGTAGTATAACTTCGAACCGCGTTTACCTACTTGGATAATGCGTTTTCTGTTGGTTAGAGTATGTTTCCCGATTGGTACCACGAGAAAAAACCATTTGGTGGGGTGGGGGTGGAGTCGTGTAGTGTATGATCTTTAATTGTTAGTATAAGAAAAAAATGCAGATGCACGGCGGCCATGTAAGCTGGAGTGTAAATACTGTTCACGTCTGGAAGAAAAATGCGACCATGTGTTATTGCAAAGTACAACTGACATAATGGAACAAGCAAGAATTTTGAGCAACCCAAAAAGACGAGAATAATCTCCAATTTTGAAGTGGAATGAGAATGACAAAATGGGAAAGACGAAACGAGTCAGCATGCCGGATGCAGGTATTGGTTCCCAGCAGCAAGATGAAGGATGGGCTGGAAGAATTCCATAATGGTGGACATCTTGCTGTCAATAAGACTTTTGAGAAATTACTAGAAGGATTTTACTAGTTGCATATGCGGCAGGAGACCTGTAGAAATGGTGTCGCAAATGAGCTTTTTGTACCTGTAACACATCAAAACAAGGGGTCCATGCAGCAATATAATGTCGGAGAACCTTTTTAAAGAATTGCGATTGACGTCGCCGGACAATTTCCTGAGTCAGATAGGGGCAACCGTTACATTCTAATGATAATGTGTTATGTTATTAAATAGCCAGAAGTATATATGAGAGAGACAACTATTCGGGACAAACAATGAAGGGTGGAATTAAGCAACGTGATGAAAACGAAATCAAGTTATGCAATGCGCATGTTCCAGATTTCGGAAATCAGAAAACGTCAGGTGGTGTATATAGTCAAGGCCGACTCGAACCTGTGGTGACTTAGTGTGGACCTGTAGACCTGTCAAAAGTTAAAAATATGGAAATTAAAAGATGGCGGTCCAATGTGTAGCTGGCACTGCAAAGTTCAATATTTTTAACTTTGGCGCACGTCAAATTTGCCATTTCCGAATTAGCTACAGCGCCAGCTACGAGCGCCAGCGCCACATTGTGTTCCAGCCTTTAAGCGACAAACTAATTGCGCTTCCCCATACGCACACATGCATACCTCAGTTTTCTGTTAACTTTGGTCTTTAAATTGGTAATTAAATTTTAAAGCGTGGGGCGCTATTATGTATGCTTCATACATAAATGTCTTTTTGTTTCATACATAACTATTGTCTTACTCTTGGTTTTTAAAACAACAAATACCATTTTTTTATCGCAGTTCCTTATTTTATTCGGGATCAAGTTATGTTTACCGTATATTTCTCCGAGTAATTGGTACAACTTTCCCACATTGCAAGAGCTGCTAAAGTAACTTCTAGTTAACGAATTAATAAATTTGAATGACCTTTCAGAAAGCCTAGTCTTTTAGCACTAAAGTTGTGACTTTTATTATATATTATAGCCAACCAACCGTCTCAGATTAAGAGATGTTAAGTGAAGTTTTTATTTTTTCATATGATTTATGTATGTATTTTTCATTAAATACTGATTTTAAAGTACCCAGTGGCACACCAATAGCATTTCTTCTCCTGGCTGCACTTTTTACACATCGCTCTAAAGTTGTTGTGGTACACCTGTTGCTGCTGTGCAGCAGCTTTCCTGGACCCTTTCTTGGTTAACACCTCTTCAACAGACTCTTTTATTACTTCTGTCGTCCACTCCCCTCTTTTGGTGTTCTTATTATAACAACTGTGGTCACCTGAAAGAATGAATTAATAATTGCTTCATCTATGTATATTTAGGCAGGAATAACACAAATCTGTTCAAGGCCTTAAAGGGAAAAATACTGTGATTTACCTCGTCTTGCCACAACCTCAATTCTTTTCTTATCTTTTTAACCGACTTCACAAAAACAAAGAGTTTCTAAGTTCGACGTGTATTTTTTTATTTATGTTTAACCCCCATCGCTAATAGGAGAATAATTTGGTCCTATGTTGATGGTGGGGGTGGGGGGGGGGGGGGGAGTAGTCAAATTTTTTAACCCGTGGACCGATTTGGATAATTCTTTTTCTGTTGGGTAGAGTGTGCTTCCTGGTTGATACCACGAGAAAATAAATGTTGGGGGGGGGGGGTGCAACCTAACTTTGTAACGCGTGGACCGATTTGGATGGTTCTTTTGCTGTTGTATAGAGTGTGAGCCCCATTGCTAATAGGAGAATAATTACGTCCCATGGTGGTAGTGGGGGGAGGGTAGTAACTTCGTAACGCGTGGACCGATTTCGATGATTCCTTTTCTCTTCGGTAGAGTATGTTCCGTGATTGATACCATGAAAAAAAACTTTTTGTGGAATGGAGGTGGGTTATGGGGTTAAACCTAACTTTTTAAGGCGTGGACCGATTTGGATGGTTGTTTCTTCGTTATATAGAGTAGAAGACACTAAACAGTGAAAAATAAAATAAGTTTTTAAAAAACAAGTTGAACCGTCTTCACAAAAAGCGCTAAATTAATAATAAATTAATTTTTAATTTTATATCTATTACGGCATTTTGGAGTCGGTGCAAATTAAACTAATAAAACAATTACAGAACCACAATTGAAAATAATACATAATACTGCCTGAACGTTTTAGCTCACGGCATCATAAGAAATGACGATTAAATAATTTTGTTGTAGTTGTTTGGTTTGTTTGATTTGCACCGAATTCAAATGTCGTAATAGATATAAAATTAAAAATTATTTTATGCTTTTTAGCGCTTTTTGTGAAGTCGGTTAAACTTTTTTTTAAAAGCTATTTTTTGAAAGGATTTGCGTGATCACCAAATAATAGATTGCCTTGAAGCGTGAACTGTTTCTTTTTTTTTGCTTTCATCCGTGCATTGAAGTTCGCTTGATAGTGGCTTCTTTCTGGCTAATTGGTTTCGTTACAATAACATACAGTTTCTTGTAAGTATACGTGACCCCATCTTGCCTCACGTCCCCATCAAACCACTAGTTCCGAGTTTATAAGAGGAGAGTGTAGTTACAGGACAGTTTAAGAGTAGTAGTTATTAGTTTTTTCTTCAAAATTGACGGTGCTTAGCGTACAAATATAGTAGAATAAATATTAAATAAAAGAAATGAACAACAACTTGCAAATTAACGATACGAGAGTATGCAAAAATTTGACTTTGACTGTTGCAATATTCGTGGCTTGAAAAGTAACCACTTTTCGGTTTACTATAACTTAACCTCGGCTAATCTGACTATTCTTGAACTAATTGAAACCAAGGTTGCTTCTTATTCTGATATTACTAAAAGTATGGCATTCCCGGTTATTAATCAGTTTCTCTCCTCAGAGGGGAATCGCGGTTTACATCAGAAATGATGTGCTCCTTTCACACCTCCCTCAATTTATGTCTACTAATCCAGAATTTCACATATCGATTAAATATGGAAATATCTCCGTCTTCTGAAATCGTTCTAGCTGGCGATTTTAACGTTCACAGCACATAGTGGCTCAGGCATCCCTCTGCCACATCTTTTGCATCTGTATTTAACATTGCATCCAGACTCTGCTTTGATCACGGCTCCCTTGGGAAATTCAGACCACTGCCTGGTCTCCGCCGAATTTTCCACTTCTTCGAAAGCCTCTTATCAAAAGTCCAAAAGTTTATAATAAAAAAATCCTGATCGGGCTGGACTTAATAAATATCTCAAAGAGATGGATTGGTCTAATTACTTCTCCACGAGAGACGTTAAACATACCACCGAGTATATTTTGAATATCCTATGTTTTGGAATGCATCGCTTTATTCCTCATAGTTTCAGAAACGTAAAACCAACTAACACCGCTTGGTTAATTAGGCCTCTACGGCCTTAAAAACAAAGGAGCAGCCTTTCAGGACTTAAAATGTTGCCCCTCAGATGGATTACTACATATCTATAGAACTGCGCGGAAGATATGAAACCAGCAATTAATCAGTAATTGGTTTTAAAATGCTGCGCCTCTACTTTGAATAAACTTCTGCGCAAACTTTTTCATATTCAGCCGATGCCTAAAACAGGATTCATAAATATAATATGTAGTATTTAAAAAAACATTTAACCGACTTCACAGAAAGCTCAAAAAAATATAAAATAATTTTTAATTTTATATCTATTACGACATTTTGAAGTCGGTGCAAATTAAACAAACCAAACAACTACAACAAAAGTATATAATCGTCCTTCCTTATGTTTCTGTGAGCTGAAACGTTGTTCCAAAAAGATTGGCAGTACACGGTAAATAGCAAATTATGAGGCCAAATTTCTCAAACTCGCTAAAAACCATGTACAGCCATCCTTTCGATATATCCTGGTCGACAAGCCAAGAGGCACTAATTGTGATAAGCAGCGTTGCCAGACCGCGACTGTGGCGCTATGGTACAAAGCAAACGAAATTATGGTACAATATGGTACGCCCGCTTTGATCGATGAATGCGCGGAAAATTCGAATAAATGAATTGTTTTAATGCATAATTAACATAGCTTCTTGCTGATACAGCGACAGCAAATTTTTGTATTCGTACGAGTAGAAGTAGAATTATAGTACGATGGTGCGGATAGGTACGCCATTGAAAATTCTGGTACGCATACCATAATTATGTTACGTCTGGCAACGTTTGTGATAAGAACAATCATCAACCAGAAGCTTATGGACGGCCGAGTGACTGGAAAGGTCGGAAAGAACATTTAGTGTAGCCAGATTATGTCTTTTAGCAGTAGGTTTGTAGAAATGCTTGAATTAACTTATTATAAATTGTTTTAAATTATGTATTTTGAAATATGTATATATTCTTTGTTCAATGTTGCACAGCTGTTAATAAAAAAGCCCTAATGAATGGTTATGGATTAACAAGAAACTTGTTATATTTACATGCTTTTGTTATGGCAACCAGAAAATGTTCTGAGTTGAAATCGTGGCAACAGCGTGCTAAGGAAGAAGGATGGATGCATAGGAAAATGATGGGAAAATAAAGTAGACAGGAATAGTCCATAAGAACGCGTACTTTTTGGAACAGATTATAGATACAAAATGTTAAGCATTTATCAATCAGGAAACGTATTCTGTACAACCGAATCAAAATCGGTCTATGCCTTATGAAGCTAGGTGCGGGGCATCCTATAGTTCCCACCACTAGCCACAATGCCAGAATACTAATAGAAAAATAATCTATGCATTCAGAGTCATCTAAATCAGTTCACGCGTTATAAAATTAGGCCACCCCTCCCCCAACTCAACCCTAGGTCAGCATTTTTCCATATAGTAGCAATGCTCTATACTGTACGCAACGAAAAATAATCTTCCAAATAGGTGCGAGAACTGAGAAATTGGGTAACACCCCCTCCGCACACAACTCCACCTCATTAATTTTTGTCATTGTATCAGTGGCGAAACATATTCTACATATCAAAAGAAGAATCATCCAAATCGGTCCACACGTTACGAAGTTAGACTACCCCCCCCCCCCCCCGCCACCCCACCCTAAGACCATATAATGATAAATATTAGCAATCATCTCTATACATCTAAGAAGAAATTATCCAAATCGGTCCACGCACTACGAAGTTAGGTTTCACCCCTTCCCACCCCACCCTTCTCCAACCTAGGACCACATTTTTTTCCGCGCATAATTTTGTAACGCGTGGACCGATTTGGATGATTTTTTTTTTGTTGTGTAGAGTATGTTCCCCGATTTTTACTATATCAAACAAATTTTTGGTGGGGTGGGGGATGGGGGTGAAACCTAACTTCGTAACGTGCCGACCTATTTGGATGATTTTCCTTAGGTGGGGTAGTGTGCGGAGGGGGCGTTATCAAATTTCTTAATTAACACACCTATTTGGAAGATTATTTTTGGTTGTTTACAGTATGATCCCTCATTGCTACTCTATGGAAAAATGTTGACCTAGGGTTGGGGTGGGGGTAACCTAACTTTGTAACGCGTGGACTGATTTAGATTATTCTGAATGCATAGAGTATCTAATTATATTTAGACGAAAATTGCGGCTTGTAGTGAGAGTTGGAGGATGGGCGGCGCCTAGCTTCATTAGGCATAGACCGATTTTGATTCGGTTGTACAGAATACGTTTCCTAATTGATAAATGATAAGAATTTTGTACCTAGAGTGACTACGATGATTCTCTGACTATGATAATTCTCTCTTCCTGTATAGAGTACGATGGCATACTAGGGCCATGACCGTGACTAATTTCGTAATATTTTGCCGGATTTGGATAATTCTTTAGAATGCACTACCTCTGCAACTTTTGAAATTTCTTTTTTCGTACGCGCAGCATCCTTCGAGTCGTCTATATGAAGACACTAAAAAGTGAAAAATAAAATAGCTTTTAAAAAAAATTTCAACCGACCACAAAAAGCCCTAAAGAGCATAAAATAATTTTTAATTTTCTATCTTTTGCGACATTTTAAAGTCGGTGAAAATTAAACAAACCAAACAACTACAACAAAAGTGTTTAGTCGTCCTTCCTTATGGCTCCGTGAGCGTTCAGTTAGTTTTATATATTATCTTCAATTGTGGTTGGCTAGTTGTTTTGTTTGTTTAATTTGCACCGACTTCAAAATGTAATAGATATAAAATTAAAAATTATTTTATGCCTTTTAGGTCTTTTTGTGAAGTCGGTACAACGTTTTTTTAAAAACTATTTTTCATCCAATAAACTCTTTTATGGTCAGGAGTGCTTCACTGTCTGAATAAGTAAATTAATTGCGCCGAGAAACATCAAAAGGAACGCTCGCTAAATGGTTTGCCCATACCTTCGCACCACTGTAGTCCAATGCTACAGAAGCCAATTTTTGTCAACTGATGTCTCCGGTTTATCCGCAATATCCATTAACGCCCCACTGGAATCCGCACGAGACCCAAGGAAGACGCCGCCGGAAGATACACAGATTCAAAATATGTAACAGAAGTTGAATGCGTAAGCGCAGAACCGCACCAGATGGAGGGTCTTTTGTAAGAGTCGCCATATGCGATATGCCCCACAAGGGGTTGAAGGATTCAGAGAGAGAAAGAGATTGACAACAAAACATCCATTCCAAAAAAGAACGATGTTATTGAATTTTCTTTATAAGTATCTCTAGATTTAATTTTTTATTTGTGTTGTACATTTATCATCAAATAATTTACGAGTAGAAATAACTGCATTATGACAATATTGTGAGTATTCAAAGATTTGCAGAGCATAACTCAATTAATTCACTTTTTCTAGACGCCAAAAAAATGAAAAGCTAAAAGCAATTTTGATGTACATTAACACGCTGGTAATAAACTCAAATAGATAAACGTGGCATTAATCTTTGACCGTTCTGACTTCGCACATAAACGACGGTAGGGGTACGTTCATACGATAATATTAAATTTATTTAAATTGATGCAATCATGCGATTACGACTCGCTGTGCCAGAAGATCGTGCTTTGACTATGATGTCACTCGCGGAGTTAATGGATAGGGTGCACAGGCTATTTGCAAAAAACTGTTTACAAACAAAGCCATGTAATTGCTGAAAGCCGGATGTTACAAGCTTTTGGTATGTCTGGCTCATTGATACAAATATTTCATTAAACTTTTTTTCGGATATTAGCAGCCAATGAAAATTGTCACCAAGTTAAAGTGCGACGTATGTTCACAGATAAATAATAACAATAAATATTTCCAATTGACACTTGTGGCGCAGTTATTAACACGAATTGGAGCATTTCTAGGTCAAAAACAGCGTTCTTAAGCTAAATAAAAATTAATGAACTTAAAGTATTTTTAACTATTTTCTATAAAAGGTAGTAGAGGTTAACTATAATAGAATTGAGGATTGAGTAATGAGTTTGAAGTTCAGTCCACGTTGTTCTCATTAGGTTTAACAAAACCGCCTAGATTTATGTGGCTGTACACACTACTGAGATGCAGAAGATTTCGTCGAGTTGTAAATATTTAAAAAAATTAAAAACTGAATATGTATTATTATTTTAAATCAATACTTTTTAATGAAAAGATTGTTCGACTGTTCACTAAAGTGGATTTTAAAAATAAATTTCACAACTCTAAACATAATGTCAGATAAATATATCGTGTTTGGTATCAAATGATGAACACATTCCATTTACATATATGTATATTAGGTAGACCGAAAAGAAATGTCGTTTTTTTGTGTCGGTTTGAAATCAGTTCTCGTACTGATACATACCTTTTGAAGAGTACCATTGGCCATATTTTTATTCGAAGCCATGCTTGTGATGACAGAACAACACTCATCAAGCAAGTATTATGAAGGCGAGGCGCTTCCTACTTCATTAAAAATGCTGAATTCTTGATAGACTTACCTTCTAGCGATATGATGGTGGGAATCGACACATAACGATGAAAAGACGCCCTAAAATAAAAGGAACTTGTAAGAGAGTAATTAATGAAATATCAATTTCACTTACCCATAATTCACGGGATTACTCTGATGCGATGGACTGCATGCTGAAATAGATGAGTATTATTATCTTTATATTATTGTAGTTAGAATAAAGTTAGTTAATTAGATTTAAATTTTTAAAGAAAGTAAATAGTATAGGTAAGATTAATATAAATAAACAAACTATATTTCGTTAACGCTTGTTTAATATTCCACTATTTATCTTTAAAACAATATACTAGATGCCTACGCATTTCGTTCTATTAGAACTGGCTACTAAAACAAATTTTACAAATTTGGTTCTACACTCTTACCATCTGCGGATTCATTTAATAACGGACTCCTGTTTTGAAAATCTAACTGATCGTTAACTAAAAGAGACCCAGCGCTCAGCTCATTTCTAATTTCAAATATCTCGAAACGGTCCAGTATCCTACCTCCTTTTAGATTATGTAGTAGCATTATATTTTCTAAAGTGACATTATGATTAGATTCATTCATATGTTTAGCAATTCCATAAGTTGGTTTATTTAACCTTGCAGAGCATATATGTTCGTTTAGCCTAACTCTTAAAGATCGTTTTGTTTTCCCTATGTATATTGCTTGATAATCGGAGCAATTAATTTTGTGCACACCGCTTTTCTCAACATCGCTAATATTTGGCTTAAATTTGTTATTGAATAACAAATGCTTTAAAGTATTTCTGTTGATAAAAGCTGGTTCAATGTTATTAGCTCTCAAAGTTTTTTTAATCTTTTGTGAAATTCCTTCAATGTATGGTACTTTCCTGTGATTTGAGTTAATATTATTTGAACTATCTGGTGTAGGGAAAACCGAACTAATAGCCAATTTTTGTATTTTGTTTTTCAAAAGTTTGTTAATAGTTTTTTTATTATAACCGTGTGTTTGAGTGAGTTTGTATCAGCAACATCAGAGTTCGTGGATCCGCAAACCACGTGGCGCCCAATAATATCGATTAAACCCACTCCCTTCTACCTGAGCTAATCTAATTTATACGCTTAAAGGAAGCGTATAACACTCTATTCGTGCTGCTGGTTTTATTTGTTTCTTTTTTTTACAGTTATCAAAAATGTATAGGCCGGAGATTGAAGAGATGCAGTTGCGTTGTATTTTTCTATTTTTATTTAAGAAACGATTAAAACCCAAAGAAGCAGCAGAAAGTGTTAATGAAACTTATGATGAAATTTTGAATATTCATAAATGTCAACGGTGGTTCAAACAATTTAAAAATGTTAAGCCAAAATCGGGCAGATTGCAAAAAGTCGACGACAACGCAAACGATAAATGCATACTTTATAGCAGAATACATAAAAAAACAATGACTTTCTACAGGACAGACTTGTTCCAACACCTCTACCATCTTTGTCCTTAAAAAAGGTTCTGTTGGGATATTTTAATAGTGATCCATTATGAATTGCTGAAACAGAGTTAGACGACTATTACATGCGAGGTCTATTGTGCACAATTAATAAGATTAAAGCCGCAATTACTAAAAGACGATCCATTCTGGTGAATAAACAACGACGCATCTTTCAGCACGACAATGCGAGGCCGCATGCAGCAAGAATTACGCAGGAAAAACTTAAGGAATTCAATTTAGAGCTTCTGCTTCATTCGCCTTACTGTCCTAATATATCACCGACTGATTATTATTTATTCCAAAGTATAGATGTCAGAAAACACTTGAGTGCCTTTTTCAAGACAACGCAGGTAGAATTTTATAAAAGACTCATCTAAAGTTTCCTAAGTTTTGGCAAGATATCATAAATAACCATGAAAATCAAAATAAATATTATGTATTTTTTTAGAAAATAAATTTATTCATATTGTTAAAAAACGACATTTCTTTTCGCTTTACGTAATATACATATCTATATATATATATATATATATATATAGTGTAAACTCTAAATAGCGACACGGAAGGGACTGGCGTTGAGAGTTGTCGTTAAATCGTTAAATAGAAAGTTGTTAAATGGAAAGAAGAAAAATCAATATTATTTTACTACATATTATAATATTTTTTATGTACTAATAAAGTATAAAATTTACAAACAACAAATAATGATATTGATACAAATAACAAACCTTATTGCGTATAGGCTGTTATCTTCGTCTTACGTTTTTTGCTGCACCAGTATTTTAATTGTATTTTCTTATGTATTTTATTCATTCGTATGTACATCTCTCTCTTACACCAATGCCGGCATACATTCCAATGAATCCTTATGGCATAGTTGACCTTTTCTTGGCTATATATGGCATTGGTCGGTTTAGCTAACTAAATTAAGTTGTCAAAAACAAACATTAAAAACGATTTTTTATAACTTAAAACTGCTGTTTCCAGAAAAATGCATTTTTATCGAAACAGCATGTTTCAGCGCGCGGATCGCTCTACAGCTTCAACCGATTGGCTTTCAATTTGTTCAACCGTAAAGGAAATTTAATTTCGGGGCCTTATCGAGGCGATTTTTTTTCGACTTAGACCTTTTTGCGCCCATTAAAGCTAAAAAAAGCAGTGAGAGAGAGAGGCCGCCATTTTGATATCCGGGGGTTTGCAAACGGGGGTTTAAAAACGATAATATAAATTTATAATTTTTTACCCATTTTTGTTTCGGATTAACTTACAAGCGGTGGAACGCCCCGCGCAGGCCAATACACGCAGTGCATGGCTTCAGTTTATAGCACCTACAGCCGCCATTTTGTATTTTTTTTTAATGAAAAAAATTGAAAGTATTCTTTAATTAACCTGCGTTTCAATAAATATTCATTATATACCCGAAAAAAATGCCAAAGTTGACGCATTTTTCATCAGTCGTTCTGATGGACTTAACTTGAAAAACTTCTGGCAGGCACACAGGGCATGTTTACCTTTGGTTTTTAGTTTTTAGTTCTCCTGGCTCGGTTTCTTCTCAGAAGACCGATAACGTCTATTAGCACCAAGAGCGTCCAAGCCTTGAAATTACAGTTCCAAGAAACTTAAAAATTTGTTAAATGATTGAACATTTCTTGGATTTTCTAAAGTCTGTTCATAAAGAGCTAAACATCTGCTAACTTTCTTGATAAGTTAGTGCAGAAGAAGGGCATTCCAATTCTCAGTATTGATGAAGAGTCCGTTTAGCGTTTTGCGTCTTCTATTAGATTACTATTAAGATAATATGTACATCTTTTTTGACTTATTCAAAGGTTAAGAGTGAATAATCTGTATATACAGCTTTATGGAACTGAGCGCACTTTAAGGAGTCTTAATTGAAAATGGGCAGTGTCACCTTAGGAAGTTTTAGTGAACGTTCCTTGGCAGGCATTCTTGAGAGTTTGGTCCTAGGTTCAGTTATCAATATTTCATGAACCTAACCTTCCAATTTACTGTAATGAATGACCAAATGGCCCGTTATCTTCAGCCATAGCCCAAATTTGGCCGTTATTGCTGGAAATTTCGATATAATAATTATTTATCTCCTCAATCTTATCTATTTCTTACAGATTATGAGTTAATACCTTTATAGCAGCACGTTGTTTTCTGACTAACTGCTTAACCATCGTATTGCCCAACCCTCCAATGTTTATTTTTTTCTAAAACTACTAAGGTTGATTTTTCAGGTTGGGTTTGTAGGTGTTTGGAGGTGTTTTCAAGTGTTGTTCTTAGTTCATTAGGTTATACCTATTGTCATTTTTGGTAAATTGACATGCCTTTTTTTGATCTGAAGCGACTGAATTTGTTACTGCCTCGGCAAGCGCCTTTTTTGCATCTGTTGACTTTAAGATGACCTCGATGGGGCTGCTTCTTGTATCGTTGGGTTTAGGTCTAGGTTGGCTTGACGTAGCCTGCGTGTTAGTTCACCCAGAAAGGTTGTGTAACCAGTTTTAAAAAATAACCTTGATTTGTTAGGAATTAAATTTGTTTAATGTTTTGGTGAGCGTCTGATTTTGATCTTGAGAGAGAGATACTTACATATTTTCAAAAATCGGCTTATTTTTCCAAACAAGATTGTTTTTGTAAGGCGCTGTTCATCTGATTTTTGTCAGTGGCTTATTAGATTAGCTGAATAATTCATTCATTTTTTGTTTAGGTTAGCGGCAAATTTCAAGAAATAGTTGATCCTTAAGTCTTAGTTCAGAGTTAACAGTACTTGTTTATTTTAAAGGCTTATAAAAAATTACCAAAGATGAACAACGTTAAGGTGTTAATTTATTAGTGCTGCATAGCAGTGTGCTAGAAACTTATATATTTGTAACATAAGAATGTGTATATTTACTCTTCGTGAACAACTGTTTGCGAACTAAAAAAATCTAGCGGCAGTGAGCTTTTTTATATTAATTATGTTTTTACCATTAAACTGTATTGATATAATTAATGAATGATACAATTTGAATAGGTAGTACTTGAACAAAAAACACTTAGAGGATAAATGTGCTAATTTCTTTCCCAGGCGTCGTTGCAGTTTATTGTTGTTTTTGTTTTAATTTGATATTTTATTTATTTGTTAGGGCAAAAAAATTTTCACTTGGTACGATAACTTATTGGTAACGTCAGAGTTATATAATGGGCGCTTGAATTTAATAGACACCAATGACGAAATCGGAAAAGCTTCGGTCAATCTAACATCCATTCGTGAATCTGATCAAGGTTGGTACCACTGTCAAATAATTTTTCCGAACCGAACACCAAGCACTCGAAACAATGGAACGTGGTATCATTTGGCAGTTGAAGGTATGTATGAAATGTTGATTAGTGATCTAGGCATATTAGTTTTTTGCTTCATTAGGCGGCTCATTGATTAAAATTCCACCGGTAAATCAAACAATCATGGAAGGTCAAACAGCCTTTTTTCATTGCGTAATGAAATTTCCTGATACGTCAGTCGTTACCTGGTATAAGGATGGAATTAACTTGAAGGAGCTTCCCGATATTTACCGCAGGTCTTTCTTAGGCCCCGACGGAAGTCTAAGCATGGATCCCACAATGATGAGTGATCTAGGTGAATACGAGTGTAATGTTCGCAATCATGATGGGGAGGTACAAAGCGCTCGGGCGTTTCTCAACATTCAATGTAAGTAAAAATTCTGTCGAAATGTAGAAAATAATTAATTTAAATAAGGTTGCAGATAAAGCTAAGGTTATATACTCTCCTCCTGAAATTTACTTACCGTATGGTCAGCCAGCCGTTCTTGACTGCCATTTCAGAGCAAATCCGCCATTAAAAAATCTCCGATGGGAAAAAGACGGCCTTCTATTTGACTCATATAATGTGCCCGTAAGTTAAAAATATCAAAGTTAACTCTTTATTAAGGCTAAAATGTAGATTATTAACAGGGAGTGTTTTACAAAATGAATGGGAGCTTATACTTTAGCAAAGTAGATGAAAGTCATGCCGGGAGCTATACTTGTACCCCATATAACGACTTGGGAACGGATGGACCATCACCCATAATCAATGTTATTGTTCAGCGTCCTCCGATATTTACTGTTAAGCCAAAACCGATTTATATTCATAAATTAGGGGAAACTGCCCAAATGACATGCGATGCAATTGAAAGAGATGGAAACCATCGTCCTTCCATTATGTGGAGTAGAGTACGTGAAATTGATTTCGGTTCAATAAATCCCATGTTTATATGTCATTCTTACCAATATTTTCATGCGACTGCAGAAAGACGGTGTACCGCTGCCAAATGGTCGTTTTTCAATTGTGGGCGGAAATATGACATTGGAAGGAATCACGGAAGCCGACAGAGGAATCTATCAATGTTCAGCAACTAATGAGGCAGCAACCATAACAGCAGACACAGAGTTGATGATAGAAAATATTGCACCTCGACCGCCATATAATTTGACTGCAAACAGCACAACCACTGCAATAACCATCAGATGGCAGTCAGGTGAGTTAAAGTTTTTTCATTATTTGTCAAACGTTTTGTTTCTTTAAGATGTCAATTAATTTGGTAAGTAATATGACTTGACAAATTCCAACAAAACGAACCAAAACGAATAAATAATAATTTAAAAGAATTACAAAATAATTGACTTGCAAACGGGAAAACTGTTATTTATTAAGCAGACACCCTCACATTGCCGTGTAATTTCCGTATACACGGAAGTACACGGAAATATACGGAAAGTATCCATTGCTACTATGAGGAATAACTTTTACCCAGGATATGAGTGGGGGGAGAGGTAGGTTAACTTCGTAACACGTGGACCGATTTGGATGATTCTTTTTGTGATGTATAGAGTCAAAATGTATGGGGTGGAGTGGGGATGGTGGCGGAGTGGAGCCTAACCTCGTATCGCGTGGACCTATGAAGAGTAGTAGGTTGCATGGATTGAATGGGTCTTATAAATTGCTAAATCGACAAAATCGTTTTGTCGAGCCCCAGTACCTAGTTATTCTCTACATGCATATACCTGAAATGCTTTTAGGTACATAATATTTTTAAATTAAATGTATTTGAATAACGGGGACGACATCGATTTGAGTGCTTGGATAGGTATAAGTGGTTGGGGGAAAATGGGTGGACATGACAGAATGATTCCTTTATGATACAAAAAGATGGGAATACCTGGACGGTGGAGGTTGTGTCAGAATAGTAAGTAATAGAAATGCCGAGGGTAAAAAGTTTTGGGCTGCGTGGGTGATTGGGTGTGTGTTGGGTGAGAACAAATTGTTGGTTTTAAATTAGAATGGCGGTTGAGTCGTTAAGTAAAGCCCGAATTACAATTCCGACTGATCAGTTGACGAAGGGAGCATTTTGTAGCAGGATATCAGAAATATACCATGGGTAAGTGGGTGGGTAGTTTTAAGGGATGAGGGTGATACAATCGTATCGAAATTTGTAGGGGACTGCACGAATGGAAACGGGTGGTATTGATAAAATTTTACAATTTTATCTATTGTAAAATGGTTATCTCGGAGGGAGACGAAAACCGTTAGCATATGCGAGAAAGCGTTGACTATCTCAGCCATTCTCATACAAAACAAAAATTTTTAAATTTCATCAACTAAAAGATATTGAATTCCCTTTATGAGAGGCGCCTGAAAAATTTGAAATTTTTTTGCAACTGTTCGACCGACGACGGAACAAGCTTAAATTTAATTTTAAGCTTACTAAATAAAGTGAAGCCGAGGGATGTTTGTTTTAAATAATATAAAATTTGAAAAATAAAAAAGTCTGGGAATCTTTTTTTTTAATTTTGAAATAATATAATTTTTTTAGGATATATCCGACCAAATTTGGAATATACGATTTGGTACCGACTAACTGATGCAGCTGAATGGCGAACAATGCGAATTCTTTCGAAGAACGTAATGGAAGCGACTATTAGTAATTTAACTCCTGGAAGAGAGTACGAATTTATGGTATTGAGCCAGGACAGGTACGGTGATGGCATGTTTAGCAAACTCTTCCGATTTTCAACAAAAGGTAATAAGGTTTTCATTTGCAAAATCCAAATCTCAAAAGATCCTTTTTCGATAAAGTAAATTACACTAACTGTAAAATTGTAACATCAATTTTCGGTTTGTTTCATAAAAAAAGGAAAAATGATCAATTTATCAATTGTTATCTTTTTATTTGAACTAAATTTAATTTTCACATTTTAATAGGAAAAGAAACGGACGGATTAGAAGAGTATCCGGAATCTGTCGCCCCATTCACGCAAATTGGACCCCCAAGAAATGTAACGGCAGAAAAAACACCGGAAGGATTCCTTATATCTTGGGCTCCTCCTAGGTATGGCATAGACCTACTGCGCTTATATATAGTTCGTTGGTGGCATGAACCGGAACACCTTCTTCATGGTTCGGCAGAAACAACAAATACACATTATATGATTCGTCATCTAAAAGAGGATGTCACCTACCGAGCTCAGGTGTTTGCTATGTCAGTTAATGAAGATCAGGTTCCAAGTGCACATGTGGAACTGGTAATGCCGTCTCACAGGAAGATGCGAGCAATTGCAATTGGCACCACTGTTGGAATAATTTTCGTCATTACTGCCGTAAGCGTATTTTTATACGTGAAAAAAAGTTGTTTGAGCCAATTTAAATCGAGTAATCAAAAAGTAGGCACGTAAAGATTGTATTTTTATTCACACTCATTACCCGGACTAATATTTAAAAAATTTCTGATTTTGATCGAATAAAATGTTTAATTTTAGTTGATGTATTAAAATATTTTATTTACAAGTTAAAGATGATTGATTTTCATGAAAAGTACTTCGTTAAAACACTAAAATAATCAATAAACTATTCACAGTTCAGTGGTAAAATTAAAGAAATAGATTCAATCTATATCTACATCTATATTAATATATATAGTGAGGTCGGTGGGTTTAGGGGCGGAACCAACTTCGTAAATAGGAGGAAAAATGTTGACTGAGTTGGGTGGGGACCTATTTTATGATTCGTTTATTGCTGAATACAGTGAGCGCAATTCCTATAACCCCGCTAACAATTTTCTGGGAAACAATATCTGTTTCTTGTTTTATGAAGAACTAGGCCAGTAAACCCATGCAATACATTTCTAAGTATTACTGTAAAATAAATTCAAAAAGAACTTGCTAAAATTTATTTTGCGTTTAATACTTTGGATAAAGTGTATATCAGTGGTGTGTTGTGGTTTTTCGCGCAATTCCTATAACCCCGTACGTGTATAACGGAACTTGCATAATATTTTAATACTGTCTTCTAAATACTAATTCTCTTTTTGGTAATTTTGTCATATTTTCATAGAAATTTAGAAGAATGCCGATGGGAAGATGAGGAAAAGACGAAGATTATTACTTGGAAAGAAGCAGGTTACCCATCAGGCAAATAGCCTTAAAAATTAACAGATCGTCAAGAGTGATTAGAAATTTCCTGAAATTAGGCACTTATTAGAAAATACTAAATTTTCAAGAAGGATGAAAAATAGAGTTAAAATCGAAGCAACCAAAAATCGATTAAGTGTATCTCAAATAATTACTAAGCTGGATTTGTCAATGAAAAAACGTCGTGTTCAGCAAATTCTTTCACCTTCAGAAGTAGAGATGGGCGATCTTCGATTCGATCTGGGCGAATCGATCTTTTAGCCTTCGATCTGCCGATTTTTGAATCGATTTTTCGCGGAACCGATTCGGCTCGAATCGATTTATTTACTTCCGATTCACATCCATTTGAGACAAGACGCGACACGCTAATAAAACTGAGCAAGCTCACGTGGAAATTTTTTCGCATAAACATTAATCTGTGTAATAATCCTGTAAATTGAAAATTTCGTACCTAAAATATTATTATTGTTATTACATATACTGCCGAACATTGTAGTTGGCAGCATTCAATTTTAGTGCATCCCTGATTAAATCTAAAGCCCTTGAAAATTTTTCGCTGCTAACTAGGATTGGTTTTACGTCCGCTCACTCCGTCCTTCCGCCATATGGTATCCAGTCTGGAGCAAGGTCTTTTTCTGAACAATCATCACTGATTTTTATTTTATTTAAATTGCAAAATTAATCACTTGGTGAAGAAAATACTTGGTGTCAAAATAAATGGAATCGATCTACGAACATCGATCTTTTTAGGGCGATTAATCGATCTTCGAAATCGGAAAAAAATTGCAGATCGATCCGTACTGAATCGATTTTCTCAGTTCGATCCCCCATCCCTATTCAGAAGGCATTGTTTATCGAAAACCTCTTAAAACGCCGCAGTTGAAAAAGCAATATAAAGACGCTCGACTCAAATTCTTTGAAAAACACATGAAAAAAAATTTATTTGGACGGGCCGGACGGGTTTAGCAGTTATTGGCATGATCTGAGGTCGGAAAGCACTACACGGCTTAACAGAAATTTTGGTTGCAGCAGTCTGATGATTTGGGCTAGATTTTCTTATTCAAGGATCGTAGCCATGACTTAAACCCAAAAGAAAATCTTTGGAGTATCATGGCCAGGAGGATTTACGCGAACGGACGCCAATTTCAAACCGTCTCTGAATTAAAGGCCCAAATAAAGAAGTGTTGGGATGAAATCTCAATGGATACTCTCCAAAATTTAATTATGTCGATGCCAACACAAATATTTGAAGTAAATGTTGATAATGAATTATTTATTTATTAAAGTTTTCAATGGGGTTATAGGAATTTCAATTTAGTTTATATTTTTTAAATTAATTTTATAATGGAAGTATATTAGTTTTTTATGTTAATTTAGTATTTTATTTGTAAAATATTTCTTATAAAATTCATTGTTTTAATTAATGCTACATCGCAAAATAACCCGATGTGGTTATGGGAATTGCGCTCACTGTAGAATATCATGCTTGTTTGTATTGCGTGCTCCGATTTTGATGATTCGCTGTACGGGTACGTTAGCGTACTAGCGCCATGTTAAGAATTTTGTATCTAAGGTGAGCGTGTAAAAGATTGGCAGTGACTAGAGGATTTGGATGATTCTGGTTTTTTTTCTATAGAGTGAATGTACGAGCAGCATTTTTCATATAGCATATCTGAAGACACTAAAAAGTGACAAATATAAAATAGTTTAAAAAAAAGTTTAATCGACTTCACAAAAAACAATAGAAGCATAAAATAATATTTAATATTATATTTATTACGACATTTTGAAGTCGATGCAAATTAAATAAACAAATAAACTACCTACCACAATTGCAGATAATATATTAAAATTACCTAAATATCGCTGAGCTTTAGAGGTGACAGTTATATTTTCTTTGCTCCAACAAGTGGATGGAAATTATCTTTCCGAATTTTTCGAATTTCGAAATATTAAAAGGAAGTGCCTTTCCATACTCGGAATGTTCAAATTAATATAGAATTTAATGTAATTAGCTCACTTTAAAGAATCAAGCATTCCTTACCATATATGCCTAAGAGTTAAATATAGCGAAAGTGTAACAAACTGAATCAGTTGCTAACAATAATATTATATTATAATACTGTAAGTAATAAAGATAAAATCTGGATTATGTTAAATCTTTCTTTAGTTTAGATCAGTTAAAATTAGTTATTTATTTATAAATTGATGTAGGACGAAGGTATAATTTAATTTAAAAAAGGGCACTTACCCGTTTCGGGTAAGGCAAAATAATATACATTTCTTAAAAATTTTGAGTCTATTAAGGGGAGATTACCGTTCATGACGTTTTTTACATATTTTGAATCCTTATAGTGTCTAGTATATGTAGTTAAAAGGATTTTGTAAAATCTGATAAAGTTTAGAAGTTACAGCGCATTGAGCGGCACCGCGCGCCGGCTGGAAAACAGGTAGCTATGGCGCTTTTGCGCCTTGCGAAACGACCTTTTGCCGCTACCTTATCACTCAACCTAATCAACCTGCAGATCCGAAGGCTGCCTCTATAGTGCTGGGATAGCTGACTAGATGTAAGTTGTCAAAGACAAACATTTAAAACGATTTTTTATATTTGAAAACTGCGGTTTCGAGAAAAATGCATTTATAAGCTCAGATTGCTATAAGTAAGATGCCTCGTTAGGAACTATAAACAGGTATACCCAACATTGAGTATAAATTAGTAAATAAGGATATTCAGAAAATAAAATATCATTTTTTTTCATTATAAATCGAACCTAGAGGGGAGAAGGACACGATATAAAATTTTTTTTTGCAGCTCTGAGAGTTATGCTAATTCTTCTCGCGTCGCTTTCCGAGCTTTTCCGAGCAAACCGGGAAGTAAAATTGTGGCTAGAATATTTATAACTTATCCCTAGATAGCTTTCACCCTAGCAACCAAAATAATTTAGTTAGCATAGTTGGACCTTTGCATCTTCTAATCTATGTAGATTGTCCCAAAATGTTAACCATTTGGATAACATTTCTTGTGGAAGCTCATCATCCCAGCCCCGAAAAACATTACCCTTCTAGGGCAGTCGGATAAAAATCCATAATAGCGGAGTTGTACATTTTTGTTAACTCGCTTAAAATACATTACATACCCACATATGGTTACATAAAAAATTGCTATTCACGATACCTACGGGTTCAGGCATTTGTTGGAACTCGCAAGCGTTTGTTGTTTGTATTTTTGTGCTTGAGCTTCTGGGCGATGGAGTTTGTCGATCTGGGCTTTCCTTGGGTGCCAGTCGTTTGTTGTACTCACAAGCGCCAGACTTTGGGGTTTTCGTGAGGGACCCGCAAGCGTCTCTGGAGGGGCTCCTATGCCATCTTACATGTTTGGATGTGTTTTTACCTCTAATTGGGTTTGGGGCTACTGGGTCTTTGTGACCGGTTAGAGTAGACCTTTTGTGGTCAGCGCCATTATTCTGGCTCATGGGCCGTATCTCGCTTTGTTCTGGTGTAGTTTCATCTAGTTTTGTTTGATCCGATCCGTTGGCGATGGGGATGACGGTGTAGTCTTTAGTGTGGATAAGCTTTATGTCGAGGCTTGTCAAGGCTACTTGAAAATTGTTAGCGTTGAGGATTTCAATGGGCGCTACCTTGATTCCTGATGAGAGTAAGCTGTTTGCCAGGAAGACTCCATCGTCTATCTCCTGGGATAGACAGAGCATTTCTTCAGACAATTGTAACGGAATTTTGACTGCGATCTGGGATCTTGCAGATATGAAAACAGGTTCGTCTAAAACTATCTGGTGCTGCCTCATTTCGCAAGCCGGATCTTTGGTAGTTCTTTTATCCGAGTGGTGTTCTTGTGTGCTGCAGCCAGCATTCTCCAATTGAGATGCTTTGAGGACACTGCAAGTAGACAGCTTGACCTCTGAGGCGTCCGTCCTACCTGTTAGTGTTTCTTCTTCGACTGCGTTCTGTGAACACGCTTCGTTCGATGCAAATGATTGGGGTATAGCGAACTCTTCGAGGTTAGTTTCCGTGCGAGAAAACCGGAGCGCCATATTTGGACCTTCAACATTACAATTCTTCGCTAGGAAGTAATTTCCTAACAAACCGTCGTCCGTGAGACCTGGAACGTTTTGAATGACTTGGAAATTGCAGGGTATTTTGTGCTTCAGTGTGAACTTTCCCTGGCAGCTTCCCAAGGTTTTTTCAGTACCAAACGGCGTTTGTGGTGTATACACCTCCTCGGTATTGATGTCGTCGAGGGACTGTAATGCCTTTTTCTTAATAATACTAACCTCAGCGCCAGTATCCACTACTAATTTGATTTGGCCGTGTAGGCCGATGTCCAATGGAAGTTTTACGGTAGAGATACTAGTCTTGGGCGTCTGAGGTGACCCTTGTTTGTTTTGCGGAGGGTTTATAGTCGAGCCGGGGAGTTTTGGGTCGACTGTGTGTCGTTTCCCTGACTCTGAGACTCCCATTCAATAGTGTGACCGCGTCGACCACAGAAATTACATTTGAGGCTTATGTTATACACTCGGGGGCCGCCGGAGGGTCGTTGTTCTAAGGTCGGTCTGTTTTCTCTTAGGGGGCCTTCTTTCATGGCTTGTATCTTGGATTCTAGCAGAACGATTTGTTCGGCAATCGCGAACATCATGCCCATAATTTTTGCAATTCACGCAGAAAGGTGTGTTTTTGCGCTTTAGAGAGTCGGAGTACGTATGACCCGGTTTTTGGCAGAAGCTACATGTAATGTTCTGTGCCGGTGTACTGGGGTTCGGTCGTCTGTTTCCAAACCTGTGGTCCCTTTGCTGAAATGGAGGGCGTTGTGATGGGTTCGGAGTGTAGTGTTGGTTTCGGTAATTTAGTGGTGCTGTCCTAGGGGGTACCTGTAAAAAGTTTATTTGACCATGGGCTAACGGGCTGGTCCCTGTGTGTGTGTCATACGTTTGTGTGTGAGGTAATTTTGGCATTTGTGAAAGTGGGGATTGTATGAATAGGGCGCTTTGCTGGAGCCTCTCCATGTATAGCGCCTTTTATATTAGCTCGTCCACTGTAACATCGCCTATTGTAAGGAGATACTGGCACAAATGCGGGTTACCTACTCCTCAGAGAAGGTGGCAGAGCAGGACTTAACATCAATGCTGCTTAAACCAACTTAGCTTGGACTCTAGGAGATAAAATCAAATGTATGTTGATGCACAGCAAATAGAACAAGTGGATACATTTTGCTATCTCGGAACCATATTTACAACAGACGGCGTAGCTGATGTACAGTCTCATATCAATAAGGCTTAACATCGGTTTATTTATTTAAGCTTAATACAAGCTATTGCATAAAAAAATACAAAAATAAAAAATAAAATACAAGCTTTAACTTAATACTAATTCTACAGACTAGTTGCATTTAATACTCTTGCTGAGATCTAGCGCAATAGCAGACGCACACAACTTTGGATCTTCGAATCGAACGTAAAATCTGTTCTGTTGTACGGCTATTCAACGCGTAAAATAACCTATCAAATATCATCTAAGTTTCAAGCCTTTGTTAACGGGAGTCTCTGGAGCAACCTTAACATCCATTGGCCGGAAGTAATTACCAACGCAGTCCAGCACAGACTTACAGGTCAAGACGGGATAGACACCAGTATTTGAAGGCGAAAGTGGCAACGGATAGGCCACAGACTAGAAAAGGGACAAACAACATCGCAGAGCAGGCTCTAAAGTGGAATCCCTACGACACCGATTCGTAGAGAAGGAAGTTACCCACATCAATAAATCGTGACCAGACTTGAATGCGTTGACACATAACGGGACCAGGTGGAGAATCGGTGTGGTAGACGCCCTAAGTCCCACAAGAAGTTAAAGGAACCAGAGGGAAAATAGTAAAGGAAGAGTAGTCAAGTAGATTGGATGAATTATAATATGGTTCTATAGTAGGGTAAGAAGAGGAAGGGGTAGTCTAACTTCGTAACGCGTGGCCAGGGTTGGATGATTTTTTTTCTGATGTACAGAGTATCTTCTCACATTGGTTTCGCAACACAATTTTAAACAATGGGGTTCTAGTAGGGGAGGATAAATTTTGCAATTTTGGTGATGGGGGAGAGGTAGGCTAACTTCGTAACGTGTAGAATATGTTGCCCCACGACAAACATTTATGGGGTAGGACGGTGTGCGGAAGGGACGTTACTCAATTTCTTAATGTACACACCTATTTGGAAGATTCTTTTCCGTTGTATACAGTATGATCCCCCAGTGCATCAGCGTGGTACTTTCTGTGGTAACATTGTAACGCGTGGACTGATTTAGATGATTCTGAATGCATAGAGTATCTATTTGACTTCTGACAGAAATTGTGGCTTGTGCTGAGAGGAGGCGCGGCGCCCAGCTTTATAAGGCATATACTGATTGTGATGATTTCTATTCTGCTGTAGAGAATAGATAAATAATAACAATTTTGTACCTAGACTGACTTCTGAAGTCGGTTCAACTTTTTTTCTAAAATCTATTTTGTATATCAATTTGGCTTATGTGAAACGTACGTACCAGACATGAATACATTCAAATATAACTGATCTAGTTACTTAACCATGTGTAATTCTATTGTACGGTTTCTGCTGAGTGAAAATCAACGTTGGAATTGCAATTGTGTACATTTAATTGCGAAAATTTTACTTATTCGTTTTTATATGCCTTGATTTGAACAATAATTATGAATTTTAGAAAGGAATTTTTTGTCATAATTAATTTATCTGCAGAGTCAAATACATGAGGAAAACTTAAAGTGAGAACAGGAGAAGGAAGGCAAAATTCAAGGTGTTTAGGTTCGATGCCAATAAAAAGAAAATTAATTACTTTATCTTTGCTACTGTATATTTTCACATAACTTTCACGACTCAATGTCATTAATAATGAGTGCTCCCATTTATAATATGAAGAGTTAATAAAACATCAGCACAAGCACATTTAAGCAACACTTTATAATTTTAACAACGAGTGCAAATGGTTATAGTTTGTGAGATGTTATTCGGGTAATTTATTAATGAAGTGGATAGTGGATGGATAATATATTGGAGTTGAACTTATTTTACACTTGTTATTTGAAATATAAATTGAAGTAAGGATATTTTTAAGTATTCTTTTAAATAAAATTTTAATTATTTGAAGACATTTTTGATTCATTTTGTTCGGTAACATTTGAGTTAGTGACTCTAAACCTAAAGGGCCCCCTAACACCAACAATATTATCAGATAAACTCACCACTTCTCCGATAAAGCTAGCATAATGTTTGCGCACATTTCACCTTCAGTTGGCAAAATATATAGAAAACAACAATCTTATCAACATTTGGAAATCACATTTCAAGGACTTGATAATCTGGCCCTTGGCCTGGCCTACCTAAGCAAACTTCAAGCGTTCAAGAATTAAATTTAAAATTTAGCTTTTCTTCGAGTCTTTCCGAATACGGACAAAATCGAAATTGGTAAATATCTGTACTTAACTCTACAATAAGCTTTTGTTTAACAAAAAGCTTCATTTAGAAACATTTGATGAGATAAAAATTGAGATTGCAACTTCTTTCTATACATTATGGCCCAACATGCTTACAAGTTTTATCTCTTGCAATTTGGTGCAACTTTTATACTACAGCAGCGCTCTCGTCGAGGTAAAAAGTACTTCGGCAAGCGCAGAGAATAAAAACAGTTGTCTCTGTTTATCGTGTACTGTTCCGGTCTTGCGCACTAAACGTACGTCGGGAGAGGCAGAGGAAGCCCTCACTCAATTCAGAATCCAAGCGATTATGATGAAAGAAATAGCTCGTGGGGTGGTGAGTTTGAGCGGGGCAAGTGCAGTTTTGACCGCGGGTACACGCGCACCGAAAATGTACTTGACGACGGCTCGGCAGTACGCTAGCACCGAAGTGTTATGTGAACGGCCCCGGTTTAAATTGAATGGGTCACACTAAACGACAAAAAAAACGACTAGCTGCTGTCATTCCGTTATGCCGTTCTCTGACTCACACTTAATCACTAAACCACCTAATTGGTAATCTCTCATTAGTCATTATGAATTTCAATTAAAAGATTTCATTGGAACATTATTAAACGCATTTTTTCAGTAAGTGCAATGTGGTTCCAGTAAAACCCAGAGATGTCCAGCACCATTTGTCGTGTGGCAATATGTTATTGTTTCGCTACACAGTTCCATGAACATTAATCCGAGATAAGTACCCGCACGTCGGCGAGAGTGATATTTCTGTAATCGAGTCTTCCGCTTGCGTTTGTGGCGAAATTTTTTTAGTGGAATCAGTTGAATAACGATCAGCTAGTTGTTTTTTTTTATGTTTCGCGTCATTTCAAGTCCAAGTACAGGGGGAACCTACTGTAGAAGTAAAGAAATATTATCTGCCGATATATGTTTCTTGTTTTGTTTTTCTTTAATTTTCAATCGTAATTAAATTAGACAAATGGACGATTAAGACGTTGACATGGAACAATAATGCCATTAAAATAACTCTTTAAATTCCAATACAGTTATCGATTGAATTGTGTTAACATTATTACTTTTTATTTATCTTTTTAGTATTTAGAAAGATTAAAGTGATAAAGGAACAAATAAAATTTTTCATACCTACCTGTTTTCAGTTTATTTGAAAATGTTTCACTGCTAAGTACATTTCCCAATTAAAATTAAACCTTTGAATCGTCATTATGTTTTACTTAGCAAAAATTAAGACTTTTTCATTTAAATTCCTTGCCTTTAAACTGTTCCTGATTTGATATTTGTATGTATGCATGGCCAAAATAGCAGTTCCTCAGTAAGCTTTATTTTATGCCAAACATTTTTTTTTATTTCAAGTTATTCTCCTTTTCATCTTTTTTCAGATTATTAATTGCTTTCCTCAAAGTACAAAAATTATGCTATCTTCATTAAACAAGGTGTAGGAGGCTTTTCACTTATTTATTGTTGCCACTAGAGTCCGTCAACTCAAATTTTACCGATCAAAATGCACAACAAATTTGATAAACAGAACAATTTTTTTAATAATTAATTAGCCTGAAAAAATTCCTCACCTAACATATTTCTTTTATGTTTAAGACTTAAAAGAAATTTCCTTCGTTTTTAAAAATTACCAATCTTACTATTTGTCAAAAGTAGAGGAAACCCCAATTCAATCAGAAAAGAATATAAAGAAACAAAAAGGAAGGGAGGACATCACGAACGGAGTATCTGAATACCTGGCGTCCTACGGATTAGCTAGCCCACTGACATGTATTAAACTGGACTGACTTATAAGCTATCTCATATGGGTACAATTTTACTTTCAGTGGAGGAAAACAGTTTTTAATCTCCAACGTTTACTGTGAATTTGCAGCCATTCAGAGTAGAATATAATAACCAAATATATACGAAGAGACATATTTAATTTTAGTCTTCTATATTGTTGTAAGGAAAATGTAAAAATCATTGGAATTACTGGAATACAAATTATAAATAAAAGGTTGTTTTAGTCTGGATAATGCTTACCCAGAAAGAGATGTAAGATGATTGTGAATATTGTCATCTATTTCTAACGCCAGCATTTAATAGGCGACATGACGTTCGCAATTAAGAAAACCATGTTGAAAAAGAAGATGCTTACCCAGAAAGGGACAACTAGCAAAAAGTGATACCATTTTCTTTAAGAAATTTCATGGCACCAGTCACTCCAGTATTATATATGTCAGTGAGCTAGCCTTATCTGCGTATTGCGGATCTCTGCACAGGTGGACCTCTTTTTTCCGCAACTTGTGGGAACGAAAATGAGTTTTATTAACAAAAAAAAATGAAGGGTCCCGATCTCGCATCTCTCGATCTGGTGGCGTAGATCCCAAAACAGCTGCGGCAGCGGGCAAGAGGAAGACTTTGGGCGCTGAGCCTGATTCGAGTGATTCGAGTAACGCCGAAGGCCGCCTGGTGCATGGTTCTAACTATTGAAAAAACTCAAAGGAGCAAGACAGACGTATTAACTCTGTGGTGACAGCACTATTGTAGTGCCAAAACCACTTTAACAACTGTAACTTTTATTATTTTTGGCTACGTTCGTACATTCAGATTACTTGTTGTAAATGCTAACCTAGTAGGTCGGAACAACTTTGTTCAAATAATTTGTGTATATAAACGAGAAAATTGTTCCAAAGGTTTAGTTTTCAAACAGTCTCTAACGAATGATGTATCAAAATATTTGTTAAATAAAAAATAATAAAAAACAATCAAATTCATTTTTAATCAAAAGAAGATAAATAAATTTCAGCCTAGGCAAATTTAAGCAACCTTCTGCAGTTCTGTCCTCTCGAGGTCCCTTGCAGTTATGCCCTCTCAAAGTCCCCTTTTTGGAAGCTAAGGACTCCGGTTTGAAATGATACTCTTGTGGGTATTAAAGGAATCACAATCCCACACCTCGAACAAGCGGTATGTCGCGCCGTCAAAAGCGAATTATAAGGTGAAAAGGTACGTATTAAGCCTCCTGTCGAGAGTTCGAGCGGTACCCGAGAAGGAACTTACCGGTAAGGACAAGGCCTCCTTGGAGTGGGCATAAAGGTTCAACTCCACAGTGGCTAGAGCTGAGAATCCAGACCTTACGTGCAAGAGGCATAGGTCAGTAGAGGAACAACCCCAGCCTGCAGCGAAAAAGGCCAAAGTGCATGGCTTCATAGGAAGGCTAATGCTCTTTAGTGAGGCCGTGAAAGGTCAGCTCGTGTTGCTTCTGGTAGACAGGAGCGACGAAGACGGTAGAGGCAAAATTCGGACCGAGGGGTTCAACATACGGGCCCCCGCGAAAGGAAGTTCGGGCCCGGGACTAAGCTTTTCGGGTCCAGATACAATCGAATGAATTACTTTCAATTTAAAATCTGTCTAGTATATTAAACTTTTTCGATCGTGAAACATTTTTTTTATATATAATTAAAATGGAAAATGTTTTCTGTTGATGACTTAGATATACAGTATGTCATTAAAATTAATTTATTTAGCATTACAGATTTATTACAATAGAATTTGATTATAGAATTGGAATCAGATATATTATTTCTTTATGTTCAGATGAAGAAACAATTTGTAATTCTTCAATAGATTATATGAGAAAGAAGGATACACTACAGAGATTCGGTTCGAATTAAGTAGTACTGACCATTTCAACTTCACTTCAACCTTCACACAATCACATGATGTGATTACACACCGGCTTTCTTGTGGAAAGGCAAACTTAGGCCTTTTAAATTACTCGAAGAATCAGAAGATTATCAGTTAGCATTTCAAAATATTGTTATCGATGACGAAGAAATACTTGAGCGTACATTTGTCACCTTAGAGAAATTTATTTGTAATATGCATGGGGTCTGTCATATTACTAAAGTTTTTATTTATTTTGTAATACTTATCGATCTAAAAATTTCGACGACAGTTTTCAAAAAAAAATTAGAAATTTCGATCAAATGTATTGCCTTGTAAAGATAAATTACGACAGCACTTATTACGTGACAAAATTTTAGAGAATTGATCACTTAAAATCTCCTTCATCTTAGTCACCACTTAATGCTAAATACATTAATTTTTATGTCATGCTGTATATTTTTCGGCTTCTTCTTCTTGTTTGCAACTATTTCTCTTTTACTATCTGCATGTTCTCACAATACTTGCCCAGACTTGAGGGGGACCTCACTCTAAAAAAACAGCAATTTTTACGAATTTGTTTAAGGGTTAAAAAACAATCGAATCATTTGTAGTTTTATGCTATATCATTGCATGTATATTCCACCGTATTACAAAATTTCTTTGAATAAAAATATTAATATTTGGAGCGGTGGAAGCCTTAGGAGCCAGAGATGTCCGAAAAAGGCACCTCGCATAGTGCCAGGCGCGATCAGTCCTGAAAACAAAACCTTTCCTTAAACTATATTAGACTGGCTATCGTGTAGCATAGGATTTTTTTGAAAATTCAAAAATCACAAAAATGGCGGCAGTTAGAAAAAAAGTTCCATTTTTCGTGAAAAAATGTTTATAAGAAATTGAAAAATTAAAATATCAAAAAATTCCTGTGCTACACGATAGAGAAAACAGTTTTACACATCGTCGAAAAAGATTGAATGGTTCCAGAGAAAAACTGGAACTCAGTTTGAAAACTGTGGTTTCGAGAAAAACGCGTTTAAAGTTTTTGGTACTGTTGTTTTTCTATGTTAACTTCCGCCACCGGCCCCACAATTCCTCTTGTATCTTTGCATTGACTTCGAATATCAATAAACTTTTTTCACTATACACTATAAGGAATAGATTTATGCAATAAAAAAGCAATAGATTTTTTGAAACCTGCATTATTATCTCTCCTTAAACGGTCTGTCTCCTTATTAAACAACCGAATTATTGTTTGGCAAATTAATTTTACATCTTTTGATAGGTGACTAACATCATATTAAAGTTTCAGCCATACTGAAATTCTTTAAAAATAATTTTTTTTTAATTACAAAATAGTATCTGGCACAGCGTTATGAACAACGAAAGTGTCTGGCAATAATAAATTTGTGTTGCTGCAAATATATAAAATGATTTTAAAATTAATATTTTTACCTGTATTAGTGTTACGCTCCCAGGTAAACGCAACGTCTCCTGCCAGCCAGACTGTCCCAATGCCTACCGTGATAGTGAAAAAGACCGGATATCAAAAAACCAGCCTACCTGGAATTCTTGTTTTCACGATGTTGCTAGCTCTCGTACTATAAATATATACATATATATATATATATATATATATATATATATATATATATATATATATATATATAGTGAAAGGAAAATAAATGCTCTACCGTTGTGTCCTGTCGATCCAAATAAAGTCTTAAATTTTTTGTGAAGCGTAAGATATTATATCATACGATGTTATAACGGGAAGGTATAAATCAGTATAAAGTGGGAATTATCAACATTCCAATAAAAGTTCTGACGGATAGTCAAGTGGCGGTGTTTGCCCTACAATCTGTCTAATCAGCATCAAAACTATTAGTAATTGTCGATCTTATGCAAATGAGTTGACAGAGCAATACAATATAGAAATGTGCTGCGTTCCATGAAACAATGAAATTTCAGGGAATTGTTTAGCCGACGAGCTCGCTAGATGCGGTACTACACTTGAGATTCAATCGGATCAAACCTCCTTGGGGAAGTGTCTTGCGCACTACAAGCTGTGGCTTAATTCCTGGCCGACCAACTAGGTGAACCTTAGATGAGCAAATGGAACTACGTGCCACACGACCAGGTATAGATTTGGTCCTAAGCTAGATATTAAGCGCTCCAAGCGTATAGTTTTAATGGACAGAGCTCACCTATGATTAGCCATAGTGGTGATGACTGGTCACTGCCTGATTGGTAATCATGCGAAGAGTTTAGGAGGTGAGGGAGACTATATATCACCTCCTCTGGTCCTGCTCTGTCCCGGCATGCACGCGGAAGGTCTTTTTAAGAGGATATTTCTTCGATAGTCTCTGCGATCTCGAGACAGCTGATGTATACCTAAGATCTCCGGCGCTTTATGGACGGCTCCTGATGGTTTCACTAAGGAGATGTGGTGTATCTTACTCCTGTGGCATCACAACTGACCTATTCAAGGTCTAAGTGTGTCTTTTGGTAGACGGCTACCCGTACCTACCTACCTTAACTTACATTAAACTTATATTATCTGAGTTTTTATTAAAAAAAAGTAAATAAATTAACAAAGTTATAGATTTAAAATCAAGCGTCTGCATGAAAATAGTGGTCGAACGGCGGAATCGCTTTTCGAGAATGGCTGCTCTGAAAAAAATTCCAAACGTTGTTTCAATCTATGATATATACATACAGAGGGTCTAACATAAGTTCGTGCAATCGTTGTAATAAATAAAGAGGAAAAATTTTATATTGTTATTGGCTGAACATTTATTAGAACTTGCTGTGAGAAGAGCCTGCTCATTTCTTTCTTTTGACGTCCTTTAGGAATGTTTTGAAAAATCACTCAAATATAACGTAAGCAGAATTTTAGCCATTGTTTACTTCACTTATTGTCATTAATTTCAGTTCATTACAATGGAAAAAAAACAATTTACAAGTAAATAATGTATATTTTTTAATAGGCTGCGAAAAAGTAATGGAATTATGTAGGTAATATTTATTATTAAACACTAAAACATGTAGCAAAGTTATTAACTGTTCACAATCCAAGGCACTTTAATCCAGGAATGTAAGTCGCCGAAGATTTTGAGTTTTTGATGCTCGATGATGAGTGTCTGCAGACGATTGCTTTCTTCCGAGATATTGACATCTTCCTTCTCAAGCCATTCAACATCTTCGTCTCCGTCTTAAGCCTGTAATATGCAAATCTATTCTTTGACACGACAACCAACGACTCTTGCAGGTCTTACTCTTATTTCGTTCCCCGTTTTTACAACTTTTTGGATCTCCTCGCTGTGGCAATATAATGTCTTAACAGAGCCCACACTTTTTGCATGTCCTAGTTGACAATTTTGGTTTTATCGATGGACAAAAATAATCAAGATACTTTGAGCGATCAGGATAATCATCAATTCGCAATATGCTCCATACCTCTGCTAACATATTGCCAGTAAACTCAAAATTGAACGTTTCTAATTTCCTATTGATTGTAATGTACGAGTACTGTCTGTAGTTATAAATAATTCACCGGGATCATGTTGCTTAAAATACTAATAGCAATACTTCTTTTTATATGTGTGGCTATAATACAGGGTGTTTCAGATCTGACGTGCCAAAATGAGTGTGGTGATAGATCTTACCTAGCCAAACAAAAAATTTTATGGCAGGGTGATTCATGAACTTCAGTTCTTCCTGGTATGCACATTACTCTTTTATTTTTACCTTTTGATATACCCAACACAGCGACATCAAACAAACGCTAAAGAACTACTATCCCAATGACCTTTCCAAAATCGTCAGCAATGTTGATCTAGCTACTACCACTGCAGGTACAGTCATTTCCAAAAGTGAAAAAAATGGTTTACGATTTTTTAAAATTCAGAATTTTCCAAAACTATCTCCGAAATTCGTGTAATTAGTATACCTCTTTTTTATTTTTATTGGATTACCCATCTTATTACCTTTCCAAAAAGGTGCAACATGGCAAGATAGACAAAGGATTAGAAAAACAGCATCCTTAGAAATCCCTGACTACCTAATTATTTTAATGAACTTTAGGGAGGAAATTCTTTAAATAAACAAAAATTTGAAGATTAAGGGTCGGAAATATTTGTTTTGGGTTAACAGGTAATTAATTAATTATTGTTGCAAAACAGTTATAAAAACGTTAGTGAAATTTTGTTTAATTGTCGATATTAGTTTGTGTTAGCCAGAATTCACACCCTGGCATTCTGTTACTTGTACCTTGCTATAAAAAAGGGTCAGTCACCAATAATACATATCATAGTCGAAAAACAAATCAATAAGCACGCGTGTTTTTAATCAAAAACTATTAAAAAATGGTAGAATTTACTTTTGAGGAATACGCGGAGGCGGAAACGGAAACGAGAGAGCGGCTGTACTGGAATATCAACGGAGATTTCCTAATCGGCGAGCACCCCAAAGAGGGGTATTTACACGGATTTTCCGAAAAGTGGGGTATTAACACGGACTTCCGAGAGACGGGAAGTGTGCGAGGATTCTGGAGTGAAAAAATAATGGATATGGTAATGTCAAACATTTTATAGAGTCATCTTTCCTATTCCAAGAAATAATTTACGAATTTTGAGAATTTTGAGAGATTTTGGTACGTTTCGCTCAATTTTTCTTGAAAAAATCGGCTATGGCAACTCTTCGTTCGAACTTCAAAAATTTTATAACGGAAGACGAATCATGGCTTTATAAGAGCGATCTATAGGGGGGGGGGCACTTTTATAATTTGTAAGTCCGCCGGGGGTGGAGAGAGAGATAGGGAGAACTACTGGAATTTGCATCAAGGTGCAAATTAACCTTTCTAAACAAGGGAATAGAACCTATTGTTGCCGATGCGAGACGGAGAGATAATTGATATGACTCTGCGTAGTGAAGGTTTTGTAGAAAGGATATCCAACTGTGGCAGACGTGATCACGATGTTCTCCACAATAAACACTCCCGCAGCTACGGCATCCCCAGTGAAAAAAAACCATACTTCATCTTCTTAAGGAAGTCACTCGGAGGTAACCTACAAGCAATCTCATGAGTAAAAATTGGGGCGGTAGCCTTAACTCCTCGGATTGGTTTTAGCACAAACATTATGTCTCAACGGCGTCTCTGTACTCTACCTCGTTGCGTATTATATGCCGTGAACAACAACTAGGTCTTACAGGTCGCGGTAACAAAACGGAGTGTTTAGCGCAAATTGGAGTGCTGGACTCGTTGGTCAGCTCCCTCCACTTAAACCAAAGAACGACATCCGGTATGGGTCACGCAATAAGCGTAGGCGTAAGATGATTAGGATTCCCAAGAACACTGATGGGGTGAAACATCAGGAAGTGTTAAAAAGAAAACTGGAAATACTTGCACTACCTATACCTAAGAATACTTTACAAGTAGATGGTCAGGTGAATCAGTTAAATGAGGGGCAGACTCCGACCCCAACCGAAATAGAAGGGCATGGTTGATAAGAGAGCAGCATTCTCTTAAGCAGGAGGTAATGAAGGCTTTCAATTATGCTATGAGGAGGAATGACCCGGAAGCTTTTAATTAATATGTTCTGAAAAAGAACGATAAAAAGAACTCTTTAAAGAAAGAAAACGGATTCGTGGAGAGACTTTTGTTCGGAACTGAAATAATTTCTGAACCTTGTCTTTCACTACTCCGTGATGTTGCAGGTAAAATTTCGGAGACCTGGGAGCCTGACATCCAGATGAGATCACGCTGAAAGAATGCCGGTTAAGTAAGAACCAGTACGTTTATTGTATTTGTAGATCTGCAGAAATAGCGTTACACCAAGTGGTGCGTGTAGCAGCAGAAGAATTGTCTACCGCAGGGATCGTAATTGAATTCGCAAAACTGAAAACCGTACCAGAAGATGTTGCGAAAATCCACCGATATGCAAGTGATTTGGTAATATGCTGAAACTTTGAGCGGCTAGTATCCAGAGAGCTGTGTCAAACTGCTTAGGAAAGTCGGTAGGGGGAGTCTTGTCCCCTTTTGTGAAATACAACTGTAGATTCGGCAGTGAACGACAAAGAAATGATGTTAATAGGAAGTTGATGGAGCAGTGGTGTCAGTACACAGTGGGAAATGAAGCGCTCTATAAGAAATGGCGAAGCGCTTACTTAGAAGCTCGATGCGATCGATATCCGTATGATGGTTCATTTCGTTTTAACATTGCATGACCGCAGAAGTAAGCGCTCCCATGTTATTTCACTTCGAGCGCAAGTTAAGCGCTTCAAAAGAAGGCAGAGGGAAGCGACAAAAGTGATGTCCTTCGCTCTGCCTTGATTTAAGGCACTTAAGTAGCGCTCGGAGTTAAATAACATGGGAGCGCTTGCTTCTGTGGGCATGCAATGTTAAAACGAAATGAACCATCATACGGCTAGTAAGCGCATCGAGCTTCTAAGTAAGCGCTTCGCCATTTTTTTATTTAAATATTATTATATTTAACGATAGCCAAGGCGATAATAAACGTAAATCTTTTGCAATTTTTTATTTTAGATGACTTTCATGAGCTGAATCGTGTCAACCGTTTTGATATGAACTTTTCGTAAGGGGTACTTCAAGACCGAACAAAGGTCAAACCAGAAACAATAAAAATTTCAAAAAATTAATTTTCAAAGTATAAGAATAAACGAGTTGAACCCAAAAAATCACATATTAATCGAATTATTGGTGTCCCTACGACTAATCCTCGGAAAACAGTATCCCAAACAGCGTCGTAAGGTCGTAGGGCATCTTAAGGGGGGGGGGGGGGGGTTAATTTTTAGTTTTTTAAATAAGCAAACAAAAAATATTGTCAATAAATTTTTGGGTAAAAATATTGTGAATTGAGCGACTCACAGGAAATAAAAAGATACTTTGGAAAAAACAGATACTTTGCGGTGATCATCATAACTCATTACTGGAACATATGTTGACAGAAAACCAAAAAGATGTCGTTAGTTTATGAGTTTCTCGAGGTAACAACGTCGAGATTTTGTTTATTTTATTGATTTTTCAATTTTTAGAAGTAAAAAAAGACGAATTTTTTGAATTTATGATAAAAATCGGCGAATTTGTTGTTGTAAAATTAATTATAATAATAAAAAATGCAAAATCACGACGTTGTTACCTCATAATTTATGTATAAAAGAAGTGTGCAAGATTTGAGAAGGATCGGATGAGTAGTTGTTGAGTTACAGTGATCACCGACTTTGAAAAACTAAATCTGAGAAAAACGCGTTTAAAGTTTTAGCACTGCTTTTTTGTATATGGGATGTATCGAATGGAGAGAGGCCCGCGGCACTGTATCTCCGGCAGTTTTGTCCAATCGATCTCAAATTTTAACTAGATACACTTAAAGAGTTGTACTATCAAATAAAAAAAATTTTATTAAAACAAATCGATAACTACGGGTGTTCTTAAAATAAAATTATTAAAAATTGAGAAAATTTACTTTTGAGGAATACGCAAATATAATTTACGTTTATTGCTTAGTAGACTAAGACGAAAAAGCGGCTGTACTGAAATATGGGAGGAGATTCCCTAATCGACGTGCACCCCAAAGAGATCGCAGAATTGCCAAAGATTAAGAGAAACCAGAAGTGTCACTTCAAACAACACGGAATTCCGAGTTAAAAAATCGGAAGATTCTACCGATGTGGAGCAGCAAATAATCACCCTCGTCGAAAAAGACCCTGAAACAAGCCCGAGTTAAGGCTTTGAGCGTTATTCATTTATTTATTTATATCATCATATCTCAGTTCAAGGACTACTGGAAAGAGATTTCGAGAGAAAATTAAAATTTTGCATTTGGCTTCTGAAATGCGACGTAGAGAACGCTGCGTTTTTGGGCCGAATCTGTGGAGGGCTGAATCGTAGTTCACCGGGGTATCACAAACTTTCACAACTTACATACCTGGTCGGATACAAACCCATATAAGACAAGGGGTCCTCCTACCAGCTTAAATACTGAGCCAATATTTGGGCTCGTATATTCGACACCCGTTTAATAGGACCATTTATTTTCCGCAAGAACCTTATAGACAAATTTAGGTGGACTATCTATTAGAGGAAATCCCTATGGGTAATCCTAGCACAATTTTTTACCAACACCATGGAGCAACAGCGCATTCTGGTATCATTGTAAAAGCAATACTGAATGAAAAATGTCCTAGCCGCTGACCTCGACGAGGTGTACCGATTCCGAAAGTTTACTCAAGGCCAGTTAACAATAAAGAAGCTTTAATTAGAATAATTGGGAATGCAGCGACGAAAATATGGGAGGGGCCAGCTACAATACTCCTTAAACTAATATATACTAAGATTAATTCAGAAAAAAGCATTTTAGGATTAATTTTGGATATTTACAATATTTTCCAAAAGGTTTTCTGCGTATAAGTTTCTACATCCTTGATCTACCTGGACATGTTGTACCTTTTTGGAAAAGTAATAAGATGAGCAATTTAATGAAAAAAAGGGGATATAAATCGCATGAATTTCAGAGAAAATGTGAGAAAATGCTGAATTTTAAGGAATCTGAAAACATTTGGTAGTGACTGTACCTGAAATGGTAGGAGTTAGATCAACATTGTTGACAATTTTGAAACGTTTATTGGGGTAATAGTTTTTTGGAGTTTGTTTGATGAAGCTACGTTGAGTAGATCAAAAGTTAAAAATAAAATAATGATTTGCATACCGTGAAAATTACAAATTTATGAATTACCCTGTAACTCCAAAACGGTTGGGATTGCCCCACCCCATTTCATTTTTTGTGTAACGAGGGTCTAAAAAACCAATAAACAAAACAAAGCTAATAAAATTAAATAAACTAAAATAAAAACAACCAAATCAATAGCATTCTATAGTTAAGAGTTTATTCTGAGCTTATTTCTTGAAAGAATAAAGTCAATATCGAAATTGTTACTAAATAAACGAGCCATTGAGAAAATAGGCTTATTAAGGGCATTATTTCAATTTTTGCTCGAAAAAACCTCAATTTTTATATTTATTTTTCTCAGCGAATTTATTAGCTATCAGTACAAGCTTTTTTTTTATTGTTTTACATTAACATTCGTGTTATTAAAATTTTTTTGTTCTTCGTCACATTGTCTTTTTTATAAATGGCGTGAAAGCAGAGGTCGCTTAAAAGAGGTGTAAAACGGTTCCCACTGGAACCAAACCAATGGGGTAGTGTTTAGTAGTGTTATCTCTAGTGAGTAAACTACAAATAAAGTTAAAATTCCGATAATTGTGATGAGTACTTAAAAAAAAAGTTGATTTTTTAGCACAAAAACGCACCAACAGGAGCCAATAAACAGAAAACGAATGCATATTAACTCTTTATAATAGTTCACTCACTGACAAATACTTCAATAAAGAAAACGCAATAAGTTTCAGATCGATAAGTTAATTAATTTTTGAGATATCGTGGGAAGAGCAAAAGAAAGTCATTTCGAGAAAAACACGTTTAAATTTTTTTTTCCATTAAAAGTTAAATAATTTTATTTTTAAATATGTAAATAACTCAGGAACTGTTAGGAATTTTTATTTAATCTTTTTTATGGTTTTTTGAAATGTTTTTGAACAAAAAGAAAAAATAAAAAAATTCGTTTTTCGATTTTTGCAAAATGGAACAATGGCCTTAAAACCGTAGCTAATACGGAAGAAATCGCGATTACTCAAAGAGCGTGCTGGAATAGATATGTTGAAGGCACGCAAAAGCTCCGAAGAACTGAAAGTTACCATCAAGATGTCAATAGCAAGGACACTTCGGGACGCCTCACCTCAAGAGTCTCCAGTAAAATAAAGCTTGAGTCTGTCAGCATAAAGAGGAAGGTGAAAAGGATTAGTCCAAGGACGGTCACGCAGAGTAAAGGCTGGAACGCAATGTGGTGCTGGCGCTCGTAGCTGGCGCTGTAGCTAACTCGGAAATGTCAAATTTGGCGCGCGCCAAATTTGACATTTCCGAGTTAGCTACAGTGCCAGCGCCACATTGTGTTCCAGCCTTAAATCGAACAAATCAATCTGCGTCGAACAGCCTCAATGCTGTTTATTTGAGTGGAGTAGTCTGGTGACCAGTTCGGGCAAGCGTACTCGAGAATGCGCAAAACAAAGGTATGATGATAAAGCAGGTTTGTGATGCATCGATTGTTAAATACCTTGGACCAACTCTTCATAAAGCCTAAAGTAGCAGTGGTTTTATTCACGATAGAATCGATATGGTTAGAAAATTTAAAGTACGAAGACTACACCTTAGTCATTGGTTTTGTTAAGTCTAGATAATAAGCAACCGCCAATATTGTATTATAGCTCTACACGCTGAGTGCGATCAGTACAAAAAGCGAAAACAGAGTGAAATCCAATACGGTAAAGCTTTTCAATAACAATTTTGTGGTTCCTTCGATCAAAATCTTTTTTTTTTAAATGAGGGAACATTCAGCTGAACTGCCGACCAGACTCGATAGGAGGAATACAATAATTGGAAAATTCCAACAAATTAGTCACTGTAGATTTAATTTACCCTTTACAAAACCATGTTAAGAACGACGAAGGAAGCGATAGGCTATAATTGGTGCTGATGAATTTAATACCTTTATTATGTAGGAAAATTTCCAGGGTTTACGAAAAATTATACAATTGCTGGATAAATAAAATAAATAAAAGAGAGCAGATAACGCAAATGGGTAACAATACAATAAGCTAAATGGTCGGCTATGCTCTTTAAGGAATTAAACCTCCTCCGGGCTTTATCCCTCAAGTTCTTCATGTGCTTTAAGTTAGAATCGATCCACGACATAACAAAAGAGGTAAACAATGAGTAAAGCATAGATATAAAGCTGCAAAACCCGCTCTCTTGAAATTAAAACAATAATCTGCTTATACAACAAAATCAAAAATAACTTGATCAAAAGTGATGACAACATTTAGCGCCAAACCGGCAGAAAGTATATTGTCGGCAAAGGAAGCAGACATCCCAGGTGCAGAAGAAAACAA
The DNA here is from genome assembly GCA_964036015.1 of Leptarthrus brevirostris. Classification (NCBI taxonomy): domain Eukaryota; kingdom Metazoa; phylum Arthropoda; class Insecta; order Diptera; family Asilidae; genus Leptarthrus; species Leptarthrus brevirostris. Next base: position 57,100,351 of record OZ038375.1, read on the forward strand.
AGGCAGGACAAAGTCGACATCGCTGGAATGTCGCCAGTCAATAGATAGTATCACTAAGATCAAAGTATATAAAAAACTCACGATTAAGAAAAAATTGTCAAATGTATTTGTTGCATTAATACATGAATCTAATTTTGTTTTTCTTATATTAGGCAAATGTGGATATTTCCTAAAATAATTTGCGAACATTTCAGTATGGAAATTAGTCAAGGCAAAATATTCATCAGTTGGTGCTTTAAGCTTAAGACTTTTGTTGTGGCAGCATTTAATATATCTTCTTTCACTAAAGTCTTACATTGGAAGCAAATATTTTTTTGCAAAAATTTGAATATCATAACCACAAAAATATCGAACTGAATTTTGATTTAAGTCGTTTTGCGAAAGCGTCGTATATTCAAAAGTCGGTAAATTAATTTCTTCTATTAGTAAGCCTTTTGAGGTTGTTTGAAATTCGTTACTTTTCTCATTCAACGATAAATGAGTAGCTTCTTCTTGAAGGTCTTTCAAAGTTGCTAAAATGACATTGTCTTCATCAGGTTCACAGTTGGATGAATTCGCTTGAGAGTTAATTATCTTCATTGAAATAATTTTAGAAAATATCAGACAACCTGGCAGATAGATCTAAACTATGAAATCATCTTTTAATAAATAGTAGTATTTACAAGATTTCATCCTTCACCAGTAATGTTAGGAGACATAAAAGCAAAAATAAAATTTTGCTTACAATATTCTGATTCTCAAAATATTGCCTTTTCATAATATTGTTTTTGCATTTACTTTTATTTAGATGACGCTTTTTAAAATAGTGCTTTAAAAAATACTGGCTGACAACATTCACACATATTTTTGTATAATAATATAACAATAAAATAATATAATATACATACAATAATTTTAATATCAAAAACCTGTTTTTTTTCTAAATAATTACGTCGATCTACTTAATGTATGAATTACAGTTGTGCGCAAAAGTTGAAGGCCCACACGTCTACTGATTATAAAAGCAGTGAAAAAGATGTTAGTTTAATAATAGTAATAGAATGTAATCAATAAATATATTATACTTTTTTCCATGTAACTCCGAGCATTATCGTTACATATTTTGATCAATTTCAGTCGCTCAGTTATATGAAATCATCTCACATTATTTTTAAGAATTTTGTAGTAACTGAACTTTGAACACTCAAATGTTATTAAATAATGCGTTCATGACTCAAGCAATAAATTTAATTTCTATTCTTCGATTTTCCGATATTTTTAATTGCCATTTAGCGAACCATATCGTTTTTGCCCAAATTTTCTATTTGGCTACGCAAATGGCAGATTTTGATCTTTTCTTGTTTTTGTTAAAATCTTAAAAATTAAATTACTAATAAAACATTTTGCTTATAAACAGTTACTTTCTATTAAATATTAAGAATTCACATTGGATATCTACTTAATTTAAATTTATAATTGTTATTCAAAAAGTTCAAAATATAAATTTTTCTTTTACATAAAAGTGTTCCTTAACATCACAGAAATACTGTCCTAAAACCGTTTTAAGAAATTCGTATAGAAAAAAAAACCTATATTTGTAAATTAGTTATGAGCATTTTATATGAAAAAATCATGTTACAAAAACTTAAAACGCGTTTTTCTCAAAATCACGTTTTTGAATGGGCTCCAAACTTTTCTCGAGAACTACTCAAAGGATTTTAATAATCCAAAAATCCTTCGATTTCTAATAAAAAATACTAGTAACTGAACGTTTAAAAATACTATGTTACAAACCCCTATTTTTTTTAGTTGGCCCTCAAAATATGGATTTTTTTTATTTTTCGGAAAAATGTTTCTAAAATGACAAAAATATTAAAAATAAAATGTTTTTAGGTTTAGTTACTAGTATTTAGTCTTATGAATAAAATCCCGTTGGAATTTTTACTCTATCTGTTACAGGAAGCCCAAAAACTGTGAAGTCGTTCAAAAAGTATCTTTTGGAAGACGCCCTCTGCAGTGGTCAAAATGTACCAAAACTGCAGATAAAATAATAAATTTTAAGGAGACATTTTCCTTTGTGTACTTTTGTAAAAGAACAGTGTTTTTTAAATCTGAATTTCATAGGGATCCCATCCTGGAGTACATATTTAACCTCCTATTAATGATTTCCTGCCAATTATCATTTTATTATAGAGCATTGAGCGACAATGATACTTTAAGTCAATATATACGCAAAGAGCGGTTTAGAAGAACCTCCGAAAGCTTCTGACCTATGGAGAACTTGTATGACGACAAAACGAAAAAGATTCATGACAAGAAATCATCAAATTTGAGTCTCTCGCATGAAAGCGTAAACACGGCTTGGTTTAGCGCTGCTATTAATCAATGTGGTAGTAATACTAGTAGAAATTATAGGAACTAGATATAAGTTAGTTTCAGTAAACAGTGGATATTCAAGTGAATGTTATAGTTTATTCATCCAAAATATTAACAGTTGCATTACTTTGAACATTTACCTTATTCAAAAGAAATAAGGTGTTTTGCGTACGCGTAATTACATATTACCATTATTTTAAAGTAAGTGAGTATTTTTAAGGTTCCTAAGACTTTTATAGAGCACATTGCCTAACCTGATAAACAACTTTTATTGTTACGATAATTTGTAAAAAAATTGTATAAAGTTTATCTGACGTGCTTATCGCTTTCGTAAATAAACAAACATGGCATGAGAGTTACCCAAAATAAACAGGTAATTAAGCGAGCTCGTTACAAGTTATTGGAAAATCAACATATTCTAAACTGTATCTGTTCAATGTTTCCGTTAAAGGTTTAGATGTGAAAATAAAAGTGCGGTAACCAAAATATCCAAATTGATTTCAGTACAAACATAAGTAAAGCAACGCAATCCAATCAAATTTACAACAATATTAAAAAGGCAACAATAGGTCTCAAATAATTAGATAAGAAAGGCGGTATGTCAAGTACATAGCTACAACTGCCATATTAGGCAAAACTCCACGCGCTAAACTAAAATGCTTCATTAAATACTAATTTAATGTGACACTCCACTCTACTCGATTGCTTTACGGATGATTCGTCGTATTTAGTTCAAAGTCCAAGTGATATAAGATTGTTATTAATCTTAAAGTTCTTATCCCTGGAAGCGTGCAGCTTTTGAGGAAATCGAAATGTAACTTATTTTTATGTATTTGCATTGGAAAGAATGATGATACGATGCAATTAATGCAATTTTATGGGGTTTAATAACTGATAGCCTCAAGTACTACTCTTAAAACGTGGGCACTTGACGCAGTGCAAAATTAATTTAGTTTGTAACAACAATGTTAATAAGATATAATAATTAAATAAAAGGAATTATTCTAGGATTTGTTAAATAAAGAAATACTTTGTAGAATTTAAAAACATTAACCATAAATCGTCGCCCCCTATCTGACGGGTTATTAGTGTCTTCCAAATGGTACTAAGCAACGTGTAGCGGTAGAAGTATTACTTGAAGAAAACTTCGATAGCGTTTAAATCAATATTTCTATTTTGCTACTTAAATTTATAATTCGTTTCATTGTGTTTATATGGATATTACTTAGAATTAAATTGTTGCTTGTGTATGCATGATTTTTCTTTTAAATTTGTAATTTTCGGAAAATTCCTTTTGACATTTTTTTAATCCCAAGCTAATTTATGCCAACAAATGTTGAATTTCATAAGGCATACATGATCATTAAAAAATGCTGTGTGTAATATTTTATTACACATTTAAAGGCGAACGCCGACTCTTAGTTCCCGCGCTACACGTATGCCGATCGTTTTCCGGTGGATTTTTTTTATGAAATATTGTTTGGTATGCTCGGCATACGTGAAACTATCATTGCAAGAAGTGACTTTTTAACCCATTTCCCTCACATTTACTTTCTTTCTTAGCACCGCTGTGTATTAGCATCATAGCGCATCTGTTGAGCCTTGGAGATAAAAAAAAGTATCTCCAAGGCTCAACAGATGCGCTATGATGCTAATACACAGCGGTGCTAAGAAAGAAAGTAAATGTGAGGGAAATGGGTTAAAAGGTTGTGTGAAGGGAGTGTCGTTTGAAAGTTTCCGGCTCATAATAATATAAGTGAAAAACAGAAGATGCTAAACTGCTTCACATTCGTGTTGTTCTGCTTAGAAAAGATTCTCCAAATTTGACATGTGGTGAGAGCGACTTGAAGCTCTTATTTCGCGCGTTATCAATTACCTGCAAGGAATCAGGCTAGCAATTTCATAAGAACAATCCAACCGATATTCCGTCGATGCTCCAGAGAGTCTATGCTCTCAGAGATTGAGGGATCGCCAATAAGTTTAAAAGCCTTATGCTGGACTTTATTTAACATCAAAGGGTTGTCCTCTAGACTTTGGCCACATCGTATTTAAAAAAAAATTCCGATAATGCGGTGTGTCCGGCCCCTGACCGAATATGGGAATTATATTCGAGTCTGGGCCTGATTTGGGACCTGTATGTCAGCGCTTAGTCAGATGGAGTGAAATATTTCTTACATCTCTGTAGAACATCCAGGCATTTCATCGTAGTTTAAGGGATTGCAAATATATATCTCAATACCCAACATGTTTAGAGAGTGTGAATTGTGTATATCCACACCGTCGACTGAAATAGGTTAAGGGTTGACTTGAACAATAAACAGCATTAAGTTTTGGACGCATTAAACGTAACACGAATTGCTCTGCCCCAAGCGAGGATCATAGAAATGTTGTGATCCAAACATGAGTATCGAAATCAAGAGAATTGTCGCTGGCGAAACTATGAATGCGATTATGAGTGAGAGACACAAAGTAATTAATAAACAGAAGAAATAATGTAAGTGAGGAACTAAACCTTGAGATACACCGTTATTTATTTCATAGGGATCAGATGTAGCTCTGTATAATATTACACGGATTGAATGGCCTGACAAAAATCTCTATATCTATTTTAAGAGGTGAGGGTGCAGACCAAATGCTTAAAGGTTAGTTAAAAGGGCAGCATGTCAGATATATCAAAAGGCTTTGAAATATCAAGAGCTGTAATTTCCGATTCTCCAAAATTATGAAGACAATTATTTCAATGCTGCGTCAGTAGTAAGTCTCAGCTTGAGCGGCCAGCGCCGAAACCTTAGTTGTTGATAGGATGGCTATTTTCTAAATATTTCTTCAACTGAGAGTAGATGAGTGTTACAAAAACTTAAGATGTAACGAAGTAAGTGCAATTGGTCTGTAGTTAGAGGGGTCGCAATTTTCTTCTCACAGAAGAAGGTAAATAATCTATAATTCGACTTTTTTAGCTATTATTATATTTACTAAGTTCACAAAAAAATATTTGTTAATTCACTAAATTGTAAAATTTGCGAGATAGCCACGAGTTTCTAGAGCCGTGTAGCGCGTGCAACGCGCTACGTCGTGCCGGATTCCGCCTTCCTCTTTCATCTGAAGCACAAACATAAAAGGTATTTGCAAACTAGAATAAATTTGCGGGGCCATGGACCATTTTTAGAAAAAATTACTGCTTTTTGATAAAATGGCGACCATTTGAAAAGAAGTCGATCTTTTTGGCCTTTTTTTATAAAAATAGTAAATATTAATATTTTTTGTTGAAATTGGTTCATTAATCATTATTTAAAAGGAAAAAAATAAGTCAATCGGTTGAACGGTTCGTCTACAACTCTGCACGCCGTGTCTAAAAACATGGTTTTGAGAAAAACGCGTTTAAAGTTTGAAAAAGAAAAAAAGTAAGAAAAAATATAATTTTTGTTTCTTACAGTTAGTAAGCTCTTCCTGGACCATAGAGCAATCCTTCCTTTTACTGATTTGAAACTGATATTAATATATAAAATACACATGAAAGAGGTTAAGCCAAAGCAGAGGCGCAGCATTTTAAAACCAGGGACGAAAAACCATCAGGCCAGGACGATACCAAAGAAAGTCACCATTTTTCGATTACATAACCTCAAATATCTGAAAATCTTGACGTGTTGTTCCAATTATGACCTCGGATACGGATTCTACGCAGCACATTACTTTGGAACTTACCCCCAGCTGCCAAAACAAGAGAATCTTGTAGACCTGTGTAATTAACCATTCCTGTAAATTGTTTTTTTGTAATAGTATTTTAAAATTTAATTTTGTAAAATATTTTATCATTTGGGTTCGGTCGTCTGTTGGTAATCTACCATTTTTGGTAATTTAATGGCTAAGATAGTTTAAAGATCTAACTTTAGAAATGCATTTTGCTACATTGATATTAATGCCAAATTCTGTTAATTGTTTAAAAAAATTTATTAGATACTCTTTATGTTCATCTTAAGATTTACATGCTACTAGAATATCGTGCAAAATGTAAATTTTTTAATATTTATTCCATAAAGTGTTAAAATTTTTGTGAAAGAAACTAAATATTGCTTAACATATTTTAACCAACCATTATATAATTTTTAGAAAAAAAAGTAAGAATGTTGCTTTGCAAAGTATTATTTCTGTATTTTGTTGGTTTGTGCAATTATATACATACAGTTTTACATATGATATATGGAAAATTTAAAAAAAAAATTTCACAACATTTTCTCAGATGCCCTGTACAAATCTAAGCACTTCTGTTCCTTTGCAGTTTTTCTGTAAAAAATCTTTAAATTTCCAAAATTTTCAATTTTGTCCTCAAAAAATTTACGTTTTCAAAAAAATGTGTCTGACAAAAGAAGAATATGAGATGTGCAATAAAAAATAAGGGTTCCCGTTTAACTTTTTTAAGTGAATCCCTCATCACCTGGGGGTGAGGTGCCAAATTTGCTTCCATTCAACAGCTTTTAAAAAATTATTAGACACGTTTTTTTTCTTTTCCTCTTAATGGATGAACTTTTCCTAATCGACTATTGCGCCATTTCTCACAAAATACGAGCGACTTAACACTTTAGTCCGCCATCATGCCTAACCACTCACATGAACGCATCTTTTTTACTGTGTTGTTGTTGTGTGTGTTCTGTCATCCAGACGTGAGTTAATAGCTGCGCGCACAATTGTAACTTAGGAATAAAATCTCTTTTTATTTTAATCATTATTATTTGTTTTTTTTTCTTTTATTTAATAATTATTATTTCTACTTGTTTTGTAGCCTATATAAATTAGTAATTTAAACTTGATTTAGATTACTAATTTATATGAATAATGATAAAAAAACAAAAAACGAAAAACCGGAAAATTTAAATTAAATAGAGTCTGCTGTGCGACGTTGCTTGGTTCTTTTCTTAGTTTTTTACCTTTGCCACTTTCGCAAACGAGGTCTATTCCGTTTTGGTCTATAAGTCTGTGTGGGTCTACGTTGGTAATGACCTCTGGCCAATGGATGTTTAGGATTCGCTGGAGACATCGTTGATTTTGAGGCGTTTCACAGCGTTGATCATGAATATATATGGACAGCTTTACGCAGCAAGATGCCCCTCCTTCTCACCATCATAAAGGAGTCCTAAACAAGGGGAAACAGTCGGAGCCTTTCCAGGTGCTGTATTAAGTGAGCTAAGGATGCATACTGTCACCTTTGCTTTTCCTGATCGTCATTAATGACGTATTGTGCAACGCCCTGGACGACCATCCATCGCGAGGGATTATACGGAAACTCTTTAGCTACCGTACGCACCTGGACTATACCGACGATGTATGTCTCCTTTCCAACAAACAAAGTCATATGTATACTATAGAATGATTTTCCCCCTATAACAAAAACACACCCGACCTCGATATAACACGGGACGCATTTCGTAGATTTTTACGTTATCTGCATTTTCCGATTTCGATTCAAAAAGGATCGTGTTAAAGAAGGATTTTGACTGTATATACTTTAAATTAATGTAATTAATTATAATTGATTAATTATCTTAATAAATAAGCGTGCACGAATGTAATCCACAATAGAAACACGATTATACAACTAGTGTTCACTTAAAGAATTAAATTCAAATTCTAGTATAGTATAGTCGGAGTAAGTAAAAGTTGCCCTTATATTTGAAAACTAAAAGATTCATTATTTAAATATTAGTAATAAGCAGCAACTAATTTTATCCAATTATAACAAATTAAATATATGTATACGCATTAGAGGTTTATTTGTTACTCGAAGGTGCCAGTGAGGCGATTTTTGACCCATTTTTAATCAGTCTTAACATTGTATTTTTATAAAAGATCATCAAATTGTCATGGATTTGCCTTTGTTAAATGTCAAATTACACACTACATATTTTCCGACTTTTTTTTACATTTTACTGAATAATATTTTTATAAAAATTTTAAAATTTAATTTTTCATTCTTAATTGTAGAACAAAATTCAATAGAGAATCTGAAGGTTCGAAAATTTTTTCCTTACATAGCCGAAAATTGTTTACAGAGTCTACTTTCAATTTACCCTACCTTTGATTTCGTTTAATTTTTTTGGATTCCGTTTTGTTGAGGTTTCGTTTTTCGGTTATATGAAAGCCAATGTAAAGATTGCCTTCAAATGCAACTCCGAAAAAGTAGGTATTAAATATGGACCTGTTATTGTTGACATTGAAAAGTTTATTCCGCATCCGAAGTGCGTAAGAATTCAAAAGAAATTGATGATTAGCGAAAAAATGCGATCTTAGAAAATGTAAACAAATTAAGAAGCGCAAGAAAACTTCACTTTTCTTTACTTTCCTTTGCTGTTCTTAGCGTGTCAATGCAATCATTTCAAGATTAAGAACTAACAAAACATTATTTTAATCAAAAACTTCCCTGAAAAACGATATCCCACGTGTACAACGCCGATTGTTTGCACAACAGAAAACCGCGCACTTCATTTCAAAAATGTCTATTAAAATACACTGTCTATACTTTAAAAAGTTGAAAGCTCTAAGCTTTAAAGTTCGCCAATATATTACACTAAACAGGATAGTAGAAAACACTCGAAATGTTATATGTAATTACAAAACAAAATTGTTAAACCATCGGACAATTCACGGTAATCACTTTGACAGTTCGCAAAGAACTAATAACTAAGGAATGGCTTTAACACTTGCGTGTGATATGTGTGAGGGGAAGGGGAAATACGAAGGAGAAATTTAACCTCATCGCATATTTTGACCGGCGAGTTCCAGGGATTTCTTTCCATAGGTAACTAAATCACAAACAAAAACATTTCTAATCACTCGTATATTTAAAAGCAATCACATTAAAGTGAACTTTAAGTTAGTTTAATTAAATAATTACGATGAAAGATTTTTGTTTGCATTTCTGTTTTGACGTTTAACGCCATCCAAAGCGATGGGTACATTGACCAATTTTTCGAAAAGAATTAAATAAACAACTAAATTTAATATGATTTGAAAAAGTGTATATATTATAGATTGATTCCCAAAGAATTTAATCAATTTTAAATTTAAATTTGGTGTTACGTGAACAATCACATGAGCCGCCTAAATTTTTTTACAAATTTTTACGCCTACATTGATTATTTTCTTTGTAGAAGTGTAGATTAGTCGGTGTATGTGAGATGCTTCACGGAAAATCATGTTGTAGCCATTCCTTAGTAATTAGTTCTTTGGTCTAGGCCATAATTTAAAATAATAGTATTAGTATATGGATTTGTCCGCCATTTTGAATTTTGAAATGTCGATGCTAAAGTAGGGTTCAGAGACCCCAAATACCCCCACTTCGGTACAGAAGTGGGATGGAGAAGACCTCATACGACGTAGCCTCACAATCGGTAATTAAAAGACGTAATAGACGGACATGTAGGGGCAGATGTCATTTCAGGACGGCCGAGTTGTGGGATCGAGGCTTCTCCATGAAAAAAACTTTGGAACGCCATGAAAAAAACTTTGCTGGCCCATATATATATATATATATATATATATATATATATATATATATATATATATATATATATATATATATACATTAATAGAAACTACGACCACTTAAGCTTTTTTATTCGAAAAGCGATTTAACGATCCAAATAATTATTGCGTTTTCCAGTCACTAATTTGATGCAAAGATATCTTTTAGTACATGCACTATTTCATTTGCTGCTGTTATAATATTAGTGATGTATGTATTCCGAATCAGAAACTATTGGTTTCCATTCGCAATAATATTAGATTATATTACTTAACATTAATGAAATCAATCATTTTCATATGGCTAACATTGTGAAGGTCATACTAAGTGAACAATTTCCTAACCGCTGCATTGGACGTGGTGCACCGATTCCTTGGCCTGCTGGATCTCCAGACCTTACCTCATTGGACCTTTTCTTATGGGGAACAACGAAAGATGAAGTTTATTCAAGCCATGTTAACAATAGGGAGGATTTAGTTAGCAGGATTGGGAATACAGCCACGAAAATACGGGAGATGTTGGCTTCAATACATCTTAAACAGGGACTTAGAAGGAGATTGTTGGCGTGCATCGAAAGTGACGGTGGACATTTTGAACAGCTTTTGTAAGTTATTAAGAGTCATTGTAATGCGTTTTGAATTCAATAAAAATAATTTTAGAGTTAATATGAGTTTAATTTCTTTAAATTGTTGATTTTTATAATATTCTCTGATAGGATTTCTACGTATAAATTTCTAAATACTTACCCTACGTGGACGTGTTGTACCTTATTGGAAAGGTAATAAGACGGGCAGGGCAATCCAATAAAAAAAAAAGTTTTCTAATTACATAAATTTCGGAGAAAATTTGGGAAAATGCTGAAATTTTGGTAATTTTAAAAACTTTTTTTTCAGTTTTGGCAGTGACTATACCTGCAGCGGTAGTAGTGAGATTAACATTGTTGACCTTTTTGGAAAGGTAATTGGGGTAGTAGCGTTTGCTTGATGTTGCTATGTTCAGTAGATCAAAAGATAAAAATAAAAGAGTAATGTGCATACCATGAAAAACTCAAATTTATGAATTACCCTGTAACTCCCAAACGGTTCAGATTGCCCCCAACCCCCGCCATACAGTTTTTCGTTAGGCTAGAGATCTATCATCCCACTCATTTTGTTTTGGCACGTCAGATCTGAAGCATATACATATATATATATATATATATATATATATATATATATATATATATATATATATATATATATATATATATATATCCGGCGAATTTCCTAGCCATTCCGATTTCATGTTCCTGGAGAAGTTCCCGAACTAGGAAAAATAAAAAAAGCCTTCGATCAGAAAATGATGGCGAATTGTCTTTTTAACAAAGTAAAGTTTAATAAAATCAGTTTACATGAGACTACGTGTGTAGGAAAGATGCTCTTCAATCGATGGTATTCATTTTTCCCGGATGACGTCGCAGTACTTCTGGGCGTTCATCATTCCATTAACCATTACAAGCTGACCCAAAAAGAAGTATGAAAGGCACCCCCACACCATTTGGCCTTTAGGGTGCTTAACTGTTCTTATCAGGCATTCGTCACTGAATTGCTCCCCTGTTTTGAGCCGCACATACGGTAAGCCAGCAGAACAGGTTAAATTTGCTCTCGTCGGACCAAATTACTTTCCGCCAATCCTCGGATGTCCACGTTTCAAACTTTTTCGCCCACTGGAGTCGTGCCTTTTTCATTTTCTGGGTAAGCAGCGGTTTTTTGGCGGGTCTCCTACCAAATAATCCTACCTCTCGTAATCGTCGTCGGATAGTTTCGGCACTGACATCAATGTTGTGGAATCGCAAAACCTCAGATCGAATTTCAACCGCACTCTTGAATCGGTTTCTCAAACTTATCCGCCGTATTTCACGATCGTCTGCTGGATTCGTTTTTTTAGACCGTCCTGTGCAACTCTTCCGGGCCAAAAGGGCTTCGTTTTCTTTTCTTCGCAATAGTCTTACTACTGTAGAGTTGTGACACCCTACCCTACTGGAAATTTGGCGCGCCGAAAGTCCCTCAGCCGTCAAAGTGAAAATTTTCACTTTTGTATCCCTGTCCAATTGTTTGTATGATTTAGGCATTTTAGTTGCACTGCACAAAAACAATCCACTCACTTGAGAAAGCAAAATCAAATCAACTTAAACCTCGTTCCGCACGTCTCTTTTATATTATCTCATAGGTACATACACAGGTAAAAAAGGTAATTACCTGCCCATTTTGAGGGTGCTGCAGTTTCTATGACCGCAGCTATATATATATATATATATATATATATATATATATATATTATACATATACATATATATTTGAAATAAACGTATATAGGTATAATCAATTTATCGCTTAGTTTATACAAAAGAAATTAATGTAAGGCAACGCCGGATTAACATGAACGTGTTATCGTGCAGGCCTACCTAATTCTTATGATATACAAATTAATTTATAATTAATATGCAAGTTAGTCCACACAGAGAATTAAGAAACTATGTTCAGATTTTTGCAGAAAATATTAAATTTATCTATTCTTCCGAAAACGCCACCTTCCAATTTATCTATAATTTGTTCTATGTAAAAAAACTGATTTTCTGCAATTAATCCCATTTGAAAGTTCCCGCTTTCCAGTGATATGCGAATAGTACATCTCAAATCTACGATTACTTTAAATGCCCTAAATCGGTACTTGAAATCCATTAGTACGTCTTTCGAGCACCAGATATTCCTTTAAAGTAACAAAAGGGCTAGAATTCATAGAAATGAGAAAAGGTTCCGGCTTGAAGAGGATGCAGAATATTATTGAACTGGAAACTTTTAGTACGTTACATTCTCTTTCCAAACTTCCCTTCCAATCATTTCCACTTTCTCCTGAACATTTTTCAATAATCTAATGATTCGCTTTTTGATGTAGCTAATTATCCGATTGTTCTGCAATTTTGCACAGAGTTAGACCATATTATACCATATTATTGATATAACTAGAATATTTACGATTTAAGAATAAGTAATAAATTTGAAAAAAGTTAAAAAGATTTAGGTAAAAATCAAGGTAAACAAAATATAAAAAAAAATTTTTTGGTATCTTAGAACAAAATGTAACGATGTGAATATGAGCATAGCATATTTGGGGGCGATTAAAAACAGGATAATAACTTTTGAGAAATCGAGATGAAAGGAGAGCACCCATGCAGTTTTCAAATTTATTTAGTTTTCTCGTTGCGTAGAGTTTCGGAGTGCGATTCTTAGGGAAAATATTAAAACAGTGTTCTTGGAAATTTGACTAAGTATATGTAGTATTTATAGTGGCATTGACAATAAATATTGCGTGAGTAAGGGATAAAACAGATATATGGTTTTTAGTTAAATAAATTCTTACAAAAATCAGTGAGAAAAATCTTTTTTCCAGTTATGTGAATCTTTCAAATCTTTCTTAATAATTAGAGAGTAATAAATAAATATTCTAACCTAAATGTGCAAAAACACTGTTTTTGGACATATTTGATGTTATGTAGCACCGCGATTTTTTATTTTTTCAAAAAACTATGTGTGAGATCAAGTCTTCCTTAAATGCCGTTAAGTGTGCTCAAATATCTTTTTTTTCGCCGAGATATCGATTTTTTAAATTTTCATGTTCTCGGTATACGAAAAATGTATGGTCACTTTATTCAAGTGACCATATATTCTAGTCACTGCACAAAATTATAATAAACAAATAACAATAGCTATATTTCACTTGAGGTACTATATTGTTTACACTGTTCTTACTCTTTACAATTCTATTCGAATCCACTCGCCGGTTGTTTACTCCTGTACTCATTCGTATATGCTTTACCGGGTTTTCCTCTCTAAGGCGGTTCATATTCCATTGCTCTGTCTTGTGCTGTCGTTGATCTGCTCTGTCCCACAATGAATATGGTTATACATAAGGGCAGCTGCTTCACGCTGTATACGATCGGTCGGTTCGTACGAGTGAAAGAGACAAAGAAGGATCAATCTTTACGGAGGAAAATAACGCCTAGATTACGACGGACAATGTTGTTAGACGGGTAGGACGTGTTATTTCGGTCAGGACGATAAACTTGTACGAGCCTAGATAACCAGGGTGGCACGCTTGTTGTACGAGTGACTTGTACCAGGGAAGCGTGTTAGTACAAGAGAAACTATACTATAGTCCTGTACGAGGGAATCACGCTAGTGCAGAGAAACGGTATGATTTTCCAACACCAGGGAAGCACGCTGGAGAAGGAGGAAGCTAGATAACCAGGGAAGAACGCTGGTTAAGAGATTGCCTCATATCAGGGAAGCCCGCTGGTGCAAGAGAAACAATGCGAGTGGTCAACATCAGGGAAGCGCGCTAGTGAGGGCGATATCTAAATAACCAGGGAAGCGCGCTGGTTAGACGAGTGTCTGATCGACTTACAACCCCTAAGTAAACCCCTTCAATCCTGCAGTCTTTACCCATCTATACCAACCCTCGCAACCAATTACTAGGATGCTAAGAAAAGTCAACCACCTTCCCTCCTTTGACTTCCATCTGTACTTCCTTTATCCCGCCCATCTTGATCGCCTTTCCTAATTCTCCTTCCTCCCAGTTTATATTTATCATAATCATAGCTCATATTGTAGCTTACATTATCTGTTATGAATTATTGGTTACTTTAGTTTGTAGTATTTAATTTGTTATTTTGTATTTTTTTATGTAACTGCTTGCATTAAGTTTAAATAAATAAATGACATATTATAGCACCATGGCTAATGACACCTTTTATACAGCCAGCGACAGAGAAACGACCCTGGATGAAAAGATTTACAGTGGAATTCTTATTAAAGAGCGAGTTGTAATAGAGTGATGTTTTGGGCAATTAAAACAACGTTTTCCTCTTTTACAATATAAAGTAAGAGTTCCAGAAAAGATTTTGGCACGTGTCATTGGAAGCTGCTTCGTTTTGCATAACGTTGCGAAGTATTTGGGTGACAGAGAAACGACCCTGGATGAGAACATTGTTATCGACAAAGAAATGCAGTCAAATGATGACTTGCAAACCGACGATTTACAGCGTCAAGAATTCGTGCCTTGAAATTCGATGACTTGAAATTCCAAATTCATTGGTTGCGCAAAGAAGATAAAATTTTAACTGATTTAAACAAAGTCCATTTATTAAGGGTGGCACGCTTGTTGTACGAATGACTTGTACCAGGGAAGCGCGCTAGTACAAGAGAAACTATACTATAGTCCTGTACGAGGGAATCACGCTAGTACAGAGAAACGGTATGATTGTCCAACACCAGGGAAACACGCTGGAGAAGGAGGAAGCTAGATAACCAGGAAAGAACGCAGGTTAAGAGAGTGCCTCATACCATGGAAGCCCGCTGGTGCAAGAGAAACAATGCGAGTGGTCAACATCAGGGAAGCGCGCTAGTGAGGGCGATATCTAAATAACCAGGGAAGCGCGCTGGTTAGACGAGTGTCTCACACCAGGGCAGCACGCTGGGGCGAGAGAAACAATGCAAGTGACCAAATCCAGTGAAGCGCGCTATTAAGGGCGATAGCTAAGTAACCAGGGAAGCGCACTGGTAAGTTGAGTGCCTTTTACCAGTGGCCAACACCAGAGAAGCGCGCTGGTGAGGGCAATAACTAGATAACCAGATAAACTCATGGTTTGACGAGTGTCTCACACCAGGGAAGCACGCCGGTGCAAGAGAGAACGGTATGGGTGGCCAACACCAGGGAAGCGCGCTGGTGAAGGCAATAGCTAGATAACTTGTGCACTGGTTAGACGAGTGTCTCACACCCGGAAAGCACGCTAGTGAGGGCAATAGCTAGATAACCAGAGAAGCACGCTGGTTAAGTCAAACTTGCATTACCTGTATACCTCTTACCACTTGGGGACTGACTGAAACACTGCACTGGGCTTACTTATTTAGCCCGTGGTACCCAGTATTCTGAAATTGAAATTACCTCTTAACTTTGGTGGTTGCTCTGTTGACTTCCACTCGCTGCGCTGGTTGTAGTCTTTTTGACTACCGGACTGCAACTGGCTTAAGTTCTCTGCCGGTCGGACTTATGTGGCCGTAGTCGACTTTCCTCAAAATTCTGCAATTACCTTTTGTTAGCTGCTAGATCCTCTGGCTACTGATGGGTCTGCTAGATTTGGTCTGGTCGACTACTGAACAGCGGCTGACTGCTGGTACTGAGCACTCCTTATGTAGCCCGGCGGAGATCTGGCGACGGAGGCGCTTCGAAAATTGTTGCTCGGGAGATGTGCTACTGTTAACAGGTTTGCTGTTTACAAGTTTTTTGTGTTTTTGTAACTTTGTTACAAATTACAAGAGTTATGAGGACTTAAGTGAACCTATACAAGTATCTACAACCGTCTAGAAATTTATAATCCTTTCTTATCCTTTATCCTTCTCTAGGAAATGTTTTTAATTATAACTGGTAAAGTAAGTACGAGTAATTTTATTATCATTTGTTAACCTTTTTTCAGGTTATTATAATACTTTCTTTTGACTAGACAATGATAATAAAGAATTTATATATTTACGTAGTGATTGAAAAGTTAAGTGAATTCAGTTTAAAATTAAAGTTTAATCGAGATTTCCCCAAAACACCATTTTATACGTCTGTTCTCCGTTTAACTTAGCCGGTTTAGTAGTTCTAGTTAACCGTAGCGTTTTTGTGAGTTAAAATTTTCAAAGAAAAAGCAAAAAAAAAATGTTTGGAGAAAAAGCGAAATTTTACTTCGGTTGGCCGCCATATTGATAAAAAAGATGTAAAAAAGCGACTACGCCAAACTGAAACTACATTTATATCTTACTAAAAAATCATAAAATTTTTTGCTTTTTTTTACTGGAGAGCGAGAACCAGAAAGAGACCTTTTTAAGCAGACCGTCACGGGAGAACCTTTTGCACCATTAAATAAAAATTTTTTTATTTGAAAATATTTTTTTTTGATAGTTTAACGTATTTATGTTAATATGCAAAACCAAAAGCTAATTTATATGTAGTAAATGTTCGTTTTAAAAAATATCTAAAATAATCACCCGGAAAATTTGAAAAAGCTGTCACCCTGTTGTTTCCCCTTAACAAGAAGCTTAAAAATCAAGTATTTTCTCATCAATATAACTTCTATGAAAGTTCGTTCACATCCAAATCAGCTCGTTTGCGGGGTGCTCATTGAATAGGAGACGCCCAGTAGAACAAATTTTGTGTGGAGCATTTGCATCAATTTCCAATTATGTACGATAAATGTAGATTAGCATAAAATTTGTTTTAGTTTGAAAAGAATATGTGCTACATGTTTCATGTTGTTTAAAATAAATAATTATACTTATCTAACACAAAATTTTGCAAATCCCTGCTAACCAATAAAATCACAAATTAAATCAGCTGCCTTTTGACAGCACAGACACTTCTGTCACTCAAGCTAAAGTGAGCAACAATACGACAAAAGTGCCACCTATACTTCAATAGTTAAAACTTTATCTCATTACTAAGTGCAATCTTGCTCTGTCGCACTTACTGACAGCAATGCTGCGCTATTCACTCATATAGGAGAAAAATTGTACAAAAGCCGCTGCAGTTGCTGAAAATTTTAATTCTGGTATCTACCGAGTTCAAGGCATGTACTCACCGCAACAATTCCTCTTCCTATTTTATTCTGGTTTTCAGAGAATAAACTATTCCTATTTTATTTTGGTTTTTACCGAATAAACTCTTCCTATTTTATTCTGGTTTACGCCGAATAAACTCTTCCTATTTTATTCCGGCTTACGCCGAATAAACTTTTCCTATTTTATTCTAGCTTACGCCGAATAAACTTTTTCCTATTTTATTCTGGTTTACACCGAATAAACTCTTCCTATTTTATTCTGGTTTAAGCCCGGTATGCAGATCAAGCGAAATTTTCGTTTCCTATACCAAACCTATGTAAAAAACACGCGCACGAAAAGTGTGACGGAAATTTTCGTTTGCCAATTTCACAAAGCAGTACGCAGCTTAAGCGAAAAAATGTAAGTTAAGGTATTGCAATGAAGATGGCGGTGGTTTGGAGTGGAGACAATTTTTCGCAGCGATTATTTGCCTAGATATTTATTTCGTACCGAAAATTTTGACAGATCTTGAGATTTTGTTGTCATTGTTAAAGGTTTTTCTGTGCTATTTTAAATAATTAATTTTGAGACAAATACACAGTTTAAATATTACAATTAATTATCAAATTTGTCATTGAATAAGTCTCCACTCAAATTCTACACACATTTTTTCCGTGACGACTTATATGCCCAAGAGTCAAGCGAAAATTTCGCTTGAGCTGCAAACTGGGCTTTGCGCCGAATAAATTCTTTCCTAAATTTATACTGGTCTACACCGAATAAAATCTTTCCTAAAAGTTATTCTGGTTTACACCGAACAAATCTTTTCATATTTTATTCTGGTTTGCACCGAATAAACTCCTTTCCATTTTTATTCCGGTTTACACTATTCTCGTTCATTTGGGTATATACCAATTGAATCCTTGTATCAAAAATATAATTGTACTAACACTTATTCTGGTATCGGCCGAATAATTATTAAACGTAAAACGTCAAAAAGCTAAGAAATTTGCTTCAAGGTTGCTAAATTGAGGTTTCTACCCGAAACGTAACTTGAAGTAATTTTTGGATTAATTTCAAACATACAGTGAAATAATCAAAACGCTATTTACTATTGGTTTAATCCGTAGTTAAATAGTCATTTAATTATATTGTCACTAGTAAAATTAACAAATTTTGAATTTCTTTTAAAAGAGATATTATATCGTTATTCGGTCTAAAGTTCTCTAGATTTTAACCACATAAAACACTTTTGGTTGTTCTATTCCGCTCGATGAAATTGTATGTCCAGTTTTGTTGCGCTTTTAATTACTTTCGGCCGTAAAGGAATTAAAAGACTCAAATATTTTTAAGTCACAATTTAGTAATATGAAAGCAAGTTAACAAAATAACAAAAATTATGTGTTATAAATAAGGGCAAATATTTTGTTATTTACTTAAACAATTGTCGGTTTTAATTTCATTTTGAGAGTTAGAAACGTCTATAATATTTCAATGTTTACAATGGTTTACAATAAAATATTTGACCGTTAACAAATATTTGGCAACAAGTTCATAATTCATTAAATTCATATTTTAAGGTTTAATAAAACACGAGCTATCGAAGAAATATGGTACAAAAACGGCGATGATTATTTACTAAAATTAGTAAGGAGTATGTTGCAGTGCTAAAAGCAAAATCTCAAACATCAATAATAAAATGAATAAAAATTAAGCAATTACTTAAAGAAAATAATATCCAGCAAAAACAAACGGTATTTTGCCAAAGGGTCAAGGAAAAGAATTTTGATATAAGAAAACAAAAGAATAATATAAAAGAGCCCTGATAGTAGTTCATTCTTGAAGTACCCAAATTTAAAAAAAACACAACCTGTCATAAAACTCTTACATTGATGAATTTATAGCAGCAAGGTATACCGTAGATGGAGAGAAAACATATTAAAATTTATAATCTATGATCTAAAAATTAAAATTTTATCTAATAGCTTTAATTTCGTGGTTTTTGTTTTTTGAAGAGAATAAAAATTTAAAACTCTAAAAATGTATTTATTATTCATTTAATTTTATTTTCATATATAAAAGACCTACTTTCATCAATTTTTGTAAGTTCAAAATCTGACCCGAGCGAAGTTTTAGGTATCGCTAAGTACTCTGTAAATTATTTGCGTCGGAAACTCAAACACTTAAAGATAACTTTCGCGTACTTAGCCCGACTTTAAGATACCCAGGCGCATAGGATACCTATTTTAGTTATCCCATAGTGTTCTTTAGATGTTCCTTCTTTTTAATTCACAAAAAAAAGATACCCAGGCGCGTACAAAACCTTAAAGAGTACTGATATGTTGAGCAGTGCGTACGAATGTAACTACAATTTAAAGTGGATTCCGAACCACCGATATTACTCTGCAACCCCCATGGCCCTTTTATTATAATATGTTGTTTGCAGAAAGCAACCGTGGGTCGTCGCCGGTGAGATTCGAACCTGGGACCTTCGGGTTGGAAGGCCGACAAATTATCACTTACTCCGCCGAAGACTTTTTATGTCACCAATAAATAAACAGTCATAATTGCAATTGTGAACCATTTATTTATCTTAACATTTTACCGTATTCTGCTGAAGTGAACACTTCCAGGCCAGAATTTACCATTTTTTATGATTTTGAAATTGTTATGCATACATATGGATGTTTCACATAACAATTCAACCGATTGTAGGACTGAACAATCACAGTTTTAATTTTAACTTTTGATCTACACAAGACAGAGGCATCAACCAAACGCCAAAAAAATACTAACCCAATGGCTTTTCAAATATTGCCAATAAAGTTGATCTAAGTTCTACAGGTATTGTCACTACCAAGGGTTAAAAATGCTTAATACAGCAGTTTTTTTAATTTTTTAATCTTATTCCTTTTCCAAACCGTACAATATGTCCAGGTAAAGAAAAGATTAGAAAAAGATTTATTTTATTGCTTTGTAAGTTGCAAATTCTTTAAATAAACAAAATTTTTAATACAAAGGGTTAAAAAGTATTGTTTAGGGTAAAGAGGTAGTTAATTTTAATTATTGCTGCCAAAAAGTAAAAATGCAGTTATAATCTTAGGACTATATTTTACCAATACGATCGAGCACCAGCGCATTCTGGTATCGTTGTACAGGCAGTACTGAATGAAAAATTTCCTGACGAGGTGCACCAATTCCTTGGCCTGATAGATCTCCAGATCTTAACCCATTGGATTTTTTCTTATGGGGAACAACGAATGATGAAGTTTGCTCAAGGCCAGTTAACAATAGAGATAGCAGAATTAGGACTGCAGCGACGAAAAAACGGGAGAGGCTGGTTGCAATACACCTTAAAGCGGGAATTACAAGGGAGTTATTGGCAGCACTGCTTGGATCTTGACACACGTATTGTTTTCACGGCTTATTTTTAAATAAATAAATACTATAATAGTTTTGAAATATTTACATTTCGTAAGATTAAACGGTTTTTTGGAAGAAAGGGAGCAACTCTGTGTTAAAGTTTATAAAACATCTGTACTTTCGTGCAAGGAATCACCGAAAATATACTGGCTATAAAACTTCTGACAGGACGCCTTTTATACATTTGGGCTTTTTGAAAGTTTTACAAAGGTCAAAACTTTGATGCTTCATGCAAAGTATATGATTCGGCCGTAGCAAGCAATTGAATCACTTTATTAACACCATTCTTTTTTTGCTGCCGGAGTCAGGTTTCAAATCTTGCACCCAAGTCGGATTTTGAGTCTATGAAGAACGAACTAGTAGAGATGGGAACCGAATCGAAAAGTATCGATACTTGGCATTGCAATATATCCGCATCTTTCGGTACTTAGATACAAATATACCGTTGAAGAAGTATCGATATTCAAAAGTATTGGAACCATATGGATAAAAAATAAAAAAATATATATATGGTGTAGAAATTGCATAGATATTACAATTATTATCTTATTGGTTTTTTTGTCATTGAAAAATATTAAAATATCGATTTGCTCAAAAGATATATGCATTTGATTGATAATTTTTTTCACATGAAATCTTTTTAGCAAATGAATTATGTGAAATTTCGCAAGAACAACTAAAAAAGCAGATGAAATAAAGAACAATAAATTTTTATTTCAATAGAAATCTATTTTTAGCTTTTGCACGAGTATGGGTCCACGACTAGATATTGGACCCATACACCAAATAATGAGACGGTGTGTACTGTAGTCAATACTTCGAGTATTGAAAGAAAAGTATCGAGGATCGGTAGTATCGGTGGCTGGTAGTACCGATTACAAAACCTCGAAGTATTGAAAGCAAAGTATCGATATTCCGGTATATCGATACAGTATCGCTCATCTCTACGAACTAGTACAGCTAAAAAAGAAAACAATGAGATGCGAAGTGCTCTAAGCGACCTTGCAACTCGAAGCAACGAACTGGCTGAACGGTTAGAACATCTGGAAGCGCAGTTTAGGAAAAGAAATCTTGTTTTAAGTGCAATTCACGACGACAATAAAAATACGTGTTACTTGCATTGATGGTAGATTAGTTTATGGTAATGCGTTAGGTGCAGAAGTGCTAGGCAGTTTATATAGTAACAAAGAGGAAGTTAAAAAGATAATTTAGAAATATGAAAATAATTCAATAAATGCGTCTGAAAAAACTAAAAAAACGAGAAGAAATGTTGACCATGTAAATGAGCTACCAGGCCCAAGTAGGGCTAGCCAATAGGAAGTAACCGTCTGTCGCGATTCCCATAGTATCAGCTGTACATTTGAAGAATTCGAAAGGGATAGCTCACATAGTATTAATGTGATTAAGAATGTAGAAAATATATCAAATAATTTAGATTCCGTTGAAATCACGATTGAAGAAGAAAAATTGCTTAAAGTCTTATCTTATAATATTGCTGGCTTGCGAGCCAAAGTAGGTTTTTTTCATTTTATTAAAACATATGACATATTCTACCTATTTGAAACTCATGTTGAAGACCAATGTTACAATTATTTTTCGAAGTATTTCGGTGGTTGTGAGTAATGTTGGGTAACCGCAACAAGGTCCTCACAATATGGAAGAGCCAGCGGGGGGGTGCTACTAGGAATTAACAAATGTATTGTCGCAAATAAAATAGGAAAGTTCATATGGTGTAATGATAGCCCTTCAATAGAATTAAAGCATTACGCGCTAACAGTGTACCTTTTGCCAGCTTATATTAATGGCAGCAAATGGCAAGAGGATATTAACAGCTTTGAGGAATTAATGAATTGTTTTAGTAGTAAAAATATTATTATACTTGGAGATTTCAATATAAGAATAGGACAGGAACAGTCAATACCTGAGGCACTAGACCTAGGTACTAGTCTTAGAAGTCAGAGAGTCTCAAACGATTAAGTGCTGAACAGGAAAGGGAGAAAATTGTTAGACCTATGTGAAGAATATGGAATAATAATTTTGAACGGATTATGAAGGCAAATTTACATTTATTGGTGGAAACGGTGCTTTGGTAAATGACATTGCTGCAGTTTCTTACAACCTATCTCCACAAGTTGTCAAATTTATGGTGGGTAATGAAGTATACTCTGACCATTTCCCCATATCTTTGTATTTAGAACTTTGTTACCCTTGCCATGAGCAAAGAGAGAATACATTAAAACTACTACCAAAGCTTAATTGGCGTCTACAAAATGCTGAAATTTACAAAGATAGGATAGATACCTTGTGTAGGATGACACCCTTAAATAATCTGGATAACGAAATTGAAATTATGGTTGGTATAATTAAAAAATCTTCGAAGCATACTGAGAAGTCCAATACTGTCTATAAGCAGAAATGGTTCGATGGTGAGTGTTTTAATAGTCGTAGGCTGTCCTTTTAATGGCTGAGAATTTTTCGTAAGACCTCCTCTGCCATAGCAAGGCTGAATTATCTGAAGTACAATCAAAAATTCAAGCGATTGTGTAACGAAAAAAGGAGAGAATACTATAAAAAAATTAGTTCTAGATTAGACAAAATACAGGACTCTAAGACTTGGTGGAGGGTAGCGAGAGAGCTTCGTAGTAAAACGTACATGATAGGATCGAAAGTTAGCATAGAGGACTTTGGTAATCATTTTAAAACAGTTTTAAATCCCGCTATAAATAGTGCTCCTGTGCTATATGCTACTCCAAATACGCAAGATGCTTTTTTGGATGGGGAAATTGAAATGCATGAGCTTATAACAACGCTAGCAAACTTAAAAGAAGATAAAGCTCCTGGTGCTGACCGCGTGCCCTATGAATTTTATAAAATGCTCCGAATGCATTCCTTCATCGACTACTTAAAGCATATAATAACATTCTCAATAGTGCAGAAATGCCTAATTGCTGTAAGGAATCTGTAATATTTCCAATATACAATAAAGGTGAAGCAGATCAGGTTGACAACTATCGTTTACTTTCTTTTATGGACTGTATTGTCAAAATCTTTGTTGGAATAATCTATCAAAGGTTGACGAAGTGGGAATATGAGCATAAAATTCTCTCGGAAAGTCAAGCTGGTTTTCGTGCAGGGTACTCGACGGTAGATAATATTTATAATCTTATCAGCGTAATAAAGATAGCGCAGCACGTTAACATTAAGAAGATTTACGCATTTTTTGTTGACTTTAAATCAGCTTTTGATACTATTCCCCGAGATGCACTTTTTTACAAATTATTTAATTACGGCATATCAGCCAAATTATGAAAGTATGGTGTGAACTCTACAAGAATACCAGAGCTAGGGTTTGGGCCGGTGAGATTCTTTCTGAAAGCTTTGATACCAACTCAGGTGTGAAACAGGGTTGCATACTCAGTCCCCTATTATTTGCCTTATTTATTAATGACCTGCCAGAGTATTTAGTAGTAGGGGTAACTATAAATAGTATAGAAGTAAACATTTTGATGTATGCTGATGACATGTGATACTTGCGGATGATCCGGCTAAGTTGCAAACAATGATTGACAGATTAGACGCTTATTGTAAACTATGGAATCTTATAGTTAATTTAGATAAGTCTAAAATTATGATATTTCAGCGTGGTGGAGGGGTCAGAAAAGCGTCTGAAAAATGGACTTTTGATAATAAGCCTATCGAAGTTGTAGAAAAATATAGTTACCTTGGCTTCCTGCTAACTCCCAAAATATCTATAAATGAACATCGGAAAGCTCGATTAGGTACAGCTAAGTAAGTCTAAATTGCATGTGGAAGTCTTTCATACAAAATGACTGTATAAAGCATTCAGAAAAAAACGAATATTCAATGCGGTCAGCAGATCCATCTTACGTAATGCTTCACAAGTTTGGGGATATATTCAATATGATATTGCTGAGAAATTGCAACGTTTTTTCTTAAAAAATTTTTTTTGTTTGCCACAATATACCCCAAATTATGCTCTCGCTTTGGAGACTGAGTTACCAGACATTTATATTTATAGTCTTCGCTGTCCCTTTAAATATATTCTGAGAGCTTTATTTTCTTACAATGAGATAAGACTTCCATACAAGCTATCACGCGCTATCATAGAGGAAAAAATTTATTGGTGTGAAACTTGGTATGAGCTAGCTGAGAAACATGGAATAAATTTGAATCTAGAGCATGCAAATTATCAAACAAAAAGTTGTTGAGGCAGAAGCCTTATGGCTTAGAAACATGTACTTGGAGAGAGCAAGGACAACAATAAGACATGGCTTGTACGATAGACTAAGTTACACTAGTGAGGAGAATTATTTTAAAAACGAATCTCCTATTAAGAAAATTAGTCTGATTATGAGGTATAGATGCGGGTTGGTAGTCCTATATGCTCTCTCTGTAATCTTCAAGTAGATGAAGATTTGTTGCATTTTATGGGTGTTTGTCCTATTCTTGTGGAATTTCGCATGCAAGTATGCGAGAAAAAAATTCTCTCTGAATCTGAGATTATTGACATGCTAAACGGCAGAAATAATTATAATGACCTTTATAGGCTTGGAGATATAGATCATACCTTGTATCTGAATACAATAATTAAATTTCTTCTTCAATCTTATTTCGTTTTCGCTTTGAACAGGTAGTAATGCTTTTAATTTTTCCTCTCTTTCTTTCTTTCGTAGTATTTTTATCCTCCCCTTACTGTTTTGTTTCATTGTAATGTTACATAGTTGAAATAGAATTGATTTAAATAACTAAAGATTATTTGATGTGAAAACCAGTATCTGTTTGCCAATCCCGGCAGACGGTATATATACTATTGTCGTAGTTTATTGCTTTATTTTATAAAATTAAATTTGGGCTTCCGTCCAGATGGATTGAGATCATCAGTGGTCTGTATAGATATTCAATGATTCTCATAAAGCATAATGGGCATATATTGTCTCCTATTCCGTTTCGTCGGGGTATCAGGCAGGGAGGGTGGTTTGGGTCTTACAGACATGGTCGTGAAATATCGTTGTCTTCAGGTACGGGCATTCCAACGAGTGTTCTGTCAAAGATATAACTTAATTTCGCAACTGTGGGTAGGTTCTATGGGGGGTAGCGACGAAGGGGAGCACTACTATCTGCTCTCGGTTCCCCCACCATATCCGCATGACTGGTCCCGGGATATGATCTCCACGATTACAACCTGGGGCAGAATAACACCAACATTTCATTTGCGATGGAATGAACTTGGGTACGGGGATTTCTCAGCAATTCCGATCAGGTTGAACCCTGAGTTAGTAGATTCGGTGTTCAGTAATGCTCGAGGTGTAACGGCCGATACAGGACAACTCACAGTTCTTGGAGACATCATTGATGCTTCTGGGAACACACTTATACACCCCCACACAACACAATTAAACGAATTGGTGGATACAGCACGAGAGCGTTTTAGTCATCTCTCTACTAGGGAACCTAGCCCTCAGGTGATAAACGCTTTCGTAAGTAATCGACCGCCGCACACGACATTCAGTACACTCACTTCACGTAGGCAGCGCGAGCTCTTCGTAGGAGTAAATCCTACGGATACCTTAGGGGTTAATAGATGGCGCGCACATCTTGGGGTGGACTTGGGAGTAATGGGGACCATAACTAGCAGAGTCATCTATAGTTATCCGTCCAATTACAGAGACTCTGATGTGGCATTCAAACTGCTCCATCACAGCCTCGTGCATCCAAACCAGCTGTCGCATATCGATCGACGAATTCAAAGAGCCTGCACGGTTTGTAGTGGTGAAGGAACCCTACTTCACATGCCCGACCTTGTGCGACATTAATAATCTTGTTCGCGATATGTGCCAGCATATCTGCCCGACATTCAGTATTACAAGAACGTCGTTTTTACAGGGCCAAGGACATGTAACCTGGTAAATTGCTTGATAAGCTTTATCTTAACACTTGCTAAATCGACAATTCATCTGTACTGCATGCGGATCGAGCATGCACTTAAGAACCACTTCATTGCCAGATTGAAGAGGCGATTTCGTCTAGAGTTCATCGCAACGAAGGCCGACACATTCAACTGCACCTGGCAACCTTTATCGTCGGTGCGGAACGGAAGCCTTGTCTTTCACTGGGAATAACAGGCCGCAGACTTGCAGCAGCTTGTCCACGAAGCTTCTCTTCGCTTTGGTATTGCTGCAAGTGCTGCGGGAAGGACAAGTCTCACGTTGGAATCGTAGAACTGGGAGTATTATGGGAGCAGTTTGCAGACGTCAATTGCCCTGCAGACTGGTCCCGCGGCACTCTAATCGGTTTGAAATTTTTGTGCGTTCATTTAGAATATGTTTGAATGTGTGCTCCCGGAGGACTAGAAAAATGGTGAACGGCTCTACGGAGAGGGCATTTGCTTGGGAGCAGTGGTTCCCGAAGTAGGAACTTCGCCCAGTGCTGCATCTACACTCTGGCAACACTCAGACAACCATGTTCTTGTTTAAGTTTCTTCACGGTTTCGGTTATTTTTGTTTAGTGCTAGGATTAGTTTTGGAATTTTTTCAAAAATTTTGATAACTTTTCTTAGAGCTGGCACTCGCTTGGAAGCATTTAAAAATTTCTTGTATTTTCTTTTTTACAGGTTTTTTACTATTTTTTTGCCTTAAGGTTTTATAGTGTTTTTACGAAACATTTTTAGAGTAACGTACCGTGTCATTTCTTATGTTCTTTTTGATCGTTAACTATTGTGTCTTTTGTTTTGGATATTGTAAAATTAGGGTAGCTAGAGTTTTGTAGGCTTAATTGTTTTTTTTTTTTTTATATATGATGATGCCAAAGCTCAGGGGATGCCCTATGATGCTTAAGCGCAGCCTTGGCAGGAAAGGAATTAAGGATGGAGGAAATGGGTTAGGAGTTTGGGTGAAGGAGGTGTCGATGTACGCCCCGTTTGAAAGTTTCAGGCTGGGAAAAACAGAAGATGGTAAACTGTTCCACATTCGTGTTGTTCTGCTTAGAAAAGATTCCCGAAATTTTACGGTACGTCCAAATTTGACCTGGAGAGTATAGGGGTGGGAGCGACTTGTTGATCTTGTATCGCGCGTTGTCATGAGTCTACAAGGAATCAGGCTAGCAATTTCGTTAGAACAACGGCCATGGAAATAACGATAGAAGAGTGAGAGACAACCGACATTCCGTCGATGCTCCAGAGAGTCAAGACCCTCAGAGATTGAGGGATCGCCAATAAGCTTAACAGCTTTACGCTGAACTTTGTCTAACGCGGACAGTGCGGTGTGTCCGGCCCCTGCCCAAATATGGGAATTATATTCAAGTCTAGGCCTAATGTGGGACTTGTAGATCAGCGCTAAGTCAGGTGGGGTGAAATATTTCTTACATCTCTGTAGAAAACCCAAACATTTCATCGCATTTTTAGCGATTGCAAATATATGATCAGTCCAGCTAAGATTGCTGGATATCTCGATACCCAAGATGTTTAGGGAGGGTGAATTGGGTATATTCACTCCGTCGACTGAAATGGGTTGGGGGTGAACTGGGCGTTTTTTAAGGGACATTAAACAGCATTGGGTTTTGGATGCATTAAACGTAACACGATTTGCTCTGCCCCAAGCAAGGACCTTGGAAATGTCGTTGTTTAATGATCTAAACATGCGTTCCCGATTGGCTTCTGTAGCATTTCCACGTGAGTTCATAACAGAATCAAATGAGTACGCGAAATCAAGGGTGCTGTCGTCGGCGAAACTATGAATAGGATTGAGAGTAAGGGATAAGAGATCATTAATAAAAAGAAGAAATAAGGTTGGTGAAAGAACTGAACCCTGAGGTACACCGGCATTTATTTCTTAGGAATCAGATGTAACTCCGTCAGTTACTACACGAATTGAACGGCCTGACAAAAAACTCTCTATCCATTTAACGAGGGTAGGGTGCAGACCAAATGTTTGAAGTTTGGCTAAAAGGGCAGCATGCCAGACTCTATCAAAAGCCTTTGAAATATCAAGAGCGACGATTTCAGACTCACCAAAATTATGAAAACAATGATTCCAACGTTCCGTTAGAGCCGTTAGTAAGTCTCCGGTTGAGCGGCCAGTGCGGAAACCGTACTGGCAATCGTTGATAAGATGGTTGTTTTCTAGATATTTCAACAACTGAGAGTTGATGAGTGATTCAAAAACTTTAGATATGATCGAGGTTAGTGCAATTGGTCTGTAGTTAGAGGGGTCGCATGCCTCTCCTTTTTTAAGTATCGGCTGGACATGAGCAAGTTTCCATACACTTGGAAACATTCCTGTTGAATATGACAGGTGAAAAAGTTTGCGCAGAGGTTTAGCCAAAGCAGAGGTGCAGCATTTTAAAACAAGGGGCGAGAAACCATCAGGGCCAGTAGCTTTGGACACGTCGAGTTTTGAAAGTACTCTAAAAACTTCGCGAGTGCGAAAGTGTAGCGTCTTTTGCCTACTAGTACATTGTGATGGAGATGGAAGTGGCTGCGATGAAGGTGGTAAGTATGAATTAGCAGTAAAATTAGCAGCAAACAGGTTGGCCTTGTCCAATGAGTCAGTAAAAACATTCCCATTATAAATGAGTGGTGGTGTTGACGAACAGGTGAAATTGTTCTTCACGGTTTTTACTAGAGACCAGAAACCCTTTCTACCCTTTTGGGTAGAAAAAACCTTCCGTCTGATGTTCTGGTCGAAATTGAACTTTGCCCGACTAATTGCTGAATTGCAAATATTCCGCGCATCTCTATAGATACGTCTCAATTCCTGTGAAGGGCACAATTTATATGCCTGGAAGGCCGCTTCCTTATTTTTAATGGCTGCGAAACAGTCATTATTGAACCAATTGGTGTTAGTTGGTTTGATGTTCTTGAAGCTATGAGGAATAAAGCGATGCATTCCAAACCAAAGGATGTTTAAGATATAATCGGTGCATTTGTTAACGTCTCTCACAGAAAAGCAATCGGACCAATCCAGCTCTCTGAGATACTTATTAAGTCCCGCCCAATCAGCATTTTTATAATGCCACACTAATCTTTTGGTGGAATTTAGGTTAGTGGTTGTCAGAGAGGAGATGGAGAATTGGGCGGAGATTAGACAATGGTCCGAATTACCCAAGGGAGACGTCACCGAAACAGAGTATTTTTTTGGATGCGATGTTAGAAATAGATCTAAAAGATGCGCGTTGTGCCCTAAAGTATCAGGAACACGAGTCGGACACTCAACCAGTTGCTGTAAATTAAAAGACTCACTAAATAACTCGACGTGTCTTCCAGACGGGCTTGTGGTAGAAGAATGCCTGAGCCACTGTGTGTTGTGGACGTTGAAATCTCCAGCAAGAACGATTTCAGAAGAGGGGGATATTTCCAAAATCTTATCGATATCGGAGGACAACTTATCAAAGGAACACACAGTGTCAGTATCAGACATATTCGGGCTGCGGTATAAAAAACAAAAATGAATGATGTGCCGATAGAGTTTAAATCTAATCCAGACATAATTAAATTCTGGATTAGTAGAAGAAAATTGAGGGAGAAGGGAGAATGGCACATCTTTTCTAACATAAACCGCGATTCCCCTCTGAGGAGAGAAGAGTGGCACTAAGTGATAACCAGGGATGTGATACTGATTAATATCAGAATCGGAAACAACCTTGGTTTCGCTTAGTGCAAAAACAGCCGGATTTTCCGCGATCAAGTGGCAGTAAACCGAAAAATGGTTACTTTTCAAGCCACGAATGTTGCAAAAATTCTGCCAGCAGCAGTGTTATGCCTGCTGTGCTGAACTTTGATCTCGACACAGGCAGCCAAATGCTCAGCAGTGGAGACCCGTTAAACGCATTCAATGCAGCACGATTGTACTACATTGAATGTTGGATGGAAGCGAATAGATACAAATCGGAACGGACTCACCAGACTATGCTTTTAAATAGAGCATAAAAGCCCCTCACCCCGGCGAAGATGGCACCAGCACTTTAAATATTTTTAACTTAAAATCGCGCTTTCGCGACCGAATTTAAAGTTTATTTTTTTGGGGGCAAGACACGGCGGCACGTCTGTCCCCGTCAGTAGTTCAAACTCAAACGACTTATAACGACTGTGCCAAATAAAGTGCCATTATACATAAAAAAAATTATTATTATTATTATTGGCATACATTAAAAGTGGCGGAGAATATTTCGAACAGCTTTTGTAACATACTAAGAGTAATTGTAATAAATCTCGAATTCAATAGAAGCAAATTTTTTACGTATAACTTACTACATCCTTTCTCTACAAACACATATTGTACCTTTCTAGGAAGGGAATAAAATAGGTAATTTAATTAAAATAAAAAATAGGTGTATTCTTTACCTGATTTTCGGAGAAAATTTGTGAGAATGCTGAATTTTACGGAACCGCAAAATAGTTTTTCCACTTTTGGAATTTTGGAGAGGTTATTTATATGCATACCATGACAATTGCAGATTTATGAATCGCCCGGTAACCCCCTCCTCACCTTGCCTTGCAATTTCTTGTTTGGCTAGGTGACAACTATCACCCCACTTATCTTGGCACACCTTTGTGAAACACCCTGTATGTAAATAAAAAAATAAAGAAAAACTAAAGTTCGTAAAATAAAGTTGTTAAACTTTAATACATTATTCATTATTATAGTACTGTCTTTTATTCTTACATTTCTGTAGGTTTCCGAAAAAGGTCAATAACCCAGTTCTTTTCGAAAGCGATATTATAGTTATTATTACTAGCTTAGAGTTCTTGTAAAAAATCGAATGCACTTCCAATAGGGTTTGCAATTCCGCACTATTTTCAGTCCTGCCGGATCATGTATTTTCAAATCTGCGAGATTCAATATTTTCGAGGATTTCTGGTTTTTAATTTTTCTCGTAAAATTGACAGATGAATTTAATTTTACTATGTTTAACATTTGTTTTACACTATGTCATACATGTAGGCCTTGCCCAATCCTTAAGAACTGTATATGATACTTCTGTGGTCACAGGGTATAAGTTAGTAAGTCGAAAATCGCAACTTTTCAGGGCAGCACTTTTTTACTTTTGAGCAATTCCTGTAAATCCATTTTGGGAGAAAATACATGAGTTATTATCTTTTCAACAGTGTCTATAAGACATTGGAGATTACCATAGTACATTTATCTCATTTTGGCCACTTTTCGACTTACCAAATTATTCCGTGACCACAGATTTGTATACCCGGCTTTCCGGCTAATATTCTAAAATAAAAATCGTTGAGAGACTGTTGTCGATGCTAAGGAATTATTTCCCATGTCATTCTTTAGAGATTCTATTAAATTGGTAATATATTCAGATCATAAAGTACATATAAAATAAACTGTAATAAGCCCTTCGTCAGGAAAATGTTTTTATGCACACTTCTAAGTTCAATTTAAATTAAAATAAATTTAAATAAAATCTTTTAGATTTCATTTTATTGTGGTCTAATACAATCAAATAAGCCCTCGAGCCAGTTATATTATTAAAAAATTTGTTAACCAATATTTCTCAATCATTACTAACAAATATAAATTAATTAACAGTTTAATTTTAGAGCGCAGGTATAACACCTTAAAACAAGAATGCATCCAAATATTCACATCGAATTTGTAACAAGCCGTGGCTTGGACACCGAAACTGAAATACTCGGTATAATAACAGATTCTGCCCTGCAATGATCAAGGTCGACAAACCTAAGCCTCGCGACCACAGTTGTGTTACGCCCACTGCATTCAGTTTGTTGTTATCGTCACGTTATATGAAACAACAGAGAAGCATGAATCAACCCATCAAAGTAATTCTTTCGCATTGGCAAACAATGAAGAAGAAGATGATGATGGTGGTGGAAAAAGCGATGAAAATGTCAATCTCAAAGAATTTCAAAAACTCATCTTATCTCTCTTATCTGCGACACTATGAGAAAGATATAAACAACGGCGTACAGCTTGTCTGAAGTATTGACGTATGTATTAAATCCATAAAACTACGAAAAGGTTCTTAATCACATGATGAGACTTTCAAATCACCTAAACAGACAGGTATTCTTCAAGAGCTAAAGAAACTTTTAGAGAAAATGTACAAACAAAACATTGAACAAATTGTTGCTAGGAGTAGAGAGCTACTACACCTCGTCGAAAAGTCTATTGAAACCAGAAGTCGTTGTAGGTGGTATGTTCATATTTATGAGATATAAACATTGTGACATTAAAAAATAGATAAGTAGTAATGTTTATTCAACAGTTCATTTATGCTTCTAAAATTAATCCTAAGTCTACGTAAACATTTACGTCAACAATGACCTCTAGGTGGTCTGCAGAATTGACAATATAATGTACATTAGTAAGCATAACTTTCAATTCATAAAAAAAAGAAAAATTTAAAAACATACATATAATATATGAGAAAAAATAGAATAAGAAGAAGAAAAATATACAAAAAGGCAAAGAGAAAACCAAAAGAGCTAGCGAAAGCTAAATAATTCCAAAGCAAGAAATTCAAAACATGAAATAAAGAGCGCACTGCGTTATCTAAAATTTATCCTTCCAAGGTAGTGAAACAGATCCTTCTCAAGATTCATCTTTAAAGTAAGTAGATTGTCCTAGGTCGTGGTTCAGTTTCCTCTCTTTCTAGGATGACAGTTAAAATTGAGCGAATGTTTTGCACACCTATTTCGAATCTATCTAATTTTATGTTATGCTTCTGAGAGAGGTCAGTAAATTCGTCATACCAAAAGAGTCCCTTCTTAATGATTTTCTTCGCGAGTACAAGAGGGAGTCTATTTTCAACGTAATTATTGAAAACTTTTATCATATACTCAGAGTGGTACCTGAGTGTGAAAATCAGTAATTTAGAAAGTCCGGTTTCCAGTCTGAGAACGTAGTTTAGTGTTTTGTGGGGCAAAAAAAGCAATTTTTTGATAAAGGAACGTTGCAGCTTTTCTTCTTCTTCATACTTCGAAAAACCCCAGACTTGGAGACCGTAACACAGAACTGATCTCAAAGTAGCCTCGTATATCCTATATCTCGAAGAGTACTATATGTTCGGGTTTATAATAACGTGGCTCCAGGTGCTATTCAGGACGCCCTTGGCTGCTTCTAACCGTTCCGTCAGGTGGATCTTCATTGAAAGCTGTGGTGTTAAGGTCATTCCCAGGTATTTGTAATTTGAATCCATCTATGAAAATCGATTGCTCCTCACATACATTCCAGGTGGTCTTTATTCCTAAAGGTGGAAGGACCTTAAAAAGCACACCTAAAGATTTCAAGCGAATAAGTCACTATTATACTACCTTCTTAAAACCCTGGAGAGATTCATTGATCTCTAAATCAAAGATGCCGTCGAGCAATCTAATCTGTCTCTTTTCGAACATGCATATAATAAAGGTAAATTAGACAGCCTTACATGAACTGATCGATAAGGTAGAAAGATCAATCATGTATAAGGAATTTGCTCTCGTAGATTTCCTCGATATTGAGGGTGCTTTTAATAAAGTCAAACCAGAGGCGATAACGATATCCTTGTGGAAGCTGAATTAAAACAGTTCTCTCATCCTAATCGGCTTATAGAATTTATGCTCAAAAGCAGGATCGTAAGCACTATCTGAGAGGAAACCACCATATGGAAGAATCCTATCACTGCTCCTACGGAATCTGGCACTCAACATGCTACTTCTAGATCGAGAACATTACGGCCATGAGGTTATTGAGAACGCAGACGTTGTAGTCCAAATATCGTAGCTAAGGTAATGTAATCTGCCCTTTCTATGTCAGCGTTGTAAATAGTTACAGACGATATATTATTTTGTCTCTCCCGGAGAGTGCTATGCTTCTACTGACCTCTCAAATGCAAATATTTATACACCTACTTAAAATTTTCCCAAAAACTATTAAGTTAGTACGTGATTTTTTATGGACTATATATTTAATATCTACCCTCCGTTAGCTGCCTGAAGTTACTCTCGTTAAACGCAAGGAATTCCAGCAAATTCAAGATGTCCATCCCAACAAGTCTGTCTGTCTGGTTCATCAGTAACCCCTCCAGCAAAATCTTCACTCTCGGGTTCATTGAAATTTTTTAAGTGGACTAAGAAGTATGTCAAGTTTAACCCTAAGGTTTAATGGTAAGAACCTTAGCACTAATAATAACATAATCTCTCATCACTCTTCCGCGCCTCCCACCTTAAATCCCTAAAGCTAGTGATCCAAACTCCAATTGGCAGCTCAAAATGGTAGTATTTGCAAACTTTAATCTAAGTACCTCAGTCAAGTATCCTAACTTTATATATTCTCACACCCTCAACCCCTCAGTTCCATTCACACTGAGGCCCTCAAACACGTCCATTTCAGCCGACAACACTACCACCATTGTTTTGAGTTCTGAATATCATCCACCTTACTATGCACTCCCAACCACCCCGCCGCCTCTGCTTCGAATTCCATCTGTCCCACCCTTCCTTTGTATGCACCAAACCTTGCGTCCGCTACTTCCCGCTGATTCAACGATGGACGATACCTCTTGTCCCGTTTAAGGGATCGCTGCATCTATGACAACGTACGTCTATTTCTAGCATATCTGCACGACAAACCGAATTCCGTCTGTGTTGACGGTAAAACCAGCACCAACGTCATGTTTCATGTATACATTAATAAGGCCTGCCCACAGGCCCAACCGTCTTACACCAACTTTTCGCTAAGTACCATGAAGCATTTAATATCCCTTCCCATAAGGTTTCAGAAGATTTATCCACCTTTGCTTTGCTTTGCCGCCTCTCAGTCACTCAAGGGGCTTTCCCTCAACTATAAAAAGCCTCGTATATTATTCCGATCTTCAAAAAAGGTTGTAAAAACGATCTGTCCAACTACAGACCCATTGCTAAATTATCATCCATATCTAAACTATTCGAAAAATTGGTTTACGATTCCATGTTCTTTCATTGTAAGTCTATCCTCTCCCTCTCCCAGCATGGCTTCCTCAAAAGGTAGATCTACAAACACCAACCTTACCGACTTCGTCTCCAAAACACTATGTGCCCTGGAAAGCGGTAAAAATGTTGATGTTATCGCCTAGAGATGGGAACCGAATCGAAAAGTATCGATACTTGGCATTGCAATATATCCGCATCTTTCGGTACTTAGATATAAATATACCGTTGAAGAAGTATAGATAGTCAAAAGTATTGAAACCATATGGATAAAAAATTAAAAAAATTATATATGGTGTAGAAATTGCATAGAAATTACAATTATTATCTTATTGGTTTTTTTTTTACAAAACAATTTGCTTGTTGCAAATTTCTCGTTAAGAAATATCAAAATATCGATTTGCTCAAAAGATATATGCATTTGATTGATAATTTTTTTCAAATGAAATCTTTTTAGCAAATGAATAATTTGAAATTTCGCAAGAACAACTAAAAAAGCAGATGAAATAAAGAACAATAAATTTTTATTTCAATAGAAATCTATTAGCTTTTGCATACTGCCACACGACTAGAGATTGGACCCATACACCAATTAATGAAACGGTGTGTACTAGACAGTCAATACTTCGAGTATTGAAAGAAAAGTATCGAGGATCGGTAGTATCGGGGGCTGGTAGTACCGATTACAAAACCTCGAAGTATTGAAAGCAAAGTATCGATACTCCGGTATATCGATACAGTATCGCCCATCTCTATTATCGCCACCGATTTTAGTAAAGCCTTCGACAAGATCTCCCAAAACGTTATCTTGTTCAAACTTGATCGCCTAGGTTCCTGATCGACTTACAACCCCTAAGTAAACGTCGTGATCTTTCCGACATTCTCTTCATTTATCAGCTATTAACTGGTGCCATAGACTGCCCTTCAATCTTGCAATCTTTACCCATCTATACAAATCCCTCAACCTTAGGTCCACTCCGCTTTTCCTACTCGACCTTAATCGCACGAACTACGGTCAACGCGAACCAATTACCAGGATGCTACGAAAAGTCAACGACCTTTCCTCCTTTGACTTCCATCTGACTAAATCATCCCTTCACAAAGCCGTATATCTTGATCCCGCTCATCCTGATCGCCTTTCTTAATTCTTCTTTTTTCCAGTTTGTATTTATTATAATTATAGCTCATATCGTACCTTGTAGTAGTTGTATTATAAATATAAATAAAATAAAACAATATTTCTTAATATTTAACTAGAACGAATTGGCAACCATTTATCAGGAAGTGCGGCCATAAAGGATTAAAGTACACCTTCTAAAACAGCATGAAGACCGGTGAACCTTAATCAGAAATAATATGTTCAAAAATGGAGTAATTATTTCGACTCCAAAAATTTTTTCGCTCATTAAGGACAATTTTATAGTGTAATAATAGGTAATTTAAGGTGGGGGAAGAGATTTTTTATTTAAGTTTAAAAAATTAAAAAATCTATATATTTATCGATAAATTTAACCTGTTTATCATTGCAACTCATTATGCAATGATAACAATAATTCATTCACCTCTTCATAATTACATAATTAAATAATGAAAACAAGAAGTGCAGGAACTTTGAAAAGTCTGCGGCAAGTAAAAAGTGTGTCGGTATCATCTTTCGTACCTTGCTTGATTGAGCTACTGGTTAGGTTATTGCATAAATCAGCAATTTATTTCAATTATTCTCAGGTATAAATATCATAAGAAATAAATTATGTATAATAAGCAGGAAATATGTAAATACTTGTAAAATCTGCTAGAATAAGTCAGTATTTTTGTATAAATAGCAAGTAAGAAATCGAATAAAGCAGAGCTTATGATAAATTGTCTTTTTAATAAAACTGAAATTCTCCCTACTCAAGATTAGTGTTTCAGTATTAATTTCCTATAGCGGTTAATGATTTTCATCAACAACGTCTTCTTCTTCTTCTCAAGTATTCTGTAAAAGGCAAATTTCAGTTTTCAATAACTTTTTATCAAATTTTTATGTTATATTTAATTTCAATTTTTGTTGTTTATAAAGAAAATAGTTAATAAAAATGTCTTCCCCATGATGAATTTATCTCTGGGTAAAATACTTAATTTATTCGTTCGCAATATTGGCCTCATTAATTTCTACACCAAAATATTTTACTTATTATATTTCCACAAACGATTTGAACTTTGAGCTTGCCAAGCAAATCTACCAACAATTTTTAAAGCTTTTTGTAACATATTCTTGCAACATTGTTGCTTTGACTTAAGTCTCCAGTCTCCACTCAGCTTACAGAAACGTTTTGTGTTTCTCTATTGAAATGTTGAACACATAATTATTAAGCCTGCGTCAACTCACACAAAATAATAAAATAAACACGTTCCGTGAGAAATTCTCATGAGGTGAACAACGAGTTGTCTCACATCTGCTATTTGTCGACCAGTCGAGCACCGTCCCAGTCAAAAGAACAAAGTAGTGAAGAAGTGTTTTCTTACTATCAGCTGGTCCAGAGGATTGCAGTTCTTTTCAGATTTTAAATAAGATTCTGAAGATTAGGCTTGGCTTACCTTCACTTAGTGCGGTTTTGTTGATTTAAATCGTAGTTCGCGTTCTTTGTGTGCTCGAGCATCGCACTTATTCCTTGAGATACATTTGCTAAGGGACAAAGGCGAGCGCATACTCCCCAGCTGGGTGCTACTGTACCGTGCAGTAGGATTCATTCTTTGTTTTCGCATTTATTCAGTTATCTTAAATCAGTTAATGACTTTTATGCAGTGTTAAATCTAAGCAACATCGCGTGAAATCTGTTCCCTACTCATGTGATAAATTTTGTCTAAAGCATAAAAATAAAACAATTAAAAATAGATTTGATGTGCCTATGATCTTGTTGTATCGTTGTGATTTGGGTTTTGTTTCTAACAAATAAGTGTTTCGAAAAGTATTGGCAGACCAGCCAATGTTTACGTGTTTAATATTTACAGAGAAGTCAAAAAATGGATTTATGTAACCCGCAACGTGAATCAACGGCATGAAGGATGAGGGAAAATCGAATTCTCAACCGAGGTGAGTTTTCAAGCTTCCTATGTTTTTTGGTTCATTTGTTTCTGTTTATCGACAATGGAAAAAGAACTTTCTCAAAAATTCTATGGTAAAAAAAGTACTTTAGTAGACTTGATTTTTCAATACATTTCATTAAATCCTCTCCTAGTTTATGCATCCTGCTATGCAACCCTCAGAACCGCTGAATTGCAGTTCACCACCCTCATACTCTTTTTAACACGCAAAAACTTTTCAGAATAGGTAGGTATATGTGCAAAAAAAATCGTTACCCTCTCGCTTCACTCTGCTGCGATCTCCTGAAGCTACCAAGCAAGGCTTCATTCGAGCAGATAAAAAGTAATCTGGAGGAGAAAGATACATATCGTAGTTCATTGTGACTTAAAATTCTGCAATGTGTGGGAACACCACTCAGATCTGAACTGGTCTATTTTCTTTGGTGTCAGCAATTTCCCTTCTCATTCAGGCCATGGAGCAACGTGAAGCAAGAAAGCTTAGTAAAATGAAACTGATTTTAACAGAACTGCCTCACAATATGTAGATTGGGTTAAATAACATGTAATATTCGATAAATGATTATTATATAAAACATTCACAAAAAAAAATTTTAAAAAAATTGGGAAGTCGATTAAAAATAAACCGCCGCTCTAGATCCAGTCTTGTTTTCTGTCGAATGTACCTACTAAAATGTACGTGCGTGCACATGTACCCAAACGTTAATGAGTATCCGCCTGGGTAATGACCCTAACAAATTTAAAGAGTCTGTAATCTGACACAATTACTAATAGTGGCGATGGCTTGTAAAATTATTTTTCATTTCAGCTTCTCTCTCTCTACGTGCTAATTCCAAGGTTCTTCTAAAAAGCTCCTACTTCGTTTTTTAACTCCAAAAGGCAGATTAAGCATGTGTGTATTATTACTCTGAAAGAAATTATAATATTACCTTAATTATTGGTAATACCTTATGTTACTAATTAGATGCTAATAAATAATGTGCATACTTTGTAATCATTTTTCCTGTCCGTTAATTGCTGGTTTAAATAAAAACTAGCAAAGTTTAAGCCTGTAATTTGGAAATATGGTAATAAAACGCCAAAGTCCGCAAATTATTTACTAACCATGACATGTCTATCCGAAAAATCTGCCCAAAATTAATTCTTGCGAAATCAAAAGTTGTCAAGTTTTATTAAATTTTTTTGACATAAAATAATAGCTTGTTTTCTGCTCTTTCTAAATAAATGCGCAAGCCATTATTTGAATTATTGTTGTTGCTACTAACTACATATATTTTATATAAATATAAACAACACTTGTTAAATTCCACAGTTTATTAAATAAAGTTACACGACCCGTTTCGCCCTAGTTAGGCATTATCAAGTGAGTGGCTAAAGTGCTACTGAATTCTCGTTCTAGTGGTAGATTCTATTAGCTGTATTATTTACACGTTCAAAAGTTTAGGATCACGTAAAGGGCTATTATTATTGAAATCTAATTGATCGATGAACCTGTATTTTTTGCTTTTTTTTAACGATATCATATCTAACCAGTATTCTTCCGCCGCTTAAGCCATGTATAAATGTAACGTTATTTATTGACGTTGTATGGCCTGTGTCAATAAGATGTTTGGACAAACCAGAAGTGGGATGGTTATATTTGGCAGCTGAAACATGCTCCGAGTATCTAGTGTTGATTGAACGTTTTGTTTTTCCCATATATATCGCATCACAATCACAACAACTAATACTGCAAACACCACTTCTTAATATTTTCTCAATGTTTTTAGATATGTTTCCAAGAAAAGGTTTTGAGGGTAGGCTAGTTCAATGGCATATTTCTTCTTCTTTTTTCTTAATAATTTGTAAATGCAATTCTTTGAGTAGATATTTATTTATTTAAGCTTAATGCAAGCTATAACATAATAAAACATTGTTAACTGCAATTTGCAATATGTTTTATTTAAAGGAGTTTTAATCAATCTGTAAAGCATTGAATGGAAAGATCCCATTTTTATGTTGTTAGGATGATTCGAGTTATTGGGTATAACAGTATCAGTTGAAGTTTCTTTATGATATATGATATGAAGTCTAATCTATTTTCTATAATACTAATAGTAATATCTAAAAAGTTAATTATGTATCCACCAAATTCCACAGTAAACTTGATAGAGTCGTCAATTTTATTTAAAACCTTACTAACAAAATGATTAAGTTGTCGCTCAGAGCCTTTCCAAATGCAAAACACATCATCAACATATCTAAACCAACACATTACCTTATTGCCTATATCACAGTTGTTATTAAATATTTGATGTTCTATATGGTTTATATAGAAGTGCGCCAAGAATGGTGACAAAGGTGCCCCCATATTAAATGTAAAATAATTTTGGTCAAGACATAAATCCAATCCAATTATTTAATTGATTACTTTTTTCTGAGTCAATAATAATAATGTATTTGTAGAATGCACCGTTGTAATCTTTATTTTCTACAGAAATGTCCTAGGAGTCAGAATGGTATACATCAGTGAAATTTTAACATATGCTCCTGTTGTGGGTACTACTCTTGATTACCGGAAAAATCAAGATCCGGAATCGGGGATACAGTGTCTAGTTGTCGCACCAATTGTATAAACCACGTTCACAGCAAAACTAAAAAAGATTAACTAATTTTAATGTGTTAATAATATATTTGGTGAATTAACTGCACTATTATCATACAAAAAAACTAGCTATCGAATAACAATTTTGAAAATTAAAACTTAATTCTAGTGTGGCAACTTACAAATTAAATTGTCACCAGAGATCCATGTTGTCGCAAAACATTGCTACGGTCGCTCTCATCGTCTAAACCACACTTAGGGCAATAATAAAATAAGCCTTTCTTGCCAGCATATATGCTACATAGCTTGAAACCAAAGCTTACATTGTTGCATTATTGCACCCACTCTTTATTTGGATTGCTGGTTGACCAAGGTTCCAAACAAATAAAACAAACGTGTTTTA
This sequence comes from Leptarthrus brevirostris, assembly GCA_964036015.1. NCBI lineage: Eukaryota > Metazoa > Arthropoda > Insecta > Diptera > Asilidae > Leptarthrus > Leptarthrus brevirostris. Next base: position 57,142,267 of record OZ038375.1, read on the forward strand.
AGATCCATCATCTACTTGTTTCTTTTGCCTTTTTCTCTCAACTTTTTTTTGATATTTTCGGACTTGTTTTTCTTATTTTTTGTTCTTTTGTCAATGCATTTCTTTTTCTTTTACTCAAGATAGTTTTTACAAAGTTACGGAGAAGTTATCGCGCTAGCTCCAACTTTGTAAAAATATTTCAATTGAATAGACATATGCCACTCACTGAGATTCCAGACAAATTATTTTGGGCGATGGCTTTTGGCAAACTGATTTTGATGATTGCAGGAATATTCTAAATTTTCACAGCTTTTCCTGGATGATTTTTGATTCAATCGTCGCCAGCCGTGTTGACATATCTCTTTAATGGTCCATAACCATTGTGGTCTAATGGCTGGAGCTTGTAAGACAAGACAATAAGCTGAAAATGACAAGACCACAACTCTGTTTCCCTCGCAGTAATGTAAAGTTTTGATGGAAAGGTGAAAATTATGGTTACCTAACAGCAGCACCACGGATGTCACTGAAAGCACTTGTGTGATGCCTTTTTGGACTTATTTTATTTGTGCTCTACACGGTAGTGACTATATGTCCATCACTTCTGCTAATTTATCAAATAAATATTTAATTAATTGAAGCTAGTACCACGGGTTAGGCTAGTTGCTTGTGGGCTCCTTAGGGATAAGATTTAATGCCTTTTTAAAAATGCAATTAGCCATATTTGTCATGCCAGGTTAGAGGGCAGTGCTTTTCGTATTACACTGCCAAATTGTAAGCTAGCTTACGTACTTGCTTTGGGATGAAACTATTTATAAATGAGAACAAAGGATATTTTTTCCTTCGCTAGTAAAGACGCGATTTACACAACGATAGCCTACCATTGCTGTATCGTTTCTGATTATAACTTTCTTATAAACCGGTGGTCGTCGGTGAAGTAAATTCTAACGTGTCGGCCTTTCACCCCGGAGGTCGACTTCTGCTGAAAAGACAATTCGATAAACGAGCAGGTATGTATAATATTCTTTTTTCCTGCAGCCGCTTGTTGCTTCTGTATCTGGAGAGAAAGCCCAATATATTAATGATGACCAGATGTCTTTGCGAATAAATACAAAATAACCAAAATATGATTATCGAAATGTAAAACCTTATTACTAATTAATCATGATATAATTAAATAATGTAGCTCCTATTCCAAATATTAAGGGAACTAGGAGTTACGCATACATTAGACACTTAATAAAAGTGGATAAAAAATTTTAATAGATAACTATTCCTAGTCATCGGTGGAGTAAGTAATAACATGTCGGTCTACCAATCCGGACGGCCCAGGTTCGAAGGTTGTTTTCTGATGACAAAAGATTACGATAAACCGGCCATGGGAGTTGCAGAGATAAGTCAGTCGTTCGGAATTCACTTTATATTATAGGCCCACTAGCAATCGTTGCCTCGAAGTTACGGGAACTAGAGAGAGACTCCTTGATTAAAACCGCTGTTATTTTGCCGCAACTCTTCGACAGAACGACAAATTATAGTAATTCATTGTTTATGCTTTCTGAGAAGGCGCTTCACGTTTAGAAATTGCTCGTATTATAATAGAATTTTTTTGTGAAACATTTTCAAGAAGGGAAAGGGAACTCATAGTGAAAATTATTCAAGATTTCATGTATAGTATATCCTTCGGGAGACTTTAAGGAACACGTTGTTGCATGTTTCGTCAAATTTGCTTGTTTTTCAGTTGAAAATATCTTTTTTCTTGACAGTTTCTGGCGAAATTATTAGACGCATTGATTTTTCTTTAAAAAAGCCTGTGCTAATTCTAAATTTTTATTAAAAAGCAGCTGTTTATTAAGACAATGTTTTACGATTAACTCAATCTGTAAAGAGTTAGAAATTGTTTTGGCAGAAATAGAAGTTTAAAATCCAACATGTATAGGAAACCAGCGGAGCAAAAAATGTTGGATTAAAAAGTAACGGTTTACTTAAATTTCTATTAAAAAATATCCAGATCTTATAGAGTAGACACTAAGGTATTTTTGGGTTGTGAACATATCATTAAATTGCATTTGATAGTCTAAAGTTCCACATCTGCGAAATTTTGAAAAATAATGGGAAATGAATTCAAATAACTGAACAACTGTAATTCATCTAATAATGTGTTATTTTTTTATAGCATTGCTATTGACCACAGTGGAAAATTGAGTTTGTTTATTATATGTATAGTATATAAAAGCATGTTCTAAATAACAATATTATTGTTGTTTTTGTCTAGCACGTAACATTATAGTGATGATTTTTAAAATACTTTATACATATTAAATGTAATATATGTAATGTAATACTTAAGAGTTAACTCTATGAAATTTCTGTATTTTTGGTTAGAAATTTGAGTAAACTCTTACTTCTTGGATCACAACTTTTTTACTCCGTTGCATTCCACGTTCATTCCACGTTTTATTTTTCTCTTTCTACTATAACAATTTCTAACTCGTTGCAGGTTGAATAGTAAGAAAAGCTGCCTTTTACTAAAAATTAATAATTAGCACAGACTTTTTTAAAAAAAAAGGAGTGCGTCTAGTAATTTGACCAGGGACTTTACAAGGAACGAATTGCATACCAAAATATTGTAATGTTAATTGTGAGTTATTGCTGCCTTTCTCAATATTTGCGTATGTGATCTTTTATCATGATAAAAACTATATTTTTATATCCCCAAAGTTAAAGTATAATTAAAGGGAAAATTCGGAAAAGATGTTTTCCAGTCGCCAAAAATCCTTTTAGTTAGGGGAGTGTCCCCGACTGCACAGCAGGTTTTGTTTTTGTTCACAACTTTTGATCGGGTCTTCCAATTTTGATGATGATTTTTATATTGATTCCGTTTAAAACAGAAAAATTATGAAAAATTGTTGGGAGATAACATTTTTGACCAAAAATAAATTTGTCACCGGTTGTGAAGCACTTAAAAAAATTTACTGAAATTGTAAAAATATTAAATAAAATCAATATAAGTTCAAAATTTTATTATGGTATAAGCCTTCAACAAGTTGGCACATGGAGTTGAATGCAAAATTATTCTCCAATTTCATAATTTTAATAACTTGGTCCATCTAAGTCCGAATTGCAGTGAATGCATGTTTAAAAGCTGGCACGAATATCAGGGAATTTTAAATGCAAAGGCCTTTTGCATGCGATGAAGTTGCTGCTGGTCCCCCCTTTTTGACGACGGTCTCTACTTTGATCATTTTAGTGGCGGTGTGACAGGTGACATTGGGGCGGCTTTCTTGGGGGCACCTTTCTTAAGGTAGGCTTTGTTTGGTTATTGGGCGCGATTCCTCTCTTTCAATGCAGCAATGCTTTCCGGCGAGGTTAAAATGCTTCTCTGCATTGCTTTTCGGCCTCGCTTTGATGGCTTTTTCGGTGTGATCGCCTGCAATGGATCGATATCAGACGGCACTGAAGCTAAGCTGGTGGCCCGAGACGAAGAAAGAATAGTGATCGCTGTAGTTGAAGCCTCGGAATGTGAGACTTTCTTTACAGCTGCCAAATCTGAAACACTGGCGTCGATGAAGATACGGCGGTGTTCCTCTTTGCCCAGCTTCTTGTTCAATGCGGCCTCAGTTTCATTCTTGGCGCTTTGCACAGATTCTACGAACTCTTGCTCGCAAAAATAATTGGGATTCCACGGGCATATGCCTGTTTTCTCAAATGTGGTGGAAATTATAGTAATGTCACACCTCTATCTGCAGTCATATCCAAAGCTTCCATTGAAGTGCACCATGCTCAAAAAGTTTCCCAATTTTGCTTATGTGTTTGAAGAATGTGAATGTGTTAGTTTTCAAAATGGAAGTAGTAAATTTGTGACTCATTCGAAAGGGAAATTTTTTTAGTTTAAATTATGTTTAATGAAAATAATCAGTTCTACCGATGGATTTTAACCACAGTTCCCTGAAGTCTTTATGTTTTGGAAACCTAAAATACCAAAAAGTAGAAAAATATTTTAATATTTTTATAATTTTATTAGAGCTCCCAGGCAAAAACTTCCGTCAGCTGTCGCTGAAACCACCAAGGCGAACGATAACTCTGATGTATCTCAAATGTAAACAAACGAGCACCATCAAGAGAAATGTTTATTTTTTTTTGGTAATTTAGCTTTTATTTATACAGCTTTTGCACATACTTATTTATTTAAGCTTAATGCAACCTATTTCATAATAATACAAATCAACAAAATAAATACTACAAACTAAAATAAACAATAATTCATAACAGATAATGTAAGCTACAATATGAGCTATGATTATGATAAGTATAAACTGGGAGGAAATAGAATTAAGAAAGGCGATCAAGATGGGCGGGATAAAGATATAAGGCTTTGTGAAGGGATGATTTCTTCAGATGGAAGTCAAAAGAGGGAAGGTCGTTGACTTTTCGTAGCATCCTGGTAATTGGTTCGCTTTGACCGTAGTTCGTGCGATGTCGAGATGGCGGTCGAGTAGGAAGAGGGAAGTGGACCTAAGGTTGCGAGGGTTGGTATAGATGGGTAAAGATTGTAGGATTGAAGGGCAGTCTATGGCACCAGCTAATAGCTGATGAATGAAGAGAACGTCGGAAACATCACGACGTTTACTTAGGGGTTGTAAGTGAATCAGTTTCAGAGGGTCTTCATAAGGTGAAAGGTTGAATGTGTCTACCCACGGAAGATCACGTAGAGCAAAGCGAATGAACCTACGCTGGACAGATTCAATTCTGTTAATGTGGGTTGTTTGCGTAGGTGACCATACCTGGCTGTTATATTCAAGGAGAGGTCTAACGAAGGAAATATAGAGAGATTTGGAAACATAGGTTAGGTTAGGTTAAAGTGGCTGCCTAAGAAGGCACACTTAGGCCTAAGAGGCCCTTTGTGCTACCACATTGAGGCATGAAATTAACAACACCATAGAATTACCGTAGGAATAAGAGGGTTAACATTTTGTCCCCTGTGCACCCAGTTTCTTGCATCCAGTGGAACTAGTTCACGGGAAGTCAAAATTATTTTGACTGGGTTGTGAAGGGTGTTCATCCTTAATTCGTCGTCGGAAACCAATTTTGAACTCCCGAAAAATCGAGTCAGGTTTCTGACATCTGTGGAGCCAAGTTCGGTTAACTCTTTGCTGTAGGGGGAGCCCAAAAACCGGCTCCTACGGTTTTCCAGGGCCGGGCAGCTACCGAGGAGGTGAAGTATGGTTTCCTCTTCCTCCTCGTCGTGGCAACTCCTACAGAAGTCGTTTGAGGGCACGCCCAGCCTATCGGCATGTCTACCTATGAGGCAGTGACCCGTGATTACGGCTACTGTAGTGCTAATTATTTTGCGTCCGAGTAGGATGAGCCCTCTTGACCGCTTAGGATCAAGCTTTGGCCATATATGTCGGGTAATCAGGCAGGTGTGTTCCTCTTGCCAGTTATTGTTAGCAATCTTGAGAGCCTCCTGTGCGAGCTCCATTTTGCATGTAGCTAGCGGTTTACCCGGCTGGTGGTTAATGTCCGAATCAGGACGTGTGGTACCGATTCTCGCTAGTTCGTCGGCTCTGCAATTGCCCGGAATATCACTATGTCCAGGCACCCAGATGAGCCGTACTTTCAGATGCTCAGCTATGTCATTTAGTGTTGAGCGACATATTATAACCGTTTTGGAGGTTGTGTATACTCCCGAACGGGATTTAATAGGCGGTCCGCAGCTACTTTTATAGCCATGATTTCTGCTTGAAACACGCTGCAGTAGTCAGGTAAGCGAAATGAGACATCGAGGTCCAAGTGTTCCAAGAATATTCCTCCACCCACTTTGCCTTCCAATTTGGAGCCGTCAGTGTAGAGATGCACTGAGTTCTCCCATTCGGGAGGACCTTTTTCCCATTCCGATCTGGTGGGAAAGAAGGAATCAAATTTTGCTCCAAAGAAAGGCTTGGGCGAGGTGTAGTCGATATTGCTGGCAGTTCTACTGTCCAATATTTTGGAGTGACCGAAATCAGTTCGCTTCCAGGTCTGTATTGAGTTAAACATAATGGCGGCTGCTGATGTGGTTTGCTTACCAAAGAGATCCAACGGTAGAAGGTGGAGAATAGTGTTCAGGGCTTTAGAAGGTGTGGTTCTCAGGGCTCCTGTTGTCAGCAGTGCTGCCATCATCTGAACTTTGTCCATTGCTTTGAGATGGGTTGCTATATTAAGTGCCGGCCACCAGACAATCAACCCATACATGAGTATAGGCCGTATGACACTTGTATAGAGCCAATTCACAATGCGTGCTTCCATACCCCATCTTTTCCCAATAGCCTTCTTACACGAGTACAGCGCTACTGTAGCTCTCCGTACTCTTTCTTGGATGTTCGGCTTCCAGGTTAGTTTTCTATCTAGGACTGAACCTAGATACTTAACCTGATTACACAGTTCCAGCCTAACCCCGTCTAGGGTAGCGCAATTAATAGGAGGTGTTTTATGAATCCGAGAGAAGAGTATTAACTCTGTTTTGTTAGGGTTTATACCTAGACCACACCCATCACTCCATGATGAAGTCTTGGAGAGGGCGTGTTGTAACATCTCACCTAGTGTATTGGGGTGCTTACCTGAACATATCAGGACAATATCATCGGCATAGGCAATAACCTTGTGACCGGACAACTCCAGGTCTATGAGAAACTCATTCAGAGTTAAGTTCCATAAGAGTGGTGAAAGGATTCCTCCCTGAGCGGTACCTCTAGTTACCACTCTTTGGATATTGGATCCTCCTAAGCTAGAGATAATGACCCTGCTTTTAAGTTTGAGTTGGAAACATAAGGATTGGAGAACTCTCTAGACCAGCGCTTCACAAACCCTAGCGCGGAGTAAGCTCTGTTAATTATGCTATCAATATGGGAACGGAAATTGAGTTCGATACCACAGATTATTCCTAGGTCACACAAAGAGGTAACGAAAGGGTGTAGGTTCTTGCGGGAATAAGAGATGGATTGGCATTTGGAGACATTGAGCTCAAGAAAGTTTTTCATGCACCATGTGATGAACGAATCGAGGTCATTTTGGAGAAGAAGAGAATCTGTTGTGGAGGAGATATGTTTAATTATTTTCATGTCATCAGCGTAAATGGACAGCTCTGAGTATTTGATGACACAATCAACATCATTAATTGTAAGGATGAAAATTTATGAACCGAGGTAGCTGCCCTGAGGAACGCCGGAACGAGCGACGATGGGGTTAGAAATGGATCAGCTGAAAAGAACATTGTACTGACGGTTGTTGAGGTAGGATTGAATCCAGGAGGTGAATCGAGTGGGGAAGACTAGGCGATCAAGTTTAAACTGGATAACGCTATGGGAGATCTTGTCAAAGGCTTTGCTAAAATCGGTATCGATAACATCAACATCTTTACCGATTTCCTGGGCCCATAGTGTTTTGGAGACGAATTCAGTAAGGTTGGTGGTTGTAGATCTTACTTTGAGGAAGCCATGCTGGGAGAGGGAGCAAATAGACTTACAGTGCAAGAAGATGGAATCATAGACCAATTTTTCGAATAGTTTAGGTATGGATGATAATTTAGCAATAGGTCTGTGGTTGGATACATCGTTCTTGCAGCCTTTTTTGAATATGGGAATAATATATGAGTTTTTCCATAATTGAGGGAAAATCCGATAGGCGGAAAAGCAAAATAAGGGGTTGAACTAGATGCAAGGCACACTTTTTCAGAACGAAGGCCGAAATGCCGTCAGGACCGAGGTGAAAGTCGTCCTCGAGCCCGTTAATACTGGCGGCGATTTGTTCGGGGTCAGGGTCGACAGATGTAAACGACGTTTGAGTGCATTTGTCCAAAAATGAAAAGTAATTAAGGTCAGGTTGTAGGGAATTGTCGCTGAAAGATTTACTGAAGAAGTGTGCAAAGAGGTTGGCGATAATCTGAGGATCCGATGAAGAGGTATTCTCGAGCTTTAGGGTGGATGGGTATCCATTGGATTTCTTCTTAGAATTAATAAAGCTATAAAAACGGATATGAGGCTTGTTTCCATCCGTTGGAGGTACTCATGGTAGAGGGTATCACAACGTTCAGAAAAAGAGGTGTGAACAAACAAGTAGGAAGAATAGTCAGACTCAGTCTGGGTCAGAAGAAAAGTTTGCCAACGTTTTTTTCTCCTGTTGCGGAGAGAGCGTAATTCTTTGTCGTACCAAACGGGGGAGGAGGAGCAGTTTTTACGAGGAAGAAGAGGGATAGATTGTGTAAGACAAGCGTGTATTTCCAAATATAACGCCTCTACAGCAACGTCTATTGGCAGATGTTGATTAATATTGCCAATGTTGGAGTTGAGGAGCAAGTGATTTAATTTTTCAAAGTCGTCTTTACGAAAAGAGAAGACTGGGACCTTCAAAGGAAGTGAGGGTGTTCGTCGGAGAAAACGAGGAACAGGGGAGGATGGTGAAGATCGAGGGAGGAGAGCAGATGGTTGCTTTCCGCGCCAGCCGAGTTAACTGGGTCTGAAGAAAAGATTAAGTCTAATTGTCTGTCTAGACAAAGTGTGAACAGTCCTTAGACAATGAGCATTGAATACGGGGGAGGTTAAAGTCACCCAGTACAATGAATTCATCGGAGTCGTTAGCGTTCTCAAGCATGGTGTCTAACCTTTCAATTACGGGCTCGTAGGTTTCTAGAGGTTGAGAGGGGCGAATATAACAACAAAGAATATACAGAATACACTTATTGGAGAATTCCTGGTGTTAGATTGGTTTCAGTTAAGGCAAAGATATCGTGCGGGAATTTGTGGGAGTTTAGGAAAATATTGGATGTTTTTGTGCGAAGTCCTCTGATGTTCTGGTAATAGACTGACAAGCAGCGGGTGAGAGGTACTTGATCGGAGATCGCAGGTGCATTAGGGGGAGGTCAGAAATAGGAAAAGCGGGGGGGGGGGGGGGGGGGGGTTGGAGCGAAAGTAGTTTAAGGAGTCGTTTCGACTTTTTTGGAGATGGGAAATGCGGCGTGTGAGAATAAATAAAGTTAGGATACTTGATTCGGGTGCTTAGTTTAAAGTTTAGAAATGCACCCATTTTGCACTGCCAATTGGAGTTTGGATCACTAAGTTTAGGGCTAAAGGTGAGAGGTGCGAAAGAGTGATGAGAGATTATGGTATTACTAGTGCTAAGGTTCCTACTATTAGGCTGAATACTAAATTTAGAAAAAGGAGAAGGTCGTTTGGAATTACCTCTGGGATAGTTAGTGGGATTCGGTTAATTAGTATTTAATTTAGGGTTAGATACAGAGGGCTTAGGGTTAAACTTAATATACTTCTTGGTCCACTTAGAAATTTCGATAGTCCCGAGAGTGAAGATTTTGCTGGTGGGGTTACTGATGAGCCACACATACTTGTGCGGGATGGAGATCTTGAAGTTGCTGAATTTCCTTGCGTCCAAGGGTAACTTAATGCAGCTAACGGGGATGAATGTAAAATTCCGGGAAAAAAGCTATGTACCCAGGAAACGGTGGCGTTGTGAGGGGCACCCTTAAGGAGGAATGAAGTATGGTCGCTTGATGAAGATGAGGATTTGCTGCCTAGTCTCTTTAGTCTCTGTTCCCATTCCAATACAGTCCAGGTGGTGCCAAATTTGTTAATCGTAGGTGCGGTGGAAGTGGATTGGGATGACACTGGCGGAGAGACATTGATGACGAGACCAGTACCCTTCGCCATCTCGGGCATGATCGAACCAATAGTAGCATCAACATCTGGAGCAGGCTGCGCCAAGGAGGAATGCGATTTTCAACTTTCTCGGTTGATTGAGGTGGAGCTGCAGATGTTGAATCCCGGCGGTTGGGGCAGTTCCTATTCGGAGATGTCGTTCCTGATGAAGCAGAATCCGAACCAGAAGCAGCAATGGCGTCAGACAGATGAAAAGAAGATCCGAGAGAGCCTTTTGAAGTTAAACACCTAATATCAGAGGAAACTGAGCCAATGAGTTTAAAGTTTCTTTCAATGGCTGTTGAGCACGAATCTGCTTGACGCGCCGGACACCGCGCCGAATGTCGTCTATGAATGGCATAATTGACCCAGCAGGCTGGCCGATGGAGGGCGATGGTGAACCAGACGTAGATTGCGTTAAGCGAAGGTCATCCAAGGAAGCGACCAGCCCACTTAACTTCGAAGATATCTCATAAATCTTGTTAGAAAGCAGCGACGAGTCACTGCTCAAGCAAAGCAAATGCTGTATAACTGCTTATTATATTATTTAACTTCCCTGAAAAATGATTTTCCAGACGAAATGCTTCGATTATTTTTACAAGAAAATACCGCACACTTCATCACGAAAAATGTTCAAATTAAACACGTCAGATTCTAAGTAAACTAAACCAAACAGTCTTTTAAATGTTAATTGTCTTCATTTGTAAAATTACACCACTTTTAACAACTGAACAGTGAAAATTATTCAATAAACACTCTATAAACACTTGAAACGGCAC